>BMAO01030247.1:101447-227671 GCA_019973975.1 Trichonephila clavata
AAACTGTCGGGCTCGCCTCCCTAAGGGGGCGTGATGACTATGCGAGGGGGGGGGGTGCAAAAATATTGAAAACAAATTATTTTAAAAATTAATTTCCTGAAAGTGAACAAACAAAATACATTCTGACATAATAAGAAATAAAATTTACATTTACAGTTATAAATATATCTGTACTGTACAATGTATTTTATAATTACTTTAAGAATATCAAGTTAAGAGAAAAAGTTTAATAATTACCAGTAACCCCATGGGCTTTCATATATAAAATTGCATACAAAAATGAACACTTTTCTGAATAATTTGTACGGTTTATAAATAATCCCTTAGCTGCCGATTAAAAGTTATGCTATTCGCTCTCCAATGTCTTCGTTTTCCACGTAAGAGCGCGTATGGGATGCATTGGGGTGGGTGGGTGGAAGAAAAGGAATAAAAATAAGCAAATTCTCTGAAATGAGTAAATCTTCCGCAAACACCTTCAAGGTCCTTTTATTGCATACCAAAGCCTTCGGAATAATTTTATGGATAACATTGCACAGAAAAGATCGCACTTCGGGAAGACGTAAATGTGCGTCCTAGAAATGTAACGCATGGGTTGTACGAAACGTATATATACATCCAGGGAATTTGACGCATGGGGTAAGATAGACGTACATATACACCTGTGGAACTAAAGAGGTTAAAGTGGCATTGTAGCCTTAGCGTCAAAGTATAGTATTATTGAATTTCTGCATTGTTATTTGCATGGGAGAATCCGGGATGAAAATTATGATTGAATATTGAGTCACAAATATTGAAAGTTTGAGAAGCACTGCTCTAAATGCCATAAAATACAAATCATGCAAAAAATATAATTCATAGTTGAAATTAAAAGGGAACGGTTGCTTTAATTTCATAAAGTTGGGATTTGGCAAGGATTGAAGAATATTAACATAGAAACAATTAATAAATGAAAACAATACATCAAAGATGAATGGATTGACTCTTCAAAATATTTAACTCCTAGACACAGGCAAAAAAACTAAGGAGTAAATTTATCGATTTTGAGAGAGAGAGAGAGAATAACATATTTTAATGTTAAAAATTTTTCTTAAATAAATTTTAAAGGATAAAGGATTATATTTCCATGTATAGTTTCAGAACAAATTTCATATTTCTTGCTTTTATTGAAATAATTTATGTATTTTTTATTACGATTAGACCTCTTCACTGTTTTCAAAGAAAAAAAAATAAAGCTAAGCAAGATATATCATATCGAGAGAGTCTATTCATACCAGTATCTAATTACAGTTTCTGAACTCACATCTTCCAATTACTGCTTCTAAGCAAGTTAATACGCTCCATTTATAATCATCATTATATTTACATTAGAAACTACAAACTCTGATTTTATAATTTAAAGCATAAGCTGCTTGATATATGTAGAGTAACTTCGTAGTTGACAATCATTATACATAATATGACAAATTTGCTGAAATATAGTTTCTTAAAATAGCTTAAAAAATAATTGTGAGGCATCGGGGAAAAAAATTAATAAAAATTCGAGTTTTTTGAATAAATTTGATCATTCCGATAATAGAATGTGAAAAAAAATGCTTGCAAAGCTAATCCTCAGAGTATTCTTTTAAAAATGTAATCGTGATATTTTTTATTAAAATATAACTTTTGATTTGAATGTAATACTAAATCTAATTACGACAAGAACTAAAAATCTATGCATTGATTGTTTATTTATGTCACACTCTGAAGCATTGCAAGTGTACATGGAAAGGAGCCCTGCGATTTTTATTTAAGGCTAAGTGACAAGTTGACGCTTGAGCGGTCACCCACCCTCCAAATCACGTGAAAACTTAAGTGTCAACAGATTTAATGTATATCAACCCTTCTAAAAGGCTGACCTTCCGTTCTACACCTTCCTTCTCGTTGGTGTGGTGTAGTGTGGAAGTTAGGAGTAGGGTGCCAGCTTAGGTACCGTCCTTGTTACTTGACCATGTTTAAAAATTACAGGGTATATCAGTTTTTATAGTATGGCATAAATAGTGGTCTCACTCCACACCTTCCTTTGCAACAACACGATGAAAACATGAAAGAATGGTTTTTATAAATATCTTAAGTAATGTTCATACTTTTTGAAATATATTGTTCCTTGATTTTTCAAAAACGCTAAGCCAACTGAAGCCTTGGAAACCTTCAGAATCAACACTAAAATGCTTTTTTAAAAAAAAAAAAAACACGGAGTAAAACTATTACATATGTTAGGAATTGCTTGGAAATCACAGAAATCAAATATCCTAATTCTCTCTGTTGGTTTAATGGCACTAATTCAGTGCTTCTCAAACTTTCCATATCTTCGACCCAATATTCAATCATTATTTTCATCAATAACAATCTGTTTAATTCAATAATAATATACTTTGACACTAAAGCTAAAATACGACTTTAACCTCTTTAGTGTCATTGGTGCATATAAACGTCTCACGCTCAGCGTTAATTACCCCGGACGTATAGATACGTCTTTCCGAAGCACGATCTTTTCTGTGCACTGTGTTATCCATATAACTATTCTGAAAGCTTTGGGGAGCAATAAAATTATCTTAACAGGCTTGCGAAAGATTTACTTATTTCAGAGGATTTGCTTATTTATTTCTTTTCTACCCCACCCCATACACCACATACCCTTTGCTTCATATTAAAAAACGGTGGATTGGGGAGTGAATCGTGTAATTTTTAATTGACATTTAAGGGATTCATTATAAACCGTACAAATTATCAAGATAAGTGTTCATTTTTGCGTATAATTTTGTATATGACAAGACCTTGGGTTTGCTAGTAATTATTAATCTTGTTCTTAACTTAGTAGTTCACTTAGAATTCTTAACTTAATTCTTAAATTAATTATAACATACATTGCGCAGTACTGATATATTTATAAGTGGATTATATCAGAATAAATGTGTATTTCATTTTTTATCATGTCAGAATATATTTTATTTGTTTATTTTGAGTAAATTAATATTTTTTAAATAAACTTTTGTTTTCGACTTCCCTATATACCTTCCCTTGTTGGGTTATCACGCCCTTTCAGGAGGGTGCGCCCCACAGTTTGAGAAACCCTGGGCTAATATGAATTTAAACTGAAATTATATTACTTTTATTAAGTTATTCATAACTCATTACTCTGTCTCTAAAAATTATTATATTTTCTTAATAGCTTAATTAGAAAGATTTATTCTGGTTAATGAGTTACGGGGCAGATTTTAATGAGCATTATTTCAAATGATTATTTAAAAAATTATATCGATCAATAAGAAATATAAATTGATTTTGTAAACGGTTTCTTTCAAAAAAAATTTTAAAAAGTATATGAAAGCAAGTGAAAGAAATTTGGTAATTTATCACTTCCAATAACGGTTATTTGGTGTAGGCAATCTCAGTTGCAGTTTAAGTAATGTTTTCCTGATGGTGAAGTTTCTCAACTTATGTAGTCTCCTCTTTGGTTTAAAGCTAATCAAATTTTATGGAAAGGTGGCATGTATATCACTAAAGTCAACAAGAATGTAAGTGCGAAGGTAAATCAAGAGAAACGGTGATTAACTTTTGTTGTCTAGTGGACCATAAGAAAGAGAGAAGGAATTCATTGGTTGATTTCTAGCTTAAGTGGAACGAGAATTACAGCTGATTGGTCAAGGTGCCAGTAAACTAAATAACAAACTACATTATTTCAGAAGACCATTTTGTGGTGCCAGTGGATTGCTTAAGGACTTGAAAAGAAAAACGAAGGAAATACATTTAACTTTTCAAATTGCTTTTGCTATATTTGATTTGATTTATTTTACGTTCACATTAGGATTGACTCAGCTATTGACAAACAGCGTAATTTTAAAACACGGTCAAATGACGAGGAAGACATCTAAGTTGCATCCCTACCTTTTGAAACTTTCATACCACACCAACGGGAAGACTTTGGCCTCGACAAACACAGGCACCCGTTCCTCTCCACGGTTCGTAAAACAATGGCCCTAGATTCCGAACACGCGATTCAAAGACATCGGCTATGAGCTCGCGATCTTGACCACTTGACTACCAAGGTCACTTACTGGATTCGATTGCTAAGAAAAAAGATGTTTTATTCAATTCATGCATTTAAAATAGCTATTCCTTCTATATAGCAATTCAAATGTTTTAAGCAAAAATTAATGTTTTTTTCTATGTTTTGAAAGTATGTTATGTTTTATTCATACTAATTATTATTTTATCATGCATATATGTTTTAATCTGGTAGAGATTTTAGATAAATGTATTTTAAAAATACACTCATGCCCATAAATCACACAGAAATTGAACTCTAAAATTAAAATTTCACCCGTAGAATTATCACACACATCTTGAAGAAGAATATGCAAGTTACAGGAAACCACCAGATGGCGCGGATAGTACGTCACAATGACGAGAGTGTAAGAGAGAGAGGGGTATATAAGCAATGGTGGCAAAGAAGTAAAATTGTTCAAAAGCGCTTTAAAAGCCTTTCAGTTCAATAACCGCATAGGTATGGCACAAAGGAAGCATTTGGATAATTTTTACGTGGTAGAATTATCGGACGACTGGAATGTGGACGTACCCAGCTGGAAGTATCCGAGGAATTTGGAATCGCCCAGTGTGTCATCTCCAGGCTTTGGCAACGATTCCAAGATGATGGTAATGTGAGTAGATGTTACAGCACAGGTCGCCCCGAGTTACAACGCCGAATGAGGACCGGTATTTGGCAGTTACTGCCAAAAGAAACAGACGGAGCACACCATCAGATCTGTCTCGTCAGCTCTCTTCAGCTACCGATACGACAGTTAAGGCAGACCGTGTACAGACGCTTAGGGCACATTGGTCTATATACTCGTAGGCCTGTCACGTGTTTTCCCCTTAGCGCACACTGTCGCCTGCGATTAACCTGGAGTAGAGAGCATGCATTGTGGACACCGCAACAGTGGTCTTGTGTGATGTTTTCCGACGAGTACAGGTTTAGTTTTCAGTCTGATTCTCGCCGGACTTTCATATGGAGAGCGCCAGGTACCCGTTACCACCAAGAGAACACCATTGAGCGACACCGTTACGGTGGAACGGAATGGATCGTTTGGGGAGGAATTATTCTTGGTTCCAGAAGTGACCTGCATGTTCAGAGTGTAACGATGACAGGCCACATCTATCGGGATGTCATTCTGGAACAACATGTACGTTTGTTTCGGGGCGCCATGGGTGCTGAATTTCTGTTTATGGATGACAACGCCCGTCCTCACCGTGCAAACAATGTAGACGAATGCCTTCAATCGAAGGATATCACCCGTATGGATTGGCCAGCATACTCACCGTGACTTGAATCCAATAGAGCATGTGTGGGATATGCTTGGCCGACGAATTGCAGCCCGGCAACCCCTTCCCACCTGTCTACCGGAACTTCGGAGGGCATTGCTTGATGAGTTATATAATATTCCCAAAGATCAGATTGATAATTTGATACTCAGCATGCGTAGGCGTTGTAAGGCTTGTATTGCATCGTCCGGGAGACATACTCCGTATTAACCATCATACTAACCATGTTATACTGTTTTCTGTAAATAGGTTCTTTTTTGAAATTTGCTCCAGGGAGTAAAAATCGCAATTTTTATTAATTATGTCAAACATATAGCATCATTTTTGCTCTTTACCTTTTGTTTAATAAATAGACTTTACAAATAAGTCAAATTTGTTTTGCTTCTCTCTCTTTCTTTACCTGAACTTCATTATCCTTAATTTATGGATATGAGTGTATTATTGTAAATGCTGTGGAAATTTGAAGAGGGTGTTCGTTTATGCAATAGACAGTACGAAAATATTCTTCAAAATAATGGTTTATTTTTTTTCCTTACAGCAACTATTATACTAAACAACACCACAAAAACACGTGTCAAACACATTCTTTTATTTTAATATAAGATATGAGCGTAAAAACTATTTACCGTGATTAATTTTAAGACAAGCGTTGTAACATTTCTAGATGTTTAATTACATTATTTTTACCAGTCTACTACATTTATCATCTAAAAGGACTTTTTACTTTTTAAAAAAGGATCAAAATCAAACAAATTACATCTTAAAATGTATTTTTTATTTGTCGTACACAACGTCTTTGAAATTTTGATAAATATACGATAAATATACATTTTGCTCTTTAACTAATATTATTAAATATTAATATGGCTTTTAAATTTCGAAAACTAATTAAATAATATTTTTTGTATCAGACAGAAGGGATAGCGGTGAAAAATATATTTTTCTCAAGAGGAAAGTGGTCACCAACCGTCAGAACACTCTTGATCACTAATTATTCAATTCCATATTTGGCGGATCACTAAAATAAATTTAGAAGATAAAGGTAAATATATTTATGCAATAACAAAGTCAAAAATTTATATTTTATATAAGTGTTAAATGCATCTATTAAAGGTAAAAAAATTGTAGAGTAATTACTTAAAATTAAAAATGTGTTTATTTTATTAAATATTTTTTTTGTGCAATGTGTCCCATTTTTTTTTGCATCATCAAAAGGTTTTCACGGACCTGCAATTGGTAAATGCTACTGTATAGAAGAGTGAAGCCAGACAATAATATTAAACTTGAAACAGTTTTTATTTAAAAAAATGCCCAATTTATGTCCTGCTTCAAAAAATATTTTCAATATACAACCTTAAAAGCATCATAAAATCATATTGGGAAACGAAACTATAATGCAAAAATAAATACAATAAAGAGACTTTATATCTTTTTATATACATATTTTCACAAATGGATTTACAAGCGGCAGTTCCCTGTTTTTAAAAAGTCATCATTATTACACCGCTAAAGATCAAAGATCATAATCACGACATATAATAGAGGAATTCTACATCACTATCCTGAAATTATTTCAAGATTGCAAACAAGATAGACAAGATCCTTCGAATGCCTTCTGGGAGTAATTTAAACCCACCACGCTTAACTGCCTTCCACAGTTATTAAAACACACATGCCTTCAACTAGAGACATAAGCCGGAAAAGGTACGAATATAAGGGGTGTGACCCAATGTAATAAAGGGAGACGTAAGGAATGGGTTCTTAACTAAGTACACTAGTTAATTAACACACGTTTATTAGACATAACAAGCATTTACATACATTAGAGAACTAACATTTAGATTAGGATTGAAAGGGATCGGATCGCATGTTCGTACGTCCTTACAGTTCCGAAGCTGGGCTGTCATTGAAGATTGTTCTACCCGCTAGAGGGCGTGAAAGCTTTCTTCTGTTAATATGGGAAGAGTCTAAACAAAGAGAAATTACACGAATACATTTCCTGCACACGTAAAATGTCAAATGTGAACTAAACTTCGTCGTCCTTTAGAGCCACCTTTTGTTCTCATTCCACAACTATCAAGAGAACGGTGAATTCTGTTTTTATCAATTGTTCGATGGGGGGGGGGGGGGTAGTAATAACTCCTAAGAAAAAGGGAACCATCAAAGTGCTCTGGAATTCCTTTCCAATGAATCTCAATCGAAATGAAAATAAGATATTGCTTAATGTATTCTCTAGTAAGAAATGAACCTGTTAGCTGACAACAACACATGAGGTCTTAAAAGATTAAACAGTCATTGAAAGAGACTATATTTTTCTTTATTTTTCAATGGAATCTTGCATATATAGCCTTTGGCTTCATGAAGCGAATACTTTCCAATTTTGTTTTAATTTACGTCATATTAAAATAACGAGGAAGTTGTTACCAGCAAGTATTATAATTTAGGATCCCGTCAGAAGAACCAGTTTTCTATGTATTCCTTGTATTTTTAATTTCCAACTGCTTCAAATGAAGGCTTTGAAAAGTCATACTGTTTTTCATATTGTGTTCTCTATTCTAATTTACAATTAACTTGAATAAAATGAATTAAAACTAGCTTTTTTGACAGATTCTGTGAAAGAAGTTAGTGAAATTCTTTTCAAATAAGAAATCGTGTGTTTTTCACAGCATAAAATATATTTATTCAAGTAGCAATTTACCTATTGGAATAAATGTTCAAAACTCTACAAATAAAAAGCAAAAAATTAATGGTTCAGAATGTAGCTGGTCAAAAATGAAGAAAAATTGCTTGATTATTTAGGAGGCATTTCGTCAAAGGTGGGACATGGGAGAGTAAAATCCCAAAGGTATCTCATGGTTATCTAAAAACGAGAAGGAGCTTACCATGACATGCATTTGTTTTTAGACATTCGAATATTTCACATAGTTTCTAAATAAAAAGAGGAAACTAGGCTCTTTATGCATTTCAAGTTACGTAAAATACTAAGCGAAACGTTCTTAAAATGTTCAGTTATTTCATATTTAAGGTATTCAACTAGCCTAAAAAAGTATTTTTGAAAAAAATAATTCGTTTTATGATTGTAAAATAAAGCCTGGATCTTTAAGATTCCAAAGCTGTCTTTATTTTAATTTTACGTAAGTTATAACTCTAGATATAGCAATTTTAATAAGGCATAGTAGTTAAAAACGAAACCGGAAGTAGTGGCATCTGGACCGGTGAACAACATATGCAGTGCTTAAGTATTATTCCCCTAAAGTGGAATTTCAAAAAACCAAAATTTTAATTATCTGTTTACTAATCCACAGTTTGTTTATAATTATTTCAAATAATTTTGTTACAAAGGATTTAACGGCATTTTAGACTATTACTATATTCCGTGTTTGGTTACATTCGATGTTACATTTACTACGCCTATCTCAATTCTGTTTTTTCTCTCGATATTTTGCTTTAATTTAGAGTTTTAATTATTTAAACTTAATCTCTCTCTGAAATTTATTTTACCTTAAATCATGAAAAAAAGTTGTTCATATCTTCCCCGTAAAAGAAAGTTTCATGGAAACCAAAATACATGCATTGAAACTGCTTCAAACAAGGAAGAAAGTATGGCTGCCAGTTCACTAAAGCTGCAGCAATGTAATCAGGCAAATGATAATGAAAGTAATATGTCAGAACATTTAACTGGAAACAGGGCAATTGATCTGGAAATTTTAATTGGTATTTTTTTATTATTGTGTTGCCCAACAAAAAAGTGTACCGCAGGAAGCTTTTATCTTCTGGAAGAAGCAAGATTAGGATTATCTTCAAATTTTTCTTTGCATTGCAAAATTTGCAGTTTCATATCGGCATTTTGTACTTTTAAAAAGTTAGACAAAATGAATGAGCCCAATACTCGTTTTGTTTATGGCTTAAGATTATTAATTGGGAGAGATTTATCAGCAGGAAGAAAACTTTGTGCTGTTTTGAATCTACTCGCTTTCTTTCCAAGCTTGCATTCCGCCAACAAGAAAAGGAACCCCTCGATGCTGCAGTTAGGCAGTTAAAAAAAATCTATACACGATACTGTAAACTGTGATGTTTCGAGGGATGGTACCTGGCAGCGTCGTGGTTTTTCTTCGCTAAATGGTTGCGTTAGTACAACATCTGTTGATACTAGGAAAATTGGTGACTTTGAAACTTTATCTCAGTTTTGTAGACGGAACAACAAAATGTCAAATCGCCGTGTAATCATCATAAAGGATCTTCATCTAATATGGAACCGGTTGGGGCTTTTTTATCGTACTCTCGAGAGGTCGGAAAATCGTAGAATGTTGCGATGCACTGACTATTATGGGGATGGAGATTCCAAAGCTTTTGATGTTATTAAGGACAATGACGAGAATTATTCAGTTTCGAAGCTAGAGTGGACATGAGAGATGGAACATGGATTCGAAAATTGAAAATCAGAAATTAAGGACTCGGGGAGGGGAAGGTAAATTGACTGATAGTTTAATTAACAAACTACAAAATTAATACGGAATTGCTTTCGAAGCAATATTGAGAATTTGGTCAAAATGCAATCTGCTGTTATTGCTGCCTTTTTTCATTGTCGCTCATGAAAACATCAGCTAAGACATGGACAGTGAGTGCCCTGTCGGACCTGAAATAGTATAAAATTCTATGAAATTTGCAACACTTATGTTACAAGCCCTTTAGAGTGTAGCAAACCACAGGTTTTAAGATACTTACATTTAATCACATTTTAAAGCCCTTTTTAATTTAGAATATAGAGTAATTTTGACGAAAAAAATCATTAAAGGGAAGTTTGAATGCTTACAAATTATTTATTTTTGAAAATTTTTTTTATACTGCTGTTTGTGACACTTTAAGCGGATCAAGAAATATATAAATGCAATTAAAATTATGCCTAATATATTTTTTTATGCTGTTTTTCTTAAAATTGAAAATTTTTCTAAATTTTATAAAAATATTATTTTTAAAAACAGGATTGATGCATGGTATTTATTTCATAATTATAACTTTTTAAGCCTATTTATGTTCTTTAAAACAATAAAATTCCTCTGAAAATCAAATTTTTTGAAAATTTGGTCTCGAACCTAGTTTGGTGCCATCAACAAATGATAAAGAAAAGATAATTGTTTTTCATTGTAAAACTTTATGTCATAAAATGTAAAATATCTTTGTGCATTACAATTGTTTAATTTTAAGTCCACCAAACCAAGGTCAACATCCAAAAATTCTATGAAGGTTACATTTCTTTAATAAACTGAAAACATCTTTTTCTAAAAGCGCTTTCTTTCCTTTTGATTTAGTGACAATTTTTGAAGACTATGGAGTTCACTCAGTTGATATTTACGTGCATTAAAAAATCGAAGCATGACGGAAGGTGTTTTTTTTTTCATTTTCGGAAAACAGAATTTGTTAGGGTTTTTTCCAAGAAATTATTATTTTTCTGAGGTTCCATCGTACATAGCTTTGACTCTGTATCCTATTATTCCATTTGTGAATTACTACTCATACAGCAGTAAATTCTGGTATAAAAAGATAATGTTATGATGAATGGAAATCTGACATTGCCACAATGTTTGGTATTACTTAGAATACATTGTACCTATCTGTAAGATACCAGAATACCATTATTCCATTGGATTAGAAAATGAAATGTGTTTTCTGATAGAGTAGTGTATAGATATGTAACATATTTGATGAACTGTTGTTTAGTAACGTCATGCTACGAAGGGCCAACACATCCCGCAATTTTGAGCCATAGTCAAGTGATGAGCAGTGCACCTGCACTGAGTCTCCTCTCCTGAAACTTTCTCACCAAGCCGCAGGGTGAATCAAAAGACTTGGCCTGATATAAATATTTATTTTTTTTCATACTATTATAACTAGATATATGTTTAATTGGATATGAAAAAGTACACCATTTTAAATTTGTTATAAGATAATTTAACTCATAAAATTTCAATGTCTGCCCCACTTGTTTTCTTGGTGAATGTCTAAGTGGTATTCCAACTCCCACCAAGTGTTCTTTAACATGCCTTGCACTCTGTTAGAATGCAACCTAAACCTTTTATGAAGGATTCTAACCAAACTTGTTTGCGATATTTGAAGTTCACATGATGCTTTACAAGTTAATTTACACTGATGCCCATAAATTAAGGATAATGCCACTTCCGGGGAATAAAGGTTCAGAAACAGTACAAACATGACTTATTTATGAAGCTCATTTATTAAACAAAAGATAAAGAGCAAAAACAGATAGCGTATGCGTGATACCATTCATAAAAATAATGATTTTTGTTCACTTGAGCAATTACAAGAAATGCTCCCCTTAGAAAAATTTAATATTACAAGGTTGGCAGAATACTTAATACATTGTATGTCTCTCATGTGATGAAATACAGTCCGTAAAACATCTAGGCATGCTGAGTATCAAAGTATGGAGCTTGATTTTGGGGTAGATTACTCCCCTTATCAAGGACTGCTCTCAGTTTAGGTACCCATGTAGGAGTTGGTTGAAGGGTCAAATATGTTTCCCTCATGCTGCACCGGATGAAAGCCTGGTGAGCATGTTAGCTATTCTATTGGGGTAATAAACTCAGATTGAAGACATTCCTTCACAATATTTGCTTGTGAAAAAGGACCTTGTCATCCAAAAATACAAATTCAGTGCTCATGGCACCCCTAGAAAAACGTAAATGTTGTTTCGAAATGATGTCCTTTTAAATTTGGAATGTAATGATTTCGATTTGGACATGCATATTTCTTCTGGTTCCCAGTATAATTTCCTTCAAACGAGCAATTATACACCACCACAATTGTGCAATTCAATGATGTTACCCGGGAGGTGAAGGGCACCTGGGATTCTCCATATGATTGTCCGACGTGAAACAGACTTCAAGCTAAACCTGAACTTGTCGGAAAATATCACTAAAACCAACTGTGACGATGTCCACACACACACACACACTCACAAACAAACAAACAAACAAACATTGTGTGTTCTATTCTCCAGGTTAACTACTGCAGACAGTGAATCACCGTGAGTGTAACACGTCTGAGAAATTTACGAGCATCTATACCAATATGTCTCAAACATCTATCTACGGTTTATTTTAAATCGGTCGTACCTATGGTTGCAGATAATTTACGAAATAGGTCAGATGCTGTTCTCCGTTGTTTTTTTGTGTGGAAATTACTGTGAAATATCGGTCTTCATTTGGCATTGTAACGTGAAGGTGACGTGTATTGTAGCAACTACTGATATTTCGTTATCTTGGATTTGTTGCCAAAGCTTAGAGATGATACTTTCTGTAATTCCAAGTTCCTCAAATACTTTCATCTGCATACGCCTACATCCCGGGGTGGCTAATAAGTCTACCACGTAAAAAATCATCCTCATTCTTCCTCTGTGTCATGACTATTCGATTATGCCACTGAAAGGCTTACAAAATTCTTGTGATTAATTTTACTTCCTTGTCACCATTTTTCATACACGCCTCTTTTACACTCTAGGCATTGTGATGTACCATCGGTGTCATCTGATGGCTTTCTCTAATTTGTATATCATTGTTGAAAATGTGTGTGATAAATGTATTGGTGAAATTTGGAATGATCCTTAGTTTATAGATATGAGTGTAGTAAGACTCGCTGAAATAATCGTCTAACGCATTGCTTCACTCGCAGTTGCTTCACTCGCACTAGGTCCACTCGCAGTTGCTTCACTCAATTATATTGTCTCTTCTGGAAAATGTTTCACACTGCCGGGTTTTCTTATAAGCATTTCATTCTTTATTGATTTTCCTTTAGGAGGTTTACTTCCACTACAATGTAGAAATTTACGCTGAGCAAACAGGCAATTTCATTTCGTGAAACTAAAGTACAGGTTGGCCATAATTAAACTGCAAGTGTTCAACGGATGCTGGGGAGAAAACCACTGTGAATATTCCTGAGAAATTTGGTATCTACACGTTTCAGAACATGCGCAAATGAAATATGCAAAGAAAAAAAATCGCCATTTCCCCCCGGTAGATGGCACTGTACCGTATTTCAACGCTCGCCAGTGGCATATACAACTTCCAAAACCGATAGACAGAGCATAATGACATAATAAGAGGGATATAAACAATATAAAACATCATTTACATTTTATCAAAATTCCATACAATTCGCCTCAGAAAATTAAATTTTTACAATATTATGTAATAAAAAATTAACGTAAATTAAGGTCACAAATTAAACTATCCTTAAAGACGCTTTGGAAAACAACTAAGCCATTCTTTATTCAATAAAATTATCCCATGATGTGCTGAATATGCAAACCACAGGATGCATTCACATGCTTGAAGCATTTTGATTGTATACAGATAATACCGAAGAATGTGGCACAACACTTTACGCACAGTTGACCTAGGAAGAGATAATGTCCGAGCCACACTTCTTGCGCTCATGTGTTGCAGCATACTAGCTCCTGAACTGCTACTCGTAGTAGCAATAGCGTCAACAATTTGTTGCTCTCTTTCTGAGTTTACGGGACGCGTGCCGCCTTCTTGTGCCGGGAATAACGGCCAATTCTCTTTTTTCTTCAAATTTAGAAATCATATTTTTCAATCCATTGACACACTGATTGGACCTTTTCTTAAACGTTTTATACGGCGCTACTCTTTCAGAGTAGCTGAACAATTGATACCATTCTGCTAGAATATCTTCACTGACAATGCACGTTCCTTCTTTTTCAGAGTCATAATTGACCATTACACAATGTGGTCTTATTTTTATACTGTTCGAGGGGTTTAAAATTTGCATATATGCCGTCGATAAGCATTGAAGCACGGAATAGCGTCATCTATTGGGTGAAAATGGAGACTTTTTTCCTGCATATTTGACTTGCGCATGTTCTGAAATGTGTAGATTCCAAATTTCACAGGAATATTCCCAGCGGTTTTCTCTCCAGTACCCCTTGAACACTTGCAGTTTAATTATGGCCACCCTGTGTACACATTAAGTTTTCTCTTGAATCTACTCCATTTTGGCAAAAGAGGATTTCCTTACAAATATCCCTCTGGGTTCCTCTTGAAAGAACATTCACTTCAATTGCTGCACAAAATGAACTACTGAAACTCATCTATCCAATGGACAGAAATTTTCTTGTTATATTGTAATGAGTTTTTATAAATAAGGCAAGTACAATCACCCAGTACTTTGGTTAATCTTACCTGAAGCTCTTCCCATACGAGACTTCGACGCGTCTTATTATCAAAGAGGTTGTCATAATTGAAAAAAACTACGGTGATTAATTATTGACATGCAATTAATCCATGGCGATAAATAATTTCAATGGGGTTTATACTTAAGTACCAAAATGAACTTTGTTATTAAAAAGCATTTAAGTAAATGAATCATTATTTAAGCTTAGCTTTTTTTTTCCTATTTTTGATCTATATTTCAAGATATTTTTTATAAATTTATTTTTCCATTTCATAATTCCTCAGTAAAGAGTTGAGATTTCTGAAAATTATCAAATTTGTGCTCCCCGTTTTCGTATTTTAGTTCTACATTAAATACATTAAAAAAGAACTGCGAAAATAAAGTGTTCATCTATTTAAAAGGTAAAAAAAGTTGTAGTTAAAACTGTCATAGTTTTAAATACAAACTTAAAATATTTAAGAGTGTCGTTTTTTCTAATCATAAATTTTTCTAAGTATCGCTATTTACATCGCTTAAGATTTCCTTAAGAATTTTTACAATGAATTATTATGTAATTATATTAACAATAAAGTAAAATTTTAAAATAAATATATTTTTCATCCAAATCTAGTTTTTTATACACTGCTGGCCACCGTAAATGCAACACCCTGAAGGAAGCACGCAAATAACATAAAATTTACAACATGCATTAGCAGAGGTAAGGTATGCAAATGATTAGAATTTCAGCGCAGACACACATCACGCACGCCTGTGTCGCCACCTCAAAGCGCTATTTAAGGCTTGGTGATATCGACGATTTCAAGTTCGGCAATTGTGTTTTTCTTGTGGTTTTTTCAAAAAACGATCAGTTATGTCTCGTAGAAAACAGCGATCAGCTTTTGATCAAGTATCCGAGTTCGACAGAGGAAGGATAGTGGCCTACCGAGATTGTGGATTATCTTTCAGGGAAATCGGTAGTCGTGTTGGACGAAACCAAGCAACGGTAATGCGGATATGTGACCGTTGGATGCAGGAGGGTACGACGGACCGATGTGGTCGATCGCATCCACCTCAGTGCACCACTTCACGTGAGGACAGGAATATTGTGCGCATGGCAGTGAGGGATCGCTCAGTCACATCACGAACCATAGCTCAGCACATTGAGTCGTAACGCATCATTCAGTGTCTGCGCGTACCATTCGACGCCGTTTACAGCAGAGTGGTCTGTCTGCAAGATGTCCATTGCTTGGTCTACCCTTGACGCAGAACCACAGACGTCTCCGCCGCCAATGGTGCTATGAAAGAAGGATGTGGGTGGCAGAATGGAATGAAGTTGTCTTTATTAACGAGTCACGCATCTGTCTGCAACACCACGATGGTCGGATTCGAGTCTGGAGACACTGTGGAGAGAGGATGCTGAACAGCTGCGTTATGCACCGCCACACTGGTCCTGCACCGGGTATTATGGTATGGGGTGGTATTGGATATCCCTCTAGCACTCCTGTAGTACGCATTGCTGGTACTTTAAACAAGCAGCGCTACATCTCCGAGGTGTTGGAGCCAGTTGTCCTTCCTTACCTTCAAGGCTTGGCCACAGCCATATTTAAGCAGGATAATGCACAACAACACGTGGCACGCATTGTCCAAAGGTTCTTCGTCAATCACCAGATTGGATTGCTTCCCTGGCCGGCTCGCTCTCCGGATCTTTCACCGATAGAAAACATGTGGCCCATGGTTGCTCAACAATTGACCCAGATTACACCCCCAGCTCCCACACCAGATCAACTTTGGCAACGTGTGGAAGCTGCTTGGTCTGCTGTACCCCAAGAACACTTCAAAAGTCTCTTTGAATCAATACCGAGGCGTGTGGCAGTGGTGATCTTCAACAATGGCGGCTACTCTGACTACTGATTCTGGCAGGAACTACACTTCACAGAAGTCTATAAATTTAATCATTTGATACTTGGTCAACATGTTATCTACAAAATAAATTTTGTTGTGCTTCCTCTTGTCTTTCTCGGTGTTGCATTTACGGTGGCCAGCAGTGTAGTTATGAAAAATATTTTTTCAAATCCATATTTTAATTTTCAATTAATGTAACATCAAAAACTTATTTACTTAAAAGAATTACTTATTTACTTTAAGATTTACTTACTTATTTACTTAGAAATAATAAGCGCGCAGGATTAGCCAACATAAAAATAGAACTGTTATAAAATGACTAATTTGTTTGCTTCACAATTACATGTACTTCATTTATTTATTAACATGTTTATTTATTTTTTGGATTTTCAACATTTAAAAGCGTTAAATTACTTCTGTCTAAAATTGATAAGAAAAGAAACAATATCTCAAATTTCACTAACTACCTAATAAAGTAATACTATTCTTATATGTTCTGGTAGTTTTGTAGAATATTTGTTTTATTTTATAAATACGTATTCACATTTCTGGTATTGTTATTACACATATTTTTCGTGATTGAAAATATTTGATTCAACTATTCTTAGAAATGGTTTTATGTCCTAGATAGAGCCCAAACTGTCAAAACAAAACATTGTAGTTAAATAAAGCTTTATTTTTTTTATGATTGGAAAAGACATAAAAAGTTGGGAGTGGAGAATAAAAGTGCGAAAGACATATTGTGTTGCCATGACACCCAGGGACTGTGTCATCCATAATTACAAAGGATAGTAAATCCACGGGGAAAAGAAAAATCATTCGAGTGCTATGGGACCATAAACCTTAAACTTACTTTGAGAAATTACTTTTCTGAGTTGCAATACATTTTAAACACAAGAAAATGAAGTGATTTATGTTCTAGATTCGATTCCGAAAGGAAATTTAAAGTGCCTGGCATGAATTGTATTCTAAAAATGAAGACCAGTATTTTATTTGAAACATAGATGCTCAAGTATAAAAGATTCGGTTCACTTAGAATTTGAATTTTCCTAAAAAATTTTTTTATTAAATATGTTGTTCAGAAATATTTGAGTCTTAAAACAGATTTAATTCACATTTCGAGAGATACATGATTTTATCCATTGGAAGTGTAAAATTTCTAAGAAAAAATCACACAAGTGTTAAAATCTTTACAAATCTTCAAGTGGCTTACCAAAACGATAAATTTATTATTTGTATAAAAATTTCGTTCTTTTCGTATTCAATTTTGTAGCAGAGAGCAGTTTGAGAAACTATTCCTTATTTGAGGAGAGGTTTATCAGAGGCAATAATATAGATAATTTCTTACTATATAAGCCTTTTAAAATTTTTAACATATTTTTTGAAGGGCTTGATATTTTTAATATTTCTTTTAATGTTTTTGAATGTAAAGTTTTACGGTTTCTTATTTTTTCATGTGCATTAATTTTTATTCTCAATGTATTTGATGTGTTTTTTTGTGTGTTTTGAATGTTTTTTTCCTTATATGGTGTTCTTTAACAGTTTAAAACTCTTCAATTGTGATTGGAAAAATTTTGAGGTTTTTAGCTGTTTTTTTTTTTTTTTTTTTTTTGTCATCCACTTTGTAACTGGAGGTTGTTGTTTTTTTCGTTTTTGTAGTGAGTTTTTCTTTTAAATAAATAAATATGTATCTTTTTGTGTGTGTAATGTACGTAGGTCTAACAGAAAGGAAGCCGTCCAATAATTTTAGCTATTGGACGGCAAAATTGCTATCCATGATGATAGCTTTATAAGACATTGTGATGGTTAAGAGTTAAATTAACTATATCAATTAGAAGAGTTAAATAATTTCTTTATAAATTAAATTTTTCCTTTAAAAATGCTTTTTAAAAAATTAAATCTTGCCTGAATAAGTGATAAAAATTTTTAAAACAACCAGAGTTTTGGGATAGGGAGCGCGTTGGAAGAAATCATGTACATGCATGCAGTTGCTGTGACTTAACATATATGTCAAAATTGAACAGCAAATGCAAAAAGTTTGTCCGAATGGCTGATTTTTTAAAAACATTATATTTTATTTTCATTTATTTACTGTTCCTGCTCAGATTTGAACGCAGTAATAATAATATAATTTTTTAAAGTTCTTGAAGTTCTTTTTACGAAATTATTTGACAGTTTAAGTCATAAGTGCCAAATAATTTTGGGTGTATGTGAGTACTGATATAGCATTTCCTTGACAAACTTTGAAGTAATTTATTATTTTGCTCAAGTATACTTTATGGGAATGAAAGTTTCTTGAAATTTAAGAATGTCCTGGTAAAACAATGTTATAATTAGTTAATTAACTTGTTAATAAGTCGTAGAAACTGTAATTTTGATTGGAATAGAAATCATTTTATTCATAATAAACTTTGGTAACTTGTTGATGTAATAATGATTTTAATCCTTATTAATAAATTTTCAAACGTTACATTTCAGAGAGAATCATGTATCCGTTTTTTCCTGGTGTTGATTTATCTTTCAATTTTTTTGAAAGTTTAAATATAATTATATGTAAAAGGATACTTTAGATAAATATTAGCGCTAGCAAAATAACATCTCAGAGTACATTTCTCAAATAAGTTTTAAGTTTGCATGAAATGGAACTGGAGTATTTAACACTAAACATAAATACCTGGTTAAGAGACATATCTAGTAGAAATTGTGAATGGAAATTTTATGCAACTATTCATTTATATGTATATATATATCGGGTTGAATTTTATTCAATTTATTTTCTTATTTTCAATTCATTGTGTTGTAAAAATAAAATTCATTTTTATCAATGGATAAAAAATCAATGCATAAGTATTTATTATTAATCAAAAACTTTCATAATAATCCAATATGAGATCAACAATTGTGAGATCCACTTTATAAATTTCAGTTTATTATGTTAAAAGCAAAACAATTATTTAAATTTATTATTTTGTTCACGTGAATTTATTTATCATTGTTTAATTTTTTGTCACCGTGAACTGAACGATATTGAAAAAGTATATTATTTTGTACGCTGTGGCAACAAGGAAGTGCTCGTTCTGTTTTGTTTTATTAACAGTATTCCATGAAAAAATTATTTATAACTAGGTGAGTCTTGGACTCTAGTTGGCATGTTAATTTGTGAAATAAATGAGATTTGGCAGTATTAATAGTTCGGAGTATTAATTTTCAATACAAGAAACTTTTTATTTTTACGATATCTGGCGTCCGCGACAGGACTATTAAGTGTCAATATGTTTACATCTGTTAAAGGCTTCAAGAAAGAAGACCTAATTTATTTGTGTCAAGAGATCAATGAGGACTTACCGTTGAAGGTTACCATATCTACACTGAAAGATGTAATTTTAAACAGTAAAGAATATAAAAATGATCCGGACTTTGTTTCAACCGTACTAGCTACAACTGTTTCTGAAAGGCAGATAAAGCGCCAAGAAGAAGAGAGAAAGAGCCAAGAAGAAGAGAGAAAGCGCCAAGAAGAAGAAAGAGAACGACAAAGACAACATGAGTTGGATTTGGCGAGATTAAACTCCCGGACAGTTTTACATACTCTAGATGATCAAACTCCAGAGTCAGGTAGTGTAAAAAAGAAATTTCACTTACCTAAGTTAGAATTACGCCATTTTTCGGGAGATTTAAAGGACTGGTTACCTTTTTGGAGCCAGTTCGAACATGTTCATAATGATGTTGATATAGCACCAGAAAATAAATTTCAGTATTTAGTGCAAGCAACCGTTAGCGGCTCACGCGCTCGGGAGGTAGTGGAAAGTTTTCCACCCACCGGCGCCAACTACGCCAAAGCTGTTGAATCTTTAAAAAATCGCGTTTTGGACGAACTGATTTACTTATAGAATTCTATGTCCACGAGCTTTTAAAATTGGTTTTACAAAACGCTTCGAAAAAATTCGACTGTTAATTTATGTACGCTCTATGACCATTTGGAGTCTCAGATTAGGGCGTTAGAGACACTTGGCGTAACAACGGATAAAAGCGCTGCTCTACTTCATCCTTTGGTTGAGTCGTGCTTACCGGAAGATATACTAAGAGCAAGGCAAAGACAAAGAGGTCCTGATTTCCATCATAGCGGTGAACCACAAGAAAGGCTTAGTAGCTTACTACAATTCTTAAAATCTGAAGTAGAATCAGAAGAAAGGATTTGTTTGGCGATGCAAGGTTTCGGTTTAAACAAAAAGAAAGACAATATTGGGTTTAGAAATAAGAAATTTGAACCAAGAGTAAAACAAAATAAAACACCCACCGCCTCCGGTCTGTTTACCAATCCACATACTCATAAAACCAAAAAGTCATGTGCGTTTTGCGAGAAAACTCATCCCAGTGCAGACTGTTTTTCTGCACAAAAAATGAGTTTAGATGAAAAAAGAAGGATTTTGAGGGGGAAAAAATTGTTGTTTTGCCTGTCTGGCTCCCGGTCACCCCGTCCGAAAATGTCATTCATTTTTGTGATGTGTAATTTGCGGGAAGAAACATGTTCCCTTGATGTGCGAAACAAACGAGTCAAGAAAAAATGATTTCAAGAAGACGGAAGAAGCTGAAGTTTTCAACGAGGTCAACATGTCCAACCTGAGTGTGGGTCCTAAAGTGTTTTTACAGACTCTAAAGTGCAAGCTCATATGAGATAAAAAAGAAAAAATCGTGCGAATTGTTCTGGACACCAGCTTGCAAAAGTCTTATATTGTAAAGAGTCTTGCCGAAGAAATGGGATACGTTCCTGTAAAGAAAGAAACTCTGGTACATTCACTGTTTGGTGGGATTAAATCTAAAGTATTTGTACATACATGTTACAGAATTAGGTTGAAAAATATTAAGAACAATTTTGCATGCAACTTTGAAGCTTTGGATCAGGTAGCTATTTGTAATGATGTATCACCTGTAAACTCCGGGCCTTGGTTAAAAGAGCTTCAAGAAAGGGATATAATATTAAGTGATGTGGGAGAAAAGCCTCAACCTGTACAAGTGCTTATAGGAGCTGATCTTTTTGGAAAGATTTTAATCGATCAGCGTAGGGTCTTACCATGCGGATTAGTAGCCATTGAAACTTTGCTTGGGTGGACTTTGTTAGGGAAAGTTCCTGATAGTAAAGTTACTACAAGCAATGCCATGTTAGTGACATCACTTTTCGCTAAAGAGTTTGACATTTCGGACTTCTGGAAACTGGATTCTATTGGAATAAAGGATCCTATTGAAAAGCTGTCTAAAAAAGAGCAAGAGGATTTGACTACTGAAAATTTTCTTCAAACTGTTAGGTACAATGAAGATAATCGCTATGAAGTTCATTTGCCTTGGTTAGATAACTGTGTGCCTTTACCTGATAATTTTGAGCAAGCTAAAAGAAGGTTAGACACCACAACCAAGAAGTTATTTCATGAAAATTTGTACGATAGTTATGAGGGCATATTTTCCGAATGGCTGCGTGAAGGAATTATCGAAGAAGTACCAATTGAAGAGAAAGATTTGCCTGCTAATTATCTACCTCACAGACCTGTTATCAAAGTTAGTAAGACAACTCCTATTCGCCCGGTTTTTGATGCATCTGCTCGACTCAAAGGACATCCGTCACTAAATGACTCCTTACATAGTGGTCCAAACTTGATTGAGCTCATTCCTGATAATTTGCTGCGTTTTCGATAAAAGAAGATTGGTGTAATCGCAGACATAAAGAAAGCCTTTTTGCAAATTAGCCTCTGTAGAGAAGACAGAGACTTCTTGAGATTTCTATGGTGGACAAATAAGGCTTGCAAAGACTACAGGTTTTTTCGGTATACCAGAGTAGTTATTGGCGTTCGCAGCAGTCCTTTTCTACTAGGAGCTGTATTGAAGTATCATCTTGAGCAAAATACTGATGTTGATCCTTTTGTAGCTAGTTGTCTTTTGAAGAGTTTTTATGTAGACAATCTTGTAACCAGCGTCCACAGTGAATTAGATTTGCAGCGAGTGATAAGTGTTTCTAATGAGTTATTAAAAAAAGGTGGTTTCATTCTGCGGGATTGGGAATCTTCACTAACAGAGGATGGAAGATCCTTCAAAACAGATCTGTTAGGCCTTCAATGGAATAAAATTGAAGACTGTTTTTCGCTAAATATCAGCTGGTTGAAAGAAGTAAATGTCGACAACATTACTAAACGCACAATATTATCGGTTACTCACAAAGTGTTTGATCCATTTGGATTTGTATCTCCTGTAATGCTTTGTCCTAAAATTATGCTACAAAAAACCTGGAAATTATCGTTGGAATGGGACGAAGAAATCACTGGATCCCTTCGATAAGAATTTTTACAATGGTTTAGGGAACTAAAAGTATTGGAAAATGTTACCGTTCCTCGCTGGATCAACGTTAATCCAGAAAATATGAAGAACTTCTCCATTCATACCTTTTGTGACGCAAGTAGAGATGCATATGCCGCAGTTACGTATCTTGTACAAGAGGGAGAATGTGGAAAGGTGCATTTTTTAGCCTCGAGATCACGAATATCTACTCTGAAAGTTGCTACAATTCCAAGATTAGAGCTTCTTGCTGCATTGGTGGGAGCAAGATTAACGAAATCTGTGTTGGATGCTCTTGGATGGACGGATATTAGATGTTTTTATTGGAGTGATTCCACTACCGTTCTTACCTGGATCATTAAAGATGAAAATTGGTCTATTTTCGTGAATAACAGAGTCCAAGAAATACGGAATATTAGCCAAGATTTTTCTTGGCGTCATATTTCTGGCTTTGAAAATCCAGCTGATTTACCCTCCCGAGGATGCAAAGCAAGTATTTTAGTGAAAACTAGATGGTGGGAGGGGCCAAAATGGCTTACTTTATTTGAAGACGAAGGACCATGCAATGAATATGAGTTTGATGAAGATGAGATACCACTAAAAGAGAAAAGGAAAATCTCAATATTAGCTTTGGTGTCTGTAAATCAAGATTCATCTGCAGGCTGGTTTTGTCAGCGCTTTTCAAAATATGAAAGCATTGTGAAGTTAGTGGGATGGATTTTGAGATTTTTAAAGAGCTGCAGATGCGATGTTCAGCTAAGGAAAAAGGGAAGTTTGGATGCTGAAGAATACAGGGCAGCAGAGAAACAAGTGATAAAATTGGTCCAGTCGGAATCTTTTGTGAATGAGCATGATGCAAAACTAAAAACTTTGAGTGCGTATAAGGATGCCGATGGAATAATACGGCTCAAGACGAAAATAATTTTCCGTCAGGATACAGAAGATTTTAGGGAACCAGCTGTTCTCCCGTCCAATCATAAAGTTGTCGAAAGACTAATATTTTCTCACCATATCAAAAATAATCATGCTGGAACTCAAATTTTGCTTAATATTTTGAGAGAACATTTTTGGATTTTGAGAGGAAGAAAAACAGTGCGTTCTGTTATCTCAAAATGTGTCGTTTGCAAAAGATTTTCTTCTAAATGTTGTGATGTTGTATCTGCTCCTTTGCCTGAAGATCGAATATGACAGGCAAACGTGTTCGAGATTTGTGGAATTGACCTGGCGGGACCTTTATTTTTAAAAGATGGAAGGAAGGCTTGGGTATGCATTTTTACATGCGCCGTATATAGAGCTGTCCACTTAGAGCTTGTTTCATCGCTATCGACCGAAAGCTTTTTGCTAGCTCTACGGCGATTTATAGCTCGGAGACGCCGATGTGAAACCATGTACTGTGATAATGGCACTAATTTTGTCGGAGCTTCCAATTTGCTTAGAAGTTTAGATTGGAGCCGCATTTGTAGCGACAATGCTCTTCGTCCAATTAAGTGGAAATTTAATCCCCCTTCGTCACCATGGTGGGGTGGATGGTGGGAGAGACTAATTGGTATTCTTAAAAGTCTTTTGAGAAGAATACTTGGAAGAGCAAGTTTGGCATTTGAGGAGTTGACAACATTTATTTGTGTTTGTGAATCTGTAATCAACTCACGCCCTTTGACTTACATCGACGAATGTGACTCAGAATTTGTTCCACTTACCCCTGCGATGTTTCTTCAGGATATCAAAAACTCTGGTGTTCCAGACTGTGATGCGGCAGATCATAAAAGTCTCAATCATCGTGTCAAATACAGGTTAGCTTTACAGAAGGACATTCGTAAGAGGTTCAGGTCCGAATATCTTAGATCTTTGATAAGGAGGCCGGAAAAGACTAGAGCTTCGATGATAACTCCCGGGGACATTGTTCTCATAAAAAGTGACAACGCCAATCGAATCGACTGGCCACTGGGGAAAGTGACAGAAATTCTGCCAGGGAAAGACGGTGTGTGTCGAATCATTAAACTTAGAACATCTCGCGGAGTAATTCTGCGTCCAATTCAGCGCGTCTTCCCTTTAGAGATATCTTCTAATGATTCGTCTTTTCCACCTGACAAAAATGCATTATCTACAAAAGTAGCCTCTATGAAGAATGCTATTCCTAAGTGTTCTGACGACAACTCCATCGACTACGCAATTGTTCAAAACAAGACAAGACTAGGACGGACTGTTAAAATTCCCAAAAGGCTGGATCTCTAATATAGTTGTTGAGCTGTGAGACTTCCACATCTCAAGGTGGGAGGATGTGAGATCCACTTTATAAATTTCAGTTTATGTTAAAAGCAAAACATTTAAATTTATTATTTTGTTCACGTGAATTTATTTATCATTGTTTAATTTTTTGTCACCGTGAACTGAACGATATTGAAAAAGTATATTATTTTGTACGCTAACAGTATTCCATTAACAGTATTCCATGAAAAAATTATTTATAACTAGGTGAGTCTTGGACTCTAGTTGGCATGTTAATTTGTGAAATAAATGAGATTTGGCAGTATTAATAGTTTGGAGTATTAATTTTCAATACAAGAAACTTTTTATTTTTTATTTTTACGATAATAATATTTTAAAGAAGTAATTTTTTTTCAAGTTTAACGTGTATTTTGGAGACATATATTATCTATAGATAAATCATACTATTATTTTTTATAAATTCTTTGTAATTCAATAAGAAGAAAAATATATACTTATGACTAAAGATAATTAAATTGAATTTCTGAAAATTTTTGCACCTTTTCTCATAAAACATTTTCTTAATATTGTATAATAATTTTAAAAAAGTATATCAACATGGTAAAGGCACTTTATACAAAGACAATTAAAAAAAGTATTGAAATTGATATTAAAAATTGTAATGCAAACTTTTAATGTAGTTCATACCAGCATTAATAATATTAATTTGTGATCCAAGTGTCATAAACCCATGCATTATATTTAGTAATCTAGATATGAAGGTGCAATTTCCATTAGAAAACTACTCAGTTCTGTAAAGCATTGTACTAACGAGTAAAATTACATACACATGTTTATTTTTTGTGCGATGATTTTTTTTAGAAAAGGTACAATTTTTTGCAATTTCTTTTTCGATGCTTAATATTGCAAGGGCATTTAAGCATTTTGTACACATGCATGACTGAAGGTAACTCTTTATTAATTTTAATGTGCTGAAAGAGCACTCAGCACTTGCTATAAGAACTGCAACTTATAGAAAAGTATTAAAACGGTTAAAGTATGTAGAAATAACTCATTATAATAATTTAGTTAATTGTTAGCCCTGATTATGAACTTTACGTATAATTCAATAACTCGTAATAAGTAATAATGAATCATCTGAATACATCCTGAAAATCATATGTTCCAGTGATTCTCAAAGTTTCAATATTCACGACCCAATATACAATCATAATTTTCACACACACATCGCACCTCCCTTCATACAATAACGATGTGTGTGTGTGCATTGAATTCTATAATAGTATACTTCAACACTAAAACTACTAAATGACCTCTTAATTGCTTACGGAGTATAGAAACGTCTCGCTTAGTCAAAGTGTTAATTTTCCCGGACGTCTTTCCGAAGTACGATCTTTTCTCTGCACTGCTATCCATAAAATTAAACCGAAGGCTTTGGAATGCAATAAAAGGACCTTGACAGTGTCTGTGAAGGATTTATTTATTTCAGATTATTTGCTTCTATTTATTCATTTTGTTGAAAATTTGAGGATTTAATAGTGTACAAAATATCAGCACTATAGGTAAAGTAGATTTTGAGAAAAGTGTACTGGAATCACCAAAAAACGCATCTTGAGAAAAAAGCAAATAAAGACATTTTCATCTATGATTTGTAAAATAATATTTTTTAATACAATATAAGGCCATACCATTATTAATTGTATTATTTTGCATCATTTCTCAGTCTTTAAATTGTAATTTTAAAAAGTGTTATCAACGATTCACTTCTTTTTACGTTTAAAATACCAAAGTGTTATGTCTATAAATATTAGTATTTTTACTTCACTTTGATCATCATCATTACAGGATAGTACAGAATTCTTTACACATATTTTTATTATTATAAAAAAAAAGAAAATGTCTTGAAGGAATTTAAGAAGTTAGTTTGATGTCTAAATTAAACGGAACTCTATTTTTAAATATTATAACAAAAGAATCTCAGCTTTTGTATTCATACTTATGAAAATTTATTTATTTTAAAGTAAAACCAACAGTTATAAGCATATATAGAGTTATTCATGAGCATTCATATGGTAACAATAAGCAGTTAGGAAAAACGAAATGTCTATTTTTTCAAAAATTCGTTATTACTATTTCAAAAAACAAAATATTATTTTAAAATTTTGTAACTAATCATTTAAACTTTCAGTAATTTTTCCACAAAAATGTAGAGTTTTCAATAAATTTGAACATATAATATAGAAAAATTACATTCATTGTATATAAAAATAGTTTTTTACAATACTATATGGATTTTGAAAATTTCGTGCCTGAATCACAGTTACATCTCATTTGTTTACAATTTTAAAATTCAATTTTTTAGTGTTCTATTTATCATGTACTCATAAATAATGCATCATATCTTGGTCGTATTCTTCAGTTGATAGATATATATATATCAGTACTCGTATTTCTTTAATTGATCAACGCGTGCATTTCATAACAGCAGCCATCTTTGAATCAATGAATTCTCTTGAGAGATTTTAATTGAAAGTAGTCTTGAGTCCTCCAAGACTTATCTAGTTAATTAATTTCTAGTTTACCCACCTGGCGGGAATAACCTTATCTGCCAAAAACTGATTTTTCAGCCCTTTTTATTTAGCATCATGCAAGTTTGCATCCTTCATGTATTCGAACCAATCGGAAAAGCCTTTCCCGAAAATGATATGATTTTAATAGCTCCCTGTTTGAGCATGGCAAGAAATAGACAAAGCCTCGGGAATGCTTTTGGGAACATCATATGAGCCACACGTGTTAATATCCTGCTTTTTGTTGTTCTTATGTTTTGTGTCTGTGTTTCTATGTAACTAAATGCACTCCTTTCTAAAAATACCAAACCTTCTCATATTTTCTATGGCTGCAACAGAGTAATTGATTCCCCCTCACAAAATGTCCTCATTGGAGAGCAATCCATTATTTATAAATTGGGTAGCCATAAAACTGGTTAAAGCCCACTTTTATGAAAACTGAATTGCTGTTCTCAGTGTGAATTGTTTACAATCCATCTTTATATGTTTCCAGAATCTCATTGATATTTTTATCTTTAATATTCATCTCACATTTAGTCAATCAAATAAAGTTTATTATATATTATACATAAATGATGATAATAATTCTTGTAGATATTCAAAATTCATGAATTTTTATATATTAGGTAAAAAATAAACAAATATACATGCCTGAGAAACAAAAATATTTGAATTAATGATATTGTACACACAAATAAAATTGTTGAAACTTATAATATGATTAAATTTTAGTATGGAATGGACACAAAAAAGGCGCCAATTTTAGAATTTTATGTAAACTCATAATACTTGTTTTGCTTTTTGCCAAAAAAAAAAAAAAAAAAAAAACGCAAAATAGATATACAACTAATTTCTGCACAAAACTAATTTTATTTTTATATATATTGTTTCATATCTCCCAAGCATTAGCAATGCATTTGAACCATCTCAATTAACTCAAATTTTATCAGCATAATTTCTACAGCTTACCTTAAACACTAAAATGAAAGGACGGAAAATGGTATAAAATTTCAAGTAGAAAAGGATAAACAAACTAATCCATTTTTTTCCTATAAGGTTTTTTTCATGCTTTTCATACTTCAATGACATGTTTTATGAATGCCAAAACACTATTTCCAGATTGATACCTTAATTTCACTTAGAAATCCATACTAAACATAAATAGCTCTTTCAACAGCTTAGACAATGCATATACTTTTCGTTGTTTTTTAAAGTAAATACGATTAGCATGAGCGTCTATCTGAAAAAGCTGTTACGTCTGCATCATCCCCCTACACCGGGAAATCCTGGAATCATGCCAGGACATGTCATACGTGACGTTTGATGCCACACGCACACAACACTAACAGATTATTGGGGAAATATGAAACCAATGACGGTTGCGTTTCTTTCTCGATACTTCTATCACACACTTATATTTATTTATTTTGTTTTTTTATCCATCTATTTATTTTTTCCACTTTCTGCCTAAAGAACATTTGAGATGCTTCCAGTTGGGGTGTGTCGGTAGTGGTTCTAGACATGACAGTTCAAGGAACATTTTTATCAACAGTTTTGTTATTAATAATGCCAGCCGATTTCCTCTTATACACTTGCTAGAAAAAGTCTGCGTCCACCCTAAGCAAATCATGCAAAAAAAGGTAAAATTTAATAGAAATATTATCTTCTTTCTAACAAAATTTCGTGAAATTGTTTACTGTTATTTAAATATTGAGCATGCGAGAATTCGTTAATTTTGAATTAAAACTACGTAGGAAAACGGGCGTTTTGTGGCAAAGCACGCAAATAGTAGGCATAAAAAGTGTGCACTCACGATTTGAATATTTCTTATTCCTGTAATTTTTATCAACATGTGTTGTAGGTTAGCAGATATTTTATACATTCAGTTATCAAGTAAAATAGCTTAAGAAAGCTGTGGCGCAATAATTATTACGTTCTTGTGAGATAGGCCATGGAAAATAAATGGAAGGAAAATAGTTTCAGTGAGCGTAAAATCATTGTGAAACTATGGAAAAATGGAAAAGTCGTCGGCATATATCTAGATCCATTGGACGACAGTATTAATCTATCCAGCGTGGTATTTATAGTTATAAATCTACTAGAGTTTACACATCCAAACCTCGTTCAGGTCCGCCATCTTAACTCACAATCAGAGAAAAACGAAGCATGATAATGAGAAACGAGCACGGTGAAAAAATCCATTGTTGACCGCAACTTAAATAGTAACAGATATTCATGAGAAGTTTTGCAGAAACAATTGGACGGATACTGCAAGAAAAATCTTTAAAAAGGCCGGATACCGTAGACGAATGGCTCGCAGAAAGCCTTATATTTCAATTACCAACTGGCTTAAACATTTAGCTTTTGTAAAATAGCATATACATAAGACTCCGAAGTTCTGGTGAACTGTGAAATTCTTTCATGAGAGCAAATTTTGCATCTTAAGCATAACAGATCGTAAATTGGTCTGGGGAAAACCTTGCACAACACTTCAAAAAGATCATTGAGTATCAACGGTAAAACACAGCAGCGGTGGAGTCATGGTGTGGGGGTGCATGGCGAGCAATGGTTTTGTCAAGCTGGAGTATATCGAATTAATTATGAACAAATATGTTTAACTTGATGTTCTAAAAAGCAATTTAAAGGAAAGTGCCACCAAACGTAGCTCAGGATCGTTCTTTTCGTTTCCAACACGACAACAGTACTAAACATACCACTGAGATTTTGAATCTTTGGCTCTAATGTTCCAAATCAAATGCACATGACCCCGCAGTGTCACCTGATCTGAATCCTATAGAACGCCTATGGGATTTGCTGGAGTGTGGGATTCATCAACACAATATATCTAGCAAGGATATGCTGAAGATGAATGGGAGAAAATAAACGTTGAAGAAACCACAAAATTTGTTATTTCAATGCAGAAACGATTTAATGAGGTTCTCAAAAGACGAGGTTATCCAACTAGCTACTAAATAGCTCATTATACTCTTTTTTTAAAAAATTTGGTTACTGTTAAAACAGTGAAAGCAGAATTTTCCTACTTGATTTTTTTTAGTATCGCTACAAACCTGTTTTTATTTTAAAAGCCATGAAAGCAAAAAGATATTACTTTTGTTATTCTGAATACTTGAAATGAACTAAACAAAATATAATTTTAAAATTTTTTTCGTTGCTCATTTCAGCAATAGTACGTGAACGCAGACACTTTTCTAGCAAGTGTATATGTGATATTACGAAATGGCAAGCATAAAATCAAATCTGTGCGGAAATATATATGCGTTTTCTTCAATATTGAACTGACAAAAACGCGCGATACTATCTTTCTGTTAATTTGAGAATTAGTAATTAAGGAATTTCAGTCAATCGCGTTTAAAATTATTTTCAGATACCACACGTTTTTTCATGTACTATTTATACTGTTACAAATCCTTAAAAAATTTGAGAGTTGGTTCTTACTTCCTTTTTTCAAATAATAAAAGATATTCCTTTTAGTTTAAACATGCTTTTAAGATTAAATTTCAAATTTTAAAAATATATTTCTGTCATAAAAAAAAAAACCGGAACTTTTGATATTCTTCATAAAAATTACTTACAAATATTAAAAATTAAAAAACTAGGATATATATAAAGGATATTTTTAAGTAAGGTTTGTTGGCGCATATATATAGTTCCCTAGTTTGCGCGTACGCAGCAAGAAGTCTCTGAGTCACGGACCAGCATCCCTTGCGAACACACTCGTGCCCTTTCCAGCTCTGTAGCAGTCGTGTAATCTTCGCTGTACGTCTTTAAAATGCTTAAGGTGATTGAATCGCACACTAAGTGTGAGATACGGTCTGTTATCCGTTTTTTGACTGCGAGAAACATGTCGGCTGTAGACATTCATCGCCAGATAACAGAAGTTTATGGCACTGAAGCAATGAGTGATAACAAAGTTCAAAAATGGAAGTTTAAAGATGGGCGAATAAACGTCGTTCACGAAGAACGTTCAGGCCAGCCCTCTGTAATCGCTGATTATTTGATTCAAGCAGCTGAAACAAAAATTCGTGAAAACGGAAGATTCACGATAACAACTCTTTCATTTTGGAATTTTCCATCATTTATCGGTTGGTGGTGTACAAAATTGTGACTGAAGACCTCGATTTTAAGAAATTGTGTTCTAGGTGGGTACCCAGACTCCTCACAGCGGAACACAAATCGAACAGATTTGCCAGTTCATTAGACTTTTTTGATTCGTTATGAAGAAAAAGGGGATGACATGTTGAGTCGATTCGTTACTGGAGATAAAACATGGGTATCCCATATCACCCCAGAATCTAAACAGCATTCGATGGAATGACGACACACATCTTCTGCCGTCAAGGTCGAAACCAAACAAGCTCTTTCAAAGCGCAAGATTATGGCAAACATGTTCTGGGACCGGCGCAGGGTTTTGCTGGTGGACTTATTGCCACAAGTAACAACGGTCAACTCCGGTGTCACTGTGCAACTCTACGGAAGCTCCAAAGAGCATTGCAAAACAAACGGCGGAACATGCTGTCAAAAGGTGTTTTGCTCCTCCACGATAATGCAAGACCTAGAATGACTCGGGACTTAATCGAATCTTTTAGCTGGGAGGTTTTGAACCATGCACCATACAGACCCGTCCTTGCTCCCAGCGATTTCCATCTTTTCTGTTACTTCAAACTCATTCTTGGCGGGAAGAGCTTCAGTCACAACGAAGAGGTGAAAGCGGCCGCGATCTCTTGGCTGTCCGACCAGGAGGCAGACTTCTTTGCAGAGGGTTTTCAAAATTTAGTTCTAAAATATGACAAGTACATTAATAAACTTGGCACCTATGTAGAAAAATAGGCAAAAGTATGTAAATCCTAAAATAAAAGTTTTTTGAAACAAAATATTGTCAATATATAAAATATATCTAATATATAAAATTCTTCAGTCACAGTGTTTGTAACCAATCTCCTCCGAAACGACTAGACCAAATCTTACGAAATTTTATGCGTGAATTCAGTAGGTCTGAGAATAGGACGTAAACTATTTTTCATTCCGATATTACAATTAGTTAAAAAGATATTAATTAAAAACCTTAAAACGCCTAATTGTTTTACCCCTGCGGGTTGTTTACTTGGCAGAACTTCCATTCCGTTTCGGCCGAGCGGTGATCCGATGTTACCACCATATTAAAATTGCCATCCAATTTTTACTGTGGAAATCAGACAAAAAATAATTACAGAATCGGAAAGATCATTTATTTCGCCACAAAACGGTATAATTATTTTTGCAAAATAATGATATTTTCTATTTTTTAAGGATTTATTAATAAAGGGTTAAAACTGATGCGTTTTTATACAAATTATTTCTAAATTTTTGCGTATGGATTTGTTTTCGTGTTATTAAAACGATATTCTACACTAAATAACTTCAAGCCTTTCTCTTTTAGATCCAGTCATTTAAAAAATAAAATTCTAAAACTTTTTTTTAAAGGTTTTTCAAAAAATACTCAAAAGTTTAACTTAACATTGAATAACTTTGTCATTTATGAAGATAATCGCACGACACTTTATTTCCGTGTGTGTAACATTATGCGTAATCTGTATGAAGATTGAAAAAATTGCTTAAAAATTACGGATTTTAAAAAAAAAATTGTGATTTTCGTAAAAAACCGTTTTTGCGAGTAATAATTTAAACAGTATTTTGTGTACATTTTTTTTTTATTTAAAAGTACTTTATTTTTGAAATTAATTTGTGAAGTTTAAAAGTATTAACTTAAAAATTATGCCCTAAAAATTAAAAAAAATTAATAAAAAATACGCGATTTTACAGTTAGCCAAACCTTGGAGTCGAAAAATATTTTTGCGCCAAAGACCTTTGAACTGTTTAACCGTCGACCGCATCTAACTCAAGGGTTACACTAAAAAGTTCTGCCTTAAACAGGGGGAAATCAGTAAATTTTGCGAGTAAAAAAAATGCGAGTGAAAAAGTTATTTTTGCTTCAATTTTCGTCAGTTTTTCTTTAGATAATTTTCAAAATTAAATCATTATATATATAGATGTTAGATTAAGATGACTAAAGGCATCCAATACATTTCTGAGACTCATTTAAAATATTTATCGGTATCAAAATTTTTGTTCTCTTTCATAAAACTTATAGTTTACTTTAAAATAATGCCTAATGTGTAAATCTTTTTTTGACATATGATTTCATAATAAAAACGCAAAATTTGCGCATTTCGAAATTTTTTTTTGAATAATTTAGTTAAATAAGCATAACTTCCTTCGAAAAAAATAAAAGCTATGTTCAAATAAAAAATTATTCATTATTAATATATCAAAAATCACTAAATTGGCATGTCACAATTAATTGCTAAATGAATATTTTTAATCAATATTAGTATAAATAATTAATTAATTTTGTTTTGTATTTTATCATTTCTTCTCAAATGAATAAATATAGATGAATTTAAATGAAAATGATTTTTAAAAAGTTCATTGATCATTTAGAATCAGTTATTAAAAAAATAAAATGCCGAAAACTATTTTTTTTAAAGAATTTTTTTAAAAAAAACTTTTTTTTTTTACAAAACAATGATATTTTGCATATTTTATAAATTTTTTCTAAAATGAATCAAAATCGTTACGTTTAATTAAAAATGATTTTTAAAACTTTTAGAATCAGTGATTTAAAAAATAAAAATCCAAAAACTTTTTTGAACAAATTTTAACAAACACTCAAAATACTTAAAACAATTATTTAATAATTTCTTCTTTTATAAAGATAATTGCATGAAACTTTTTCCCCGTGTGTCGAGCATTTCAAAATATCATCACAATTTTACTTCAAGATTTAAAATAGTAGTAAAATTTTGTAATTTGAAAAATTTCTACTTTTCTGTCTTTTTTCAACATACAACTATTTTTAAAATGGCTACATTTTCGTTTCCGGGGACTAAAAAATTTCAACGAAAGAACTGAAAAGTGAGTGAGTGATTTATAAATTTGCACTGTTCGCCTATTCGAGAGTTTTTAGCGACGGACCTCGAAATTTTCAACAAAGGTCAAGTGAGAGACGAGGACGACACCTAAGCTTTTACCCACCTCTCCTAAGTACCACACCACACCAACGCAAGAAAAAATTTCGAAAAAGGGAGTTTTAATGTCATAGTTAAAGAAATCACTCACATCGCGCATACACACACATAAGTGCTATCGTCCTGAGGGAGACAGGAAATTTCCATGGGGATTAAGTTATTCACTGGTAAAAGCCCATGCAAAGCTGGGCTAAGCGGAAAGGAAAGAAACAAAGAAGTAAAAGTAATTTCGAGAAATAATATTGAAAGTGCTGATTTTGTGTTATTTTTGCTTCAATTTTCATCATTTTCTCTTTATATAATTTTCAAAATTAAATCATTATTGATGTCAGATTAAGATGAAAGAATGTATTCAATACATTTCTGAGATTCATTTAAAATATTTATCTGTATCAAATCAGTGAATTAAAAAATAAAAAGCCAAAAACGTTTTTGAACAAATTTTAATAAAACACTCAAAATACTGAAATCAATCGTTTAATGATTTCTTCTTTAAAAAAGATAATTGCATGAAACTTTATTCCCATGTGTCGAACATTTCAAAAAATACTCACAATTTTACTTCAAGATTTAAAAAAGTAGTGAAATTTTTTAATTTGAAAAATTTCTACTTTTCTGTCTTTTTTCAACATACAACTATTTTTAAAAAGGCTACAGTTTCGTTTCCGAGGACTAAAAAACTGCAACAAAAGAATTGGAAAGTGGGTGAGTGATTTATAAATTCGCACTGTTCACCTACTCGAGAGTTTTTGGCGACGGACTTCGAAATTTTAAGCCACGGTCAAGTGATGAGGACGACATCTGAGCTTTCACCCATCTCTCCTAATTACCACACCAACTTAAGAACAAATTTCGAAAAAGGGAGTTTTTATGACATAGTTAAAGAAATCACTCACATCGCGTGCATGCACACACACACACATAAGTGCTATCGTCCTAAGGGAAACAGGAAATTCCCATGGGGATGAAGTTATTCACTCGGTAAAAGCCCGTACAACCCCAGGGTAAGCGGAGAGGAAAGAAACAAAGAAGTCAAAGTAATTTCGAAAAATAATATTGGAAGTGCTGATTTTGTTAAGAGAAGGGAAAATGTTAAACGAGAAAGCCATGATACGCACTCACGGGCCATACACTCACATCGTACGCGTCACACCCACACAAAAGTGCTGGCGTCAGAAAGAAAGGAGGAAATTAACATGGGGATTAAGTTATACCCTCGGTAAAAGCCCGTGCAACGCCGGGCCGGGTCAGCTAGTATATATATGTATATATATATATATATAACACATGTGTCATATAATGTCACGTGAAATTGTCGGGCGAAGAGTTTTTTCCCCCTTATTTCAGTACTGATCCCGCTCTTTCCCCGTATAGGTTAAGAAAAAGTATCATCTGGTGCTTATTTTTGCTGCTAGATGGCACTATAGAGTTCAGGAATTTCTTTTCTCTTGCTTGAAGTTCTTTGTTTTTCGCGTGATAAGCCTTCATGAAAAATATGGGTTTGCTGAGTGTTATATATGTGGGAATAACTAAAGAAAACATCTTGATAATTGTGTATTTCATAAATCTGGGCAGTGATAATGGTAGTGAAGACTCATCTGAAATTCAGTTATGTGGAAGTGAAACTGAAGACTCCGATGTTATGGTGGAACAATTCAGAAAGATCGTTCATTGATGAAAATAAATATGAATAATCCTCCTCATTCTCCCGTAGATTCCAGTTTTCCGGTTATCCAAAAGTATTTGCGACTATAACTGAAGAAGATGGACCTTTGAGAAACTTTTCAGCTTATTTATGAATAGAGACTTACAAGAATTGTTAGTAAACGAAACATATGGATTTGACTCTCAACATTACTAATCCTGGATTCCAACAAATGTTGTCGAAATGACGCTATTTTTTGTCCTTTTACTTTTTCAATGTCTAGTAAAAAAGAGAGATTATCATTGATATTGTTTGAAAAGAGAATCTATAAACAAGCTAATATTTTCAAAAATTATAAGACGAGATCGTTTTTACTTGTTGATGAGAAATCTCTATTTTGTCAATAATGAAAATTTTGACCCGTCAACCCCCTTGAGCTAATTTATGAAAAATTTATTATGTTACTGAGCCCATTAAATAAAGACTGTGGATAAATCACTAATGCTTTACAAAGGTCGTTTGTCATTGAAACAGTATATTCCTTTGAAGTGTTGACGTTTTGCAATAAAAAAATTTCATGCTATGTGAAGCTTCGTGAGGTTATATATATGTTATTTCTTTTGTGTACGGGAAAAGTTATGTCTTTGTTACCGGAATACTCATCCTATTCACAGTCAACCACTGCTGTTCTTCACACCGATTTCTAAACAGAGGATCTTACGTAAATGTTGATAATTACTATGTCTCGAAGCTTGGCAGATATTCTTGTTGAAAAGAAAACGGAAATACATGATACACCCAGCAGTAACAAAAAAAAGTACCTCCAGGTTAATTAAAAGAAAAATTAGAAAAAGAACAATGCATATCAGCGTGGAGAAGTTATGACACTGAAGTGGAAGGATAAACAAATAGTAAATATGCTTAGTACTATCCAAGATACTTTATCTTGAGTCAGTTCACTCTTGGACAGCAAAGGAAACACTAAAGCCAAAAAGTGATTTATAATTACAACTTTACAATGAAAGGTGTCGACAAATGCTATCAAGAGATATCGTATTACCTAAGAAAACGACAGCCAAAGTATTCTTAAAAAGTGTTTCCTTCTTATTGGATCAGTCTTTGTGAAGAATTCATACATGGCATACGAAAACAAAAAAATCTAACCTTGGTTTCAAATTAGCAGTGATCGAAGAAATTTTTCACAAATATGCTTCATTGTATGTATTCGGCTTATAGAAAGACATTTTTCCAGCCACATTCCACCGATAAAAAAGGAACCTTAGAGATAATGTGCTGTATATTGCTTCAAAAAGACAAATATGGGAAGTAGATACGGAAAGAGACTCGCATTTGGTGCGAAGAGTGCCAAGTTGAACTATATATTTGGAATCATGTTTCAAGGTATATCACACTAAAAAAAAAAACTTTCCATAATAATGATGTCAGCTTCGGCTAACGACAGGCGTATCTCTAGCCCGTTGCCATGATGAATTTCGTGGGCCTTGATCTGACTACGTCAGACAGGTGCCATAAGTAACAACTACATAAGTAACAGCATGATATCAGTAAAAATAATACAATGTTTATTTCTAAGATCAATATAAATAAGTTGCTATATTTACCAACATTGAAAATGTTCATATTTAAATATATACTCTAACAAAATAACAATAATCTTTTTCTTTTGTTACTGAATTTCTGTAACATTCAAAATGTTTAAAAGGTAACTGGGATCTCTGCAACAAGGAAAAATGAACTTTTCCGCAACAAATTTAAATTGCTCTCACTTACTTAAATTAACAGCAACGGAAGTAAAAATTTTACGTTGAATTATCTGTATATTTATGTGCTTTTTAATGTAAAAAAATTCTATTTGAAGTTACAAATAAATCTGTATGAGCCATAATTAGTCAATAATTTTTTTTTAATTCCAAGGCATATTTTTAATTTTAGGTAAACTTTGCAAAAAATCCATTGCATATGTAGCTATAAAATTTTACCGAGTTTGTCAAACATAACTATCCATAAAATGAATAAAATGAAATTTTAAAAAATAAATTGAGAACATTTTTTAAAAAATTTTAAATCAGTGATTCAAATTTGCTTTAAATTTTATGCAGAAATTGTGCCATATCTAAAATTTGGAAATGTTTATTTGAAAAAAGTTTATTCACTTTGTTGAAAATTAGTGGATCTTATAGTATACAAAATATCAGAGATTCAAAAAGTATATCATACATATAGTATATATATATCATATAGATCATATAGTAAATATCAGTTTAATTAGATTTTGAGAAAAGTGAACCAGAATCAGCTAAAAAATGCATTTTGAGAAAATTGCAAATAACGATATTCTTATCTATGATTTGTAAAAAAATGTTTTTAAAAAAAATATAAAGCCATGCCATAACTAATTAGATTATTTTGCATCATTTCTCAGTGTTTAAGTTGTAAGTTTAAAATTCTAGATTTAGAAGTATTTAATTACTCTTTCCCTACTTCATCAAAGTGTGTTATCACCGATTCACATCTTCTTCCACTTAGAAAACCAAACTTTTATGTCTATATATTTTAATATTTTTACTTCACTTTGAACGTCATCATTGCAGGATATTTCAGATTTTCTTACACAGATTTTATGGTTATAAAAATACACAAAGAAAATGTCCGTGGTGAATTTAAGAAGTTAATTTTATGTCGAATTTAAATGGAATTCTTTTTTTAGTCACGAACGGAACACATGGCAACTATACGAAGATTGCAAGATGCATCCTTTTAAATACCAGTTCAACGTCGGCTTAACATCATTCCACGGCGTGCACATGCATGACGCGACATGCGCGACGAACGTTTTAAATATTATCGTCTGGAAAGATATGCAAATACTGTTGTTGATATATTAAATAAAGTGTTTTTTTCTTGCACAGGAAGTGACGTCATACTTTGTTTTTCGTATTTTTCTCGTAAACTATGGATCGTACAGGAATGCTACTCTGGGCAGTTTTTATGTACTCCCAACGAGGAATCTAGCTGTGCAGAGTTTATGCGGTCGTTTTGGGACACCCTGTATGCTGTTGTTTGTTAGAAATGCAACATCATGTAGGAATCACCAGAATTAAATGAAATTTAATGCACAAACGACTTGTATTAGTACAAAAAAGACGAAATTTTCAAAGCAAAAAAACAATATTAATTGTCCGAAATTTTCATTTGATGTAGCCACTACGCACTGTAATAAGTGCCGCTATACGACGTGGCATGGAGTCAAACAGATTTTGAATGTCTGCTTGTGGAAGAGAATTTCATATTGCTTGTATGCACAGCAAAAGTTCGTCTTTTGAAGCTGAAGGAAGCGGATCACGAGCGAGACGCCGACCAATCAAATACCAAACGTGCTCAATAGTTGACATATCCGGCAAATAAGCAGGCCAAGGAAAAAGTTGCATGTGTTGGGCTGAACAGAAATCTCGTACAGTCTTTGCAACATGCAGTCGGGCATTATCTTGCTGAAAGATAGATCAAGGAATGCCTTGAAGGAAGGAACGACTTCAGGCTGTAGCACTTCACGGACTTACGTGTTGCCATTGAAATTACCCTCAATTCATAGCAAATTAGATCCTTCATGATACGAAATCGCACCGCAAACCATAACTACGGGTGTTAGGCCACTATGTCGTTCGATAACGCTCTCTAGAAGGTAACGTTCTTCAGCATAGCGTCTAACACGAATGCGATCATCATGGTCCCACAAATTGAAGCCCGATTCATCTGAAAACACAACTTGATGCCAATCAGCTTGCCAGGCTCTATGCTCATGAGCACATTACAGACGCAGCTGTCGATGATTTGACGTGAGGGGGGTCCTGTATAAAAGCACCCTTGAACGCAATCCACGGTGCAGCAGACGTCACATGCAGCAGATGTTTACTTAAAAGTTTAAAAATATACATTCAAAAGTAAAAAAATGGCCTTGCATATTAATAAAACACTGAAACATAATGAATTGGATATAAAAAGAGTGCATTTTTCCACAATTCACGTTTAGTGACTCTCAAAATTCAGGTTTCCTTTTCGGTGGAAGGTCTTACGATTCTTAATTATTATATAAATATATTTCACTTTCTTTGAACAATACCTTGTGTATTAAATAAAACAGAAATTATTCAAATAAATTCAAACATACAAACACGAAACGAATCCAATACTTATTAAAATACACCCCTGTCCAGAAAAGGAGCCCAAACAAGAAAAGTAAGGGGTATATAGTTACAAGCCAAAATGGCCCTCGCAGTCACCAAAGTTAATTAAATTGGATTGAAATTTGCGTGTCTTCCACTTCAAGTCTTGTAAATTTGTCCGTGAATTAATTTTAGTTCTCATTCGGCTCTTATTAGAGACGACGGAATTCGCGCGGTAATTATTACTTCGACTCGCGTTTCGGGAACTGCGTCATCTTGTTCTTGAGTGTCTTTCCATTTCACTTGGGGTGCGATAAAATTATCCTTTTCGTTCGTTAACGTTAAAATTAATTATTTCACTTAAATAAATGGAAGAATAGTGGAATTGGGGTAGCTTTTGCAAAACTGACGTGAGTGATGGTTATATTAAAGTCACTCTCTAAAACAACACAAAGTGAATGAGTGAGTGCGTGATTTTTAACGTCAAACTTTTCAGCTACTCTGGGGCTTTTAGTGACGGACCTTTTAATTTTGAGCCATGGCCAAGTAACCATGACGACACCTGACCTGGCACCTCCTCACCTAGCTACCACACTACACCAACGGGAGAACGTTTGACCTCTCGAAAGACTTGACATGCATCGTTCCCCTACACGGCGGGTCTTCAGTGGTGCTACGCTTGTACTCATGACACACCGACTACGAGTCCATTACCTTGAGTAATAGGATAGGACAGCCTTTCCTGTATTACTGAAATATAACAGAGAAGATTCATTGCAATCAATGATGTCCTTACATTGAACATTTCTGTAATATTACCTTATTTTCATTGACAACACATTACTTGATGTACACACCTATCTATCAAGTGATGTAAGACACACACTCTCTCTCTTGACTCAAGAGGAAACCATTGACTAAATTTTAGATTAAATGGGGAAAATATCAGAAACATTGAATGAAATAGAATCAGATGCAGAATATAAGAGGCTTGTATTTCATAAATATTTTTTTTATTTTTGTAGGAACAAACATTAAGTATTCGAACATATTCAGAGTACTTTTCTAAAACTAGTGTACTAAAACATTGTGACGGATCTATATGCGGTTCTACTAATCCCTTCATATCTCTTTAAGGAAAATATTTATTTCAACCAACTTTCATTGAGTAAGGAAATGTGATTATGTAAATGAGGTATATTTTATAAATTCTGTTTTAGTGAGTTTGGAGTTGACACGTTGGAATTGGCACGCTGAAGTTGATACGCTGGAGTGTGCAAATAGGAGTTAACATAAAGACAGCGAGATAGTTGTTAATTGAAGATTGAAAAGGAGTGGAATTAGTTAAAGTTTAGAGAGCGTGGAGCCAACGACATTGATCAAGCCGAAGAGAGCACCTGCAAGTTTCCAGTGTTGGATCCGATGCATAAAAAGTTCAGGTACTCTAAGTTTGATTAAGAGAAACTAGAGTTTATTAGTGTGCGATGTAGTTATATTTGAGCGTATTTAAGCTGTCTTAGATTCAGTTGAGCATCTGTAGTATAGAATCTCCGTGTTATAGAATCTTACGGAGTGTATACAGGGGTGTAACATGCAAACCCGCAAACCCCGTATCGGTGGAGCCTGACTGACTCCAAGTAAAGCTAAGGGTCCAAAACCTTAATTTGCAGGGTGTGTGTGTGGCTAATATACACCGTTGTGCCACTATATATATATATATATATATATATATATATATTTCAAACATACTGCTTGTTCAAAAATGATTATTAGCACATTTGTGTTTCAATTAAAAAATACTCAACTTTTCAGTCTATATAATGTGTAACTTACTTTTTATTTGAAAAGATGATTCGGGTGTTTTTCTTCAGATATATGATAATTTATTACATGGATAGTATTTATTCCCCTTATATTATAAATTTCATACGAATTACTTTCGTTACATTTTTGAAATTTGCCAACATCCAATCAAAAGTCATGTATCAAGACACATTCAAAGCTGTGTTTTTTCCCGAGAAAAACTTATTTGAAACAATTATTTCAATAAACTATTACTTTTCAAGAGAATCTGTCTTAATATTTCATATGCAATCCCCTTCTGGAAGATCTACTGCATTATTTATTTTCTATGCAGCCGCATATGGCAATAAGGTTCAATAAAAAGGGTTATTCTGGGAAGAATTGATTCAATTTGGCATGTTTTGAGTCTTTGATAAAGCGCAAAATACTGTATACGTTTTCATTTAGCATTCTCTAACATAATTTTAGTATTTCATTGGCTTAGAAAGACTAAATTTGTTCCCCATATAAGATTAAGAATACCTAAATATTTATATATATAGACTAGCTGTTACCCGCCCGCTTCGCTGGGTATTTCATGATGTTTTATAAATTTTTACTGCTTATATATATGTATAAATTATTGATATCTAAGTCCTAGCATTAAGAATTCGATTGAATTGAAAAATATACTTATACCTGTAACTGTCACCTGTTGATAAAAAAAAGGGCAGAACTCATCTAATTTGTATTTTCTAAAAATCTCTAAAATTGAAGCATAGAATGATGTTTGCTCTTTCGTAACTCAAAAACCAAGTGGATTCCCGCAAAACCAATTTTCGGTGGATCTCTACTCCGTAAATTGAACATGCAAGCCAAATTACAAGTCTAAATCTAACAGAAAAAAGCAAAAGTTTTACTATAAATATCCCCGTAATCCCGTTGAGAGCCGTTTTCCAAAATTACCGCTCTTAGCGGATTTCAATTCAACAAAAGAAAAATGCAAACCAAATTTCATTATTATAGTCCTTGTAGCTCGAAAAAAGTAATTTTTTTTGTCAATACGTCCCAGTAAACCCCTGCAACCCCCCAGAACTTGATTTGCTTAAAATTTATTCTTAGTGGATCCCTATTCAACAAAAGAAACATGCTTAACAAATTTCAAGCATATGGGTCTAACAATTAAAAACAGGAATTTTTTTCTGTAACTCCTCTTGACCCCTCACAAACATCTTTGGGGGTCAATTTTCATTTTACTCTTTGTTAGAGGAACTCTATTTCGTGAAAGGAACATGCCTACCAATTTTCAAGCAGGATGATCAAGTAGTTTAAAAATGGAAATATTTATCGATTACGCCTCTTAATCTCCCGAAATTAAACTTGGTAGTTGATATTCCCGAAACCCATTTTGTAGCGGTTCTCTACTTTACGAAAGGAATCTGCTTATCAAATTTCAAGACTGTACGTCGAACAGTTTAAAAATGGAGATAATTGTCTATAACGCCACTTGAGCCCCCGCAACGCCACTTCTGGGTCTGTTTTCACAAAACCCATTTTGTAGGGGAATTGCACTCTATGAAAGGAATCTGCTTAGCAAAATTTGAAGACTGTGCATCCAATTAATTAAAAATGCAAAAAAATTATCAATAACGCCCCTTGAACCCCCGCAACACCACCTAGGGGTCGATTTTCACAAAACACATTTTGCAGTGTATTTCTATCCTATGAGAGGAATCTGCTAACCAAATTTCAAGACTATGAGTCTAATAGTTTAAAAGAAGAAATAATTATTTATATCTGCCCTTAACCCCCCGCAACACCCCTTGGGGGTCAATTTTCTCCAAACCCGTTTTGTAGCGGATATTTACTCCATGAAAGAAACATTCCTACCAATTTTCAAGCAGGTAGGTCAAATAGTTTAAAAACGAAAATATTTATCTCTTACGCCACTTATACCCCTGCAACGCCACTTAGAGGTCTGTTTTCACAAAACCTTCTTATAGCTGATCTCTACTCTGAAAGAAATCTCTTTATCAAATATAAAGACTGTGTGTCTAATAGTTTAAAAATGGAAATAATTATCTATAACGCCCCTTAAGTGCCCTCAACGCCACTTGGGGCAATTTTCACGAAACCCATTTTTAGCGTATCTCTACCCTATGAGAGGAATCTGCTTACTAAGTTTCAAGACTGTACGTCTAATAACTTAAAAATAGGAATTTATAACGCCCCTTAAACCCCCCGCCCCCGCAACACCCCTTGGGGGTCAATTTTCCCAAAACCTATTTTGTAGCGGATATTTACTTCAGGAAAGAAACTTACCTACCAATTTTCAAGCAGGTAGGTGAAGTAGTTGAAAAACGGATATATTTATCTATTACGCCCCTTAATCCCCCGCAACGCCACTTAGAAGTCTGTTTTCACAAAACCCGTTTTGTAGCTGATCATTATTCTACGAAAGGAATCTATATATCAAATTTAAAGACAGTGCATCAAATAGTTTAAAAATGGAAATAATTATCTATAACGCCCCCTAAGCCCCTGCAACGCCACTTGGGGGTCGATTTTCAGCAAACTCATTTTGTAGCGGATCTCTACTCTCTGAAAGGAATCCGCTTACCCAATTTCAAGATTGTACATCAAGTAGTTTAAACATGGAAACAATTATTATTAAAGCCCGTAACCCCCCGTAACGCCCCTTGCATTTCGAATTTCGGAAAATCCCTTCTTAGCTGATGTCTACTCTATCAAAGGAACATGTCTACCAAATTTCAAGTCTGTAGGTTGAATAGTTCCAGAGATTTCGTGATTAGTCAGTCAGTCAGTCAGTCAGTCAGTGAGTCGCTTTTCTCCTTTATATATATAGATATATAAAATATACGTGTCATAGTGTTTGTCCGCAATGAACTCCGAAACTACTCAACCGATCATAATATAATTTTGCATATTATCGACACTATTGTTGATGAAAACAAAACCGTAAATTTTCCAACCGATTTTTTGAATTCTCTTGAAGTAACAGGAATGTCTCCACACAATCTTCGGTTGAAGATTAGTTCCCTGGATATTCTTTTGCGTAACTTAAATCTACCTAGATTAAGTAACGGAGCACGTTTCATCATCAAAAGAATTGCCGGGAATTTCTTGAAGCAAACATTTTGACTGTAAAGTTTAAACGAAAATTCGGTTATTCTACTACGGAAACTGTTGCTACGTATTCCACTGATACAGTCAGAATATCTAATACCATTCAAAAGGCTTCAATTCCCGATTCGTTTGGCTTTCGCGATGACCATAAATGAATCTGAAACCCGAACAATATTCATTTGATACTTGGAATTAGAAAATCCATGTTTCTCGAATGGGCAACTAGATGTTACATGCTCACGTGTGCGGAAACCGATGAATCTATTTGAGTTAGCAAAATACGGGTTACCTAAAAATATTGCGCACCAATTAGCGATTAATTGTATAAAATTATTTGTCGTTATACTTTAAAATGAAAAAATAATTTTAAAAATAGCAAAGAATCAACGTTATTCACCACATTTATAAAATCAAACCTTCATATGTTGTTACTTAACGACTTCGTTAGTAATTCATGCATTATACTACACTCAAATAGGAGATGAATCAAATGCAAAATTAAAATAATTTGTTGTTTTATACTTTATTTCAACCCTCCAAAATTATAAACGAAGATTAATTTGACTGCATTGAATAGCTTAGGATAATATTGAACTAACGCATTAAAGCCACAGCAACGCGTGGCCGGGTCAGCTAGTATATATATATATTACAAAAATGTACACAAAATAGTGATAATCCTAAGATAGCAAAAGTCATGATAGAATAATGTCTTAGTCTCAGTAGTACTAGAGCAAACTCCTGGCCTTAGGAAGCAGGATTGCAGGTTTAAACAAAGTTTTTCGACCAATCCCCTGAATTTGCCAATACAATATATATAATATATTCGACGCTTTATTGTAAGCCAACGCCAGCTGTTCTGATTTTTTAATTGAATTGTATATTCATTTCTATAACTGTGAAATCGGTCTTTTTTTGCTGTATTGGAGGCGAAAGCGTCGGGAAGTATCCATAAAAGTTAACTGATGCTGGGAGTTAAATCGGATGGTTAGATAATCTTTTCTGAGAAAAAAATATTAGCTGCGTAATTTTATTTTCGGATATTCATGGTGAGAAAATTATAAATGTCAGATGGAAAGTATAGCATTTTGCTTAGACTATAGATTAATTATCCTTACATATATGCAGAAGTGATTTAACATTATCAACCAATTTTATTTTACATTTAAAAATTAATGAAAATGTTTTACGGAATTGCGCTTAAAGAAGCCAACGGGTTTTTCCTTATAACTTTCGTTCAGTTAAAGGCTGCAAACACATATTTAGAAAAAAAAAATGTTTCAAAAATAATCTCATTCTGTTTTAAAATGTAAAAGCCAGCTGTTCTATTTCTGTATAAGAAGTCAATCAATTGACTTGAGTTTGATTGAATTGTGTAAATTGAATGAGTTCTTGATTTGAAAATTCTAATAAAATCACAAAAGAGTTTGGAATATTCCAAAAGATATTCCAAACTTTTTGGGTCACTTACTATATTTCGTCGTTTTTCAATGGATCAATTAGATATTCGTCGGATTACATATATCAATTCGAAATCACAGTGAAGTTAACGCTCATCTATTATTTCTATTTCTTTTATTCTTATTGCTTCCGGGTGTAGGGTTTTCTTTTAAATCAAATTCTAAGGGGAATCATTTGCTTAGCTTTTATTATTATTATTGTTATTTTTTGGCTACATGTTTTCAATTGGAACGTTTCCGAGAATTCGTGTATAATGTGCGTGTGTTGTATCCTCTTTCGGTTATGTATATTCAAATAATTATTATTAAAATTTAAATAAACCTTTTAAAGTAAAACTATTTGGACATTCAAGTTATTCATTAACGTTGCACAGAAATATAGCAGCTAATTTACATTGGAAAACAGCAACAGAGTGTAAGGCAATAAAATACAATGGACGTAAAAAAAAATATTTTTAGGATTAATTTTGGATTGATAAAGACGAAGCTCTGTCTCTCTTGGGTAAAACACATTAAAAGAAAAATATTTAAAATTATTAAACCTGATATTGTACTGCTTTTGGAGGTTTACTTCTACTCACGTTATAACTAAGTCTGGGTCAAAACTTGAAAAAAAAAAAAAAAAAGCTTGTTTCTTCACGAATTAAAGCACTAAATTGAGCTAAAATTTTCTACATGTGATTGTTTTGGTTGACAATATGGTAATTTAATTATCAATATAAATAAAAATGTAAATATATGTGTTTGTGTTCAAAAATCTCCGAAAGTTCTTCACCTATTCCATTGAAATTTTGACGTTACGTTGTGCTTTTGAATGTGGACGGGTGTTTATATAAATATATTTCGTAATTCACACACTAAATTGTTTTTTTAATAAAGTTTAATTTTTTTTTGCTATTATGACGCACGACTCTGAATGCAAAAATTTATTCTTTACAAACAGTTTTTTCGGGATAATGAATATTTTAACTACGGTCACACATATTTATTAATTGCTATATTTATTCCTTTTTTTTTGTGTGTGTGTTCTTTGAGATATAATTAGTTATTTTTCTAATAAAACATTTATAAAAAAATTATTCTCTTAGCAACTTAAATTTAGTTTTTTAAATTTGGCAACATTCTGATAGTTTCATGGCGCGATGCTTACAGTTTTATTTATATACTACTAGCTGTTACCCGCCCGCTTCGCTGGGAATTTCATGATGTTTTATAAATTTTTACTGCTTATATATATGTATAAATTATTGATATCTAAGTCCTGCATTAAGAATTCGATTGTATTGAAAAATATACTTATACCTGTAACTGTCGCCTGTTGATAAAAAAAGGGGGGCAGAACTCATCTAATTTGTGTTTTCTAAAAATCTCTAAAATTGAAGCATAGAATGAATGCTTCTTTCGTAACCCAAAAACCAAGTGGATTCCCGCAAAACCAATTTTCGGTGGATCTCTACTCCGTAAATTGAACATGCAAGCCAAATTTCAAGTCTAAATCTAACAGGGAAAAAAAAAGTTTTACTATTAATATCCCCGTAATCCCGTTGAGAGCCGTTTTCCAAAACAACCGCTCTTAGCGGATTTCAACTCAACAAAAGAAAAATGCAAACCAAATTTCATTATTATAGTCCTTGTAGCTCGAAAAAAGTAATTTTTTTTGTCAATACGTCCCAGTAACCCCCCTGCACCCCCCCAGAACTTGATTTGCTTAAAATACATTCTTAGTGGATCCCTATTCAACAAAAGAAACATGCTTAACAAATTTCAAGTATATGGGTCTAACAATTAAAAACATGAATTTTTTTCTATAACTCCTCTTGACCCCTCGCAACCCTCCTTGGGGGTCAATTTTCGTTTTACTCTTTGTTAGATGAACTCTATTCCATGAAAGGAACATGCCTACCAATTTTCAAGCAGGATGATCAAATAGTTTAAAATGGAAATATTTATCAATTACGCCTCTTAATCTCCCGAAATTAAACTTAGTAGTTGATATTCGCGAAACCCATTTTGTAGCGGTTCTCTACTTTACGAAAGGAATCTGCTTATCAAATTTCAAGACTGTACGTCTAACAGTTTAAAAATGGGGATAATTGTCTATAACGCCACTTGAACCCCCGCAACGCCACTTCTGGGTCTGTTTTCACAAAACCAATTTTGTAGGGGAATTGCACACTATGACAGGAATCTGCTTAGCAAAATTTGAAGACTGTGCGTCCAATAAATTAAAAATGCAAAAAAAATTTATCAATAACGCCCTTTGAACCCCCGCAACGCGGCCTAGGGGTCGATTTTCACAAAACACATTTTGTAGTGTATCTCTATCCTATGAGAGGAAACTGCTTACCAAATTTCAAACTGTGCGTCTAATAGTTTAAAAATAAAAATAATTATTTATATCTGCCCTTAACACCCCTTGGGGGTCAATTTTTCCCAAACCTGTTTTGTAGCGGATATTTACTCCATGAAAGAAACATTCCTATCAATTTTCAAGCAGGGAGGTGAAGTAGTTTAAAAACGAAAATATTTATCTAGTATGCCACTAAATCCCCCGCAACGCCATTTAGAGGTCTGTTTTCACAAAACCTTCTTATAGCTGATACTCTATAAAAGAAATCTACTTATCAAATATAAAGACTGTGCGTCTAATAGTTTAAAAATGGAAATAATTATCTATAACGCCCCTTAAGTCCCGCAACGCCACTTGAGGGCAATTTTCATGAAACCCATTTTGTAGCGTATCTCTACCCTATGAGAGGAATCTACTTACTAAGTTTCAAGACTGTACGTCTAATAACTTAAAAATCGGAATTTCTAACGCTCCTTAAACCCCCGCCCCCGCAAACAATTGCTGCTAATTTGAAATTACAAACAGACACTTCAATTTTATTTATTTGTATAGATATAGATTGGGATTATAATAACTATTGTTTAAATGTGACTAAAAATGTAAAGAAAAAAAAAGAAAGGATTAAAACTAACCGTAAAACTTATCAATTTTTTGTTTCTTGGATTGCTTTTTGCTTAGGAAGCCTTGATTTATTATTTTTAAAAGTGCATCCGAAACAGCCGATGCTCTACTTAACTGAACAGTGAGATAACTATCATTAAAAAAAAATTATGGCACGTGTCAGCATATTATGTGCGCGTAAATTTATTATGTCTCATGAAGAGCATCGGTCGCCAGTAACCAAAACAACGACTTCATTAGCTCAGCTTGGCGTTCAATTTGGCGTTCATCTTGGCATTCAGTTTCACGTTCACCCGTATAGTTTCCGTTCCCGTAAGAATACGGGAATAAAATATAGCCTATGTCACTCCCCGTTAATGTAGCTTTCCATTAGTGAAAGAATTTTTAAAATCGCACCAGCCGTTTCCGAGATTAGCCGGAACAAACAGACAGACAGACAGACAGACAGACGGACAGACAGACAAAAATTTTAAAAATTGGTTTTTTGTTATGAGTACCGTATATACTTTTAGTGCATTGAGTAAAAAGCTGCTAATTTGAAATTACAAACAGACACTTCAATTTTATTTATTTGTATAGATTAAACCTTTTACAGGACTAAATTTTGAGAATCTTGAGTAACAAGAATCTTATTTGGCAATGTGTGTGTGTGTGTGTGTGTTTATCAGGTTTTGAAGAATATAAAATCTAAATGAAATACATTGGAAATATTTAATGCATATAACTTAGCCTCACAGATTATAGTTGTTGTTGAATTTATATATGTATACATTATTAAGGTTAAATTAGGATCCTTATACACTTTTTAACCTTAAAAAATCAATTCGATTCTGGATTAGTTGTTGTTAGTATTTCACAAATTTCTTCAGATCAAATAAAGAGTGAACATTAACTTTTATTTCAAGGCAATCTTTATTTTACAACCATTTTGGTGACAAGATGTAGGTCTTACTAGTGTGTACAAACTCTATGACTAAATCCGAACTCAATAGTTATTATTTTTTCAAATTGTATTTTTAATCTGTTACAGAAACAATTATCGGTTATAATTTTAGCAAACGATTTACACTTGAATTACAATTAAATAAATAAACCTACCAAATTATGTTTTACTGTTTAATCAGCTAAAAGTGTTTTAACACTATTGAATTTTAAACAATGAAAGGTAGATATCACCCAACATTTATCCTAAAAGTTCAAAATGAAACACATATTACACAGTGCAAAAATTAATACATTTTAAAGTACAGAAGTGATTATAACTGTCTGAGATATATTTGAGACATGGATTTTAAAATAAATTTGAGTACAGCATTTTTTTAATGTAACATAGCATTTCGTTTTATACATCGTTTTATACTTGTGCAATCACTAACATTCACGAATGCAATTTTACGGAAAATACACACAATTTCAGGATCTCCCTTATTTGAAACTTTTCGAAAATTGTACGATTGTAAGCCTCTTTTTTTTCTTCACAGTGTTTTGATGAAGATTATATACGAAGAAGTTTAAAATAAAAAACGGTATACATGCAAGACTGATGCTCAAATCTACGGCTTACCATACGCGTACCCTTCACTGCTATGAATTCTCGATCAGACGAGGGGGATATTAGAAAAAATAACATATATATATACTATGAAACAATAAACTATGAATGACATAGGAGAACCATAATTTATTACAGTTCCAAGGATTATTTTCCTTTGTTTTTAAACTTTAATTATTATCTATTTCAATTTATAAAAATAAAAGTTTTTATAAATACATTTTTAAGAGTATTAGAATCTAATTTTTATGGATTTTATTAACACGGATAAGAACTTAACGTGGATGTTATTCCAAATTTTTGCAGAAATTATTAATGAATTTTATTTATAATTCAATGAAAATATTTCGCAGTTTTTTTATATTGTTATGTGATGGATCATTGATGAAGTGTTGAAAAGATTTTTACACAATTCACTGGAAAGTACCTTTGAAGTATATTGCAATATATGTTTTGGGAATTTTCTGGCAATTAAAATAGACTCCATTTGCAAGTAACAAATAAAATGCGGGTAAAAATCCACACAGATTCAAATCAATTCTCCTGATGTACCAACAATTTTGCATAAAGCGAATGAAGGGCCCAGCCGCTATCAAATGTTTGACTCCAATGTTGCTTCTCCACATCGTAATTTTATTTCTGATTAAACATTTTCAGGAGTATTTAAAATGTTCTCGACAAATAATCGTTCTAAAATCTTCTGGATTCCTTTCGAGGCATCTGTTTTCATCGCCAAGCTTACAATTCCTGTCTCCTTATATTGCCAAAACATTTTATCTTGACTCTTGCAAACAATCTTTCCAGCTATAGTACTATTTCGGCAGAGAAGCGAACTCTTCGTAACAGTATAAAGGGTGTTCGATTTTTAAATATTAATAGTAAATTCAGATTCTTATCATTATAAATGAATTTTTAGAGAGAACAAACTCTCCTCATGAACACAAATACACTTACTTTCACCAACAAATAAAAATCGGGTAGTATATTTATTATCTTCCTAACAAATATTTCTTCGAAAGAGAGTAACACAGAGTGTAAATGTAGTTGGAAGGAAAAAAAAGGAAAATTGTCAATCAGTATCCATTACTAAAAAAAAATTATTCTTAGAACTATCGGTCACACATTTCAAGAACAGTCTTACAAGAGCGAATGCTTGGAGTTTAATCACTCCTGTATTTCCTTTGATGATGACGTCATTTGTAAAAGGAAAACATCCAGTGACGTTATTAAAGAAATAAAGCGCGGGATAAAAGGAACACTGAATAGCAATCAGCTTTTCCGATAGTAAAAGAATGACCAAAAGAAAACGATGACTTATTCTTTTGTTGAATAGAGTGAATTCGCTAGCTGGAATTATACGAAAACCATCATTCTGTTATGATACACGTATCGTACTTTTTTAATCAGTTGCATGAGGAAACCGAGATATCGGGATAAAACTTAATAATCATAAAATTAATTACACTTTATGTATACTGACCTCCGAACCCTACCCCTACCACCCCTTTACTGCCCATTATTTGTGTCAGATTTGAAAATGAATGAAAAGATGAAAACAAAGAAATTGGGGGAAATGTGCACTAAGAAGTTATTTTTTTAAATAATTGAAAAAGTATATATATATGCTTATTTTGTTTTACTGAATAACGAGGAACTTATTCGTTACATTTTACCCTTCGCAGATTCAATATCACACATAGCTCAGAATGAAATGAATTGAATAAAATAAGGAAAAGATCTTTTGTGAAGGCTAATACTAGGTACTTTTTTAACTCTTCCAACGTGTTTCCCTCAAATAAAAAATGCATTTTGCAAAAGGGATCAATGTTATAGGTATCATCATTTTGAAATAAATAAGACTATATCATAAGATAAACAAATTGACTCTTATCAAGCATTACATCACAGCAATTTTAATATTACAACAATTTGTACAAAACCTGAAAATTTTTTCTTACGTATGTTCAAATTATGAAACAACTAGATATAATCTCTCAAATATAAGTTGCAATTGTTATTAAATTAAATACGTTTCATTCAAAATGTTTTCCAATTTCTGGCCAATATATCAAAATATTCCTGGCAATTCTCCAACAATTCCAAAGCTGTAATAAACACGCCCTTCAGCTCAGTTCCATTTATTGTATTTATTTGCAAGTTTAAGAGAAACGGAATAAATGGAATAAAATTGACGTCAAGAGCAAAAATAGTGCCCCACACATTATATTCAAGACAAGACATTTTTTCAATTCCTACGATTAGTTCACTTTTCGATATATATATATATATATATATATATATATAAATATATAATACATTTTTTAAACTTATAGTGTGTGGGGATGACACTTGATGTTAACACAGTTTTTCTAATATTAATTCATTAATTAAATTTAATTAATGAATAATTACAAGACTAATAGTCCAACACCATATATTAAAAGGTAAACCACTCGTTGTGTCCCTATAGCTCAATGGATAGCATGTTGGAATTGAATCCTAACGCCGCGGTTCGAATCCTACCTTGCAAGGCAAAATTTCTGAGAATGTGAATGAATAAACAAAAATAATAGTCTAACACCCTATATAGAAAGGGAAATCTCGAGGGTTTTTTTTGTCACTTAATATTGTGGTTCTGTCATATGTATATAGATATTTATATTAATTGTAATTATTTAATTAAAAGTAGCTAAAATAAAATTGTTATTTGTTGACCTAAGTAGGAACTGACTTTAAATTTTTTAATATTACTTGGTAAAAGATTTGAGTGAGGTGAGACCTCTCCGTATATTTAATTAATTTTGATACCGATTATTTTCGTAAGTTTGAATAAAGTAGCAAAAGATCATCTCTCTTAAAAGACATTTGCAATCTTTGTAATCAGCTCACTTTTTCCAAATGAAATAAATACATAAACCATTGTCTAATAAGATAATATGAGGAAGAAGGGAGTACTTTCCGCTATTTGTCTAATTCTTAATGCCTTGCTGAATTAATTACTGCCACATTTAGTAAGTGGGACTAATTAAACACATTTGCGTGCATTGGAGCATTATTTTATCATTTTTACAAGTTAGTGGATTTTCATCGAATCGTATGCATACGTTTTCCGTATCTGAATAATGCAAAGCATTCTCTGGGTAATTTATTTGATTATGGGGTAAGTAATAAAAGTCTTTCGGGAATCTTCCATTTTTCAAGGTGATAAGTAGTTATCATGTATGTGTAATGCTCCTTTTCCTAAGTACGCTATTAACATATTAACAATACAATAGGGTTGGAAGGAATAAATTAGTTTCCTTTTTTACTGGAATGTATTATTTATATTTATTAATATTTTAGTCTAAGGAATATTAAAAAAAATTCTACCTCTGTTATCTTTATCAAAAATAAATTAAGAGAAATGTTTAAATGATGTCCAGAATCTCAAAATAATGCTCAAAATAATATTGATAGAAGCATGAAAACTATCTTCACATGTACATGTGACTCGCTCGCTCATCACGTGGTTTCCAGAACAGATTTGAATTTTTTTAAGCATATTATTTATGTTGAGTAGAAATGCGCTAGGAACAGGTTATGCGGAAATCGACTTTCAATTTGTGTTGCCGGAATAAAGATACGTAATAGATAAAAATTCTACTTTTGAAGTATCAGACCTACATACTCGAAATTTAGTACATGGCCCTTATTGAGTAGAGATTCTCTAAGAACGGGTTTTAAAGAAATTGACAACCAAGGGAGGATTACTGAGCCGTATAACTAAAAATTCCCGTTTTTAGACTTACAAATTCAAAGTTTGGGAAACACGTTTATTTTGTTAAATATCCGCTAAGAACAAGAGTGTTGTGTAAATCAACCTCTAAAGGGTGTCGCGGAAGTGCTTTAGATAAAAAGAAAAAGGTACCTCTTCTTTTAACTATAAGATATACAGACTAGAAATTTGTCAAGCTTGATAATTTGGTTGTGATAAATCCGATAAAATGGGTTTTGCGGAAATTAGCTTTTGGGGGGGGGGGCATAAAAAGAATTACACTTCCGTTTTATGAACTCAAAAGTCCCAACTTTTAATTAAAAGTTGAGGGACATAAAGATGTTTTTAAATGCATTCAAAAAGCTCAATTCTAAGACTTAGATATCAATAACTTATAATTTGTATATAATCGTATAAACGTCATGAATTACATAGCAAAGAGGGTGGGTAACGTCTAGTAACGTATATCCTAAATCCTGCAAAAATAACTCTTCATAAAGAGAATTTGTTATATAGAGGGGTTCATCTTTCAGTATATTTTATGAACAACATAAAACAAATTTTGAATTCGTAAACATTATATATATACATTAACAAAATTAATTATTTATACATTTTTGTAAATTAATATCTATTTTTTTATCTTACTCATTAAAAAAAAGAACGAAAGAACAACTGCAACGAAAGCAAGAATAAAGAATGTCGAAAAACACTGCATTTTCAAAATTGCAAAAATAATTTTATATTAAAATTAAAGAATTTTAAGGACAAATTTAAAGCATACACGTTTAAATTTAAACATACATTATTTTATAATTAGAAATTTTAAACATACATTAACACATGCTTCCTTAAACTTAACTACTCATAAAATCTATGAACTTTGCTTCAGTTCATTGTTTGAAAAAGTGCTTTGCTTGATAAAACGCCTAACACCTTTACAGTGCGCCAAAAATCCCTTCCAGCGTATTTTCATCACACTGTAATCAGCGTTGAATGGTTTCAAATGTATTTATCATTTCATCATATGAAGGTTTATTTATTTCTGCATTATCATCGTTTTTCTATTCATCTTCGCCTTCATTGTAATACATTGCTGCATTGTTTTTATTTTTCACACAGTTCAAAATATACGAATCAGTTAGTGATCCAAAGGTTTCAGCTTCAGAATCAGGGGGAAATTATCACGCAACACATCCTCTGTATAATTTCTTGTTTTTCCTTCAGCTGTATCCATATGTTTTCATTTCTCTTAACCCTTTCGAGTCTAACAGAACACATACGTCCCAAGCAAATTTTAAACAAATTATTTTGGGGGAAAAACGCTTTTCTGTCAAATTGGAAACTTTTCCACCGGTCCTGCCAATATTTTTGAAGGTGTTTTCATTCAAAAATCATAGATGTCACTACCGTACATAATGAAATTCCCGCGTTTTTAAAGTGTTTGCAGCAGATCATTCCATACTGTACGAACGTAAAATAGTTTAGTTTTGGAAAATACCACCTATCTTCGATTAAATTTTGATTGATCCATAAATCCAAGGCCAGATAAGTTACTCACGAAGCGGATTACTTCTAATAAACTGGTAAGTGGCAAAGTTTTACTTCCGTTTTTACTATCGGGACATATGGGGCCCTCTCGTCTTGGGTAGTGGGAACACAGTTGCTTATATTGAAACAGTTGCTTATTATTTTTAATTTATGCACACATTAATTCAATCTAAAATGACTTGACGTCAGGAACTTACTAATGAAAAAATGAAAATTTTTTAGAAGTGTCAGATGATAAAAATATTTATTTGGATAATGAAGTAGATGATCCCGATTTTCAGAATCCAGCACACAATTTGCAGTACTCATCCAATTCAGACGAGGGGGAAATGGATATTGATCATGATACAATTCCATGAAAGATGGAAACAAAGAAGAATTTGAGTGCCCTGTGGCAATCGAATTCTACAACAAAATAATGGGACATGTAGACCTTGCTGACCAAATGGCAAATATCTTGCTTTCATTGTAACTCTTGCAGAAGCGTTGATGGCGTCCAAAGAAAGCTCAACGCACAGTATCGACGCCGTAGAGGAGCTGGACGCCCATCCAAAACATCACGAAGCTTACTCAATGTTGGTGACCATCTGCCAGTTACAACAAAAACACGACTGTGGTTCCATAAATGTGCACAACAAAAGACGGAATTGTGGACTAAAATAATGCGCACGATGTGTAATGTCCTGTTGTGCATTTATTGTGTTTCAAACCATATAATTCATAATTAAATTTTTATGACTAAAATATCATTGGTTTTCTTTACAAAATTACTCATTGAAGACTACTGGGACACATATGTCCCAGTGGTCAGGACTGATGGGACATATATGTCCCCGTCCTAAATCAGTATTTAAAATTTTCATAAAAATATAACTTCTTAGTTTTAGCAGTCTAGTGTTCCATACTCATATTTTATGCTACCTAAATTGTTCTTTAGTAAAAATTTTAAAAAAACTCATCGCGAAAGAGTTAAGGAAACATCGTCGTTATTCTCTGTATTTGCCGAACTCTCATTGCTAACAAAGAATCCAGCTTTGGAAAAACTGTTATGATTGGTATGATCTGTGACATAATATTTCCACGCTTTCGAAATTTTTGAAATAGTTTCCCGTAAGTTGATATTTTGCATGAATTGATTGTTTTCAAGGGCAATGATAACCTTTCGTAGCATCCTCTTACGGTAGTGTACATTAAAAAATTTTATCACCCCTTGATCCATTGGCTGCAGTTTGGATGTAGTGTTTGGTGGCAAGTAAAAAACTGAAATTTCTTAAATCTTTGGTTGGTTTCCTTCGGATGGGCGGAAGAATCATCTAAAAGGAGAGAAATTTTGTGAGGCTCTTTAACCATAATTTTTTCCAACCCTTGAATCCAATTTTCACAAATTTCTGATTTCATCCAAGATTTTTTGTTAATGTCATAATCAACTTTCAAAGATTTTTCGCCTTTGAAACATCTTTGACTTTTGTTCTTTTCTATAACTAGTGGTTTTAATTTAAGATGTCCAATCATATTTGTTCTTAACATAACCGTTATCCATGCTTTGCTAAATTTTTCTATAAAACATTTTTTGTTTTAATATTTTTTGAGCTAAACATTGAAAAAGTAGATCAGTCTCACCTCTACTCAAGATGTCTCTATAATATTTTATAATTTTAATCAGCGTCCCTGTTATCCATTTTTTAACTTCATTATCATCACCATCTTTACTTTCCCAAGATAATACAATTCCGTATCTTTTCTTACATTTTTCTTGCCATCCATTGCTAGTTAGAAATTGGTCATATCCCAATGCCTTCGCAAATTGAAGAGCCTTGTCTATTAAGAAAGATCCAGAGATCAGAATATTTTTTATCTCGCATTGTGTGTATCTACTTCAAATCTGTCTCATTGACATCTTTATAGACACATGTTCTTAAAAATTTTGACAAGAATTCGATGAATCATAATTTTCTTATCTATGTCAATTTTTTATAATAGTTGATAAGCTGTTTGGAGAAATTCCAAATTTAAAATTTAAATCCTTTTTCTTGACCCTTTTATCCACTTCCTGAAGAATTATTTTTTTTTACGTCTTGACCACTGCCGTAGCTAGCACTGCCGTAGCCTCTGAGTTAACCCTGTATCAAAATTTCTTCGGGATTCTTATTATACGTATGAGAGACTTATTAGAGAGAATGTAATTGCACTCACTGTGGCCCCTGTAACTTGGGACCCTATATAGTTGAAATGACTTATACGCCCCTGGTTTTGACATTTTCGAGCTACAAGGAACGAAATTACGAAACATTCTTGAAATTTTTCTGCTGTTTTTTTTTTTAATATCATCGAATCTATCTTTTTTATAGTCTCTCTCTCTATATATAAACATAATTTAATTGTAAATAATATAACTGTATTTGATTCCATGTATGAGTATACCAACTTCAAGTACCACATTCATTCGCAACAAAAAGATAAATAACTATTATTTTATACAATTGAACGAATAATAAATAAAGCGAAGTCGAATACATCTATAACAAGTAGTATAAAAAATTAAGTCAATTTCTACTTAGGTCAACAAAGAAAAATCCTATTTTAGTTACTTTTTATTAAATAATTACAATTAATACAAGTATGTATATACATATTGTGACTGGGCTATTCGCGAGATAGTCTAACCAATCCTCTTGGGGAAACTTTGGGGCTAGCATTTATACTAATTCACAGCCTTTCAAGAAAAACACTAGATAGATATATGTTAATTAGTTCGATTATATAAAGTCTATATATATATAGGTTTTGTAGATGTAAGAGGGAGAAGGAGCCGTGAAGCTGTCAAGTAAGTTGAACATTGGAGAATTAACTTCACAAACTTAGCGCGCGTTTAAAAGGTGTAATCTCTGAGATTAAATTATTTGATTGAAGTTTTAAGATAGTAGATTTAGAATCGGCCTGAGGTCATTAGTGATTGTTCTCCTTATCCATTTCTGGTAGTCGGGTTCACTTAGAATTGAGTATTAGGATTAATCGACGTTTTAAGGATCACTCCTAGGTTTCTTCTTATAATTAAACTTATGCTTGTTTAAGTGTTTATTCAGAGCTTGAATAAATCTATTTGTTATTATGGCGTTTGTTGGTGATGTGTTTCGTTTCCCCCCACACTTAGAGACGCGCAGGACGGAGGGAGAGGGGTCCCAGTTAGGACCCCTCCCCCACAATGGCTTACGTTCTGCGCCATTGAGGGTATGAATAAAAAGTGGCGGTCCTTGAGGGTATGAATAAAAAGTTTTTTATTAACAATTGAAAATTGGAACAAGATATATATAAATATAAATAAATATATATAGGGAGAGTGTGAACTGTACAGTAAGAAATGAAAAAAATGTGTGACTGAATAATATTCTTTGTAAAATAATTGCAATTCGATCTTCATATTTTTAAAAACATATTTACGCTTCTAAGTGATTCAGTATTTGAAGTGTGGGTTAGAATAACGTAATTAATTTCGTTATCTGTTTGAACATTAAAATTATTAAATTAAAACGAGATTCTAAGTAATAATAATTTATCGTGTAGTCACAGAAGGAGAAAATTAGTTTTTAAAAAGAGAACATTCTTAAGTCATTAAATCTTCTGTTTTAAATTAATAGATTTGCTCACACTTTTACAGTCTATTTAGTGCGCTTTAATATATTTTGTTCCGTAGAATTTACTTATTACTGTAGGACAGCACATATTTCTTAATCTTATTTAGGTAAACATGATAAAATCTACAGTAAACAACATTTTCTGATTTCATATGTAATTGCGTTCTTAGGTGAAGCCGGCAGGTGAGATTAGTATTGCGAAGAGTATTCAGTTCTGAAGTGAAGCCGCAATCTTAACTGACATGGATGTAATTTGGATGTCTAGTTGCTGTCAACTTATGGTAATTTGTTTATTTCCTCTACTTCTATTAAGTAAATGGTTATTGAAGTATTGGTTTAATTATATAAAATGTGATGACTTTTATTTTAATGGTCGATTCTAGAATTGAATTTAAAAATATAATTGCGCGTTTTTAAAAGAAAATAATCAATACTTCGAATAAGATTATCTTAAAATGCAAATGTCCTTCAAAATTGTATTAGCTGTTATCTGTGAATTTAACTGTGAATTTATTTTATGGCCCTGTAAGACTATACATTCTTTTTAGGTTATTGCAGCGTTTCACAAATTATAGGCGAGCATATTGAAAATAAAAGATTAAAAAAATAAGTGGAATGAAGTAAAACAAAAAAATAATATCTGACATAATAAAAAAGTACACATTTACACTGATTTAATTTATATATACCATCTGGCTATATTGTGTCATCAAAAATAAAAGCTTCAGTCTTTGCTATAACCAAATAAAAAACATTTTGTTTGAGTTGCTGCAATCCCACGATAGAGATGAGAGATTTGTTTTTAATTACGTTTTATTTTTAAAGCTAAAATAAGTCTTTTTCTGAGTAAAAACATAAGCCAGATCCAGAATCAAAAATCTTTTAGTAAGATAAAAAATTCATCACTGTTATTATTATTGAAACATTGTACATTAGCTGTAGGATGAAAAGCAAGAATTAATTCCCTTTTCACCCTTGATCAATCAAAGCTTTTGAAATAATGCAGGATACTCTTGATAGTGAAAGTTTATTTGAGAAAAGCGATAAACATGAATCGAAAGGAAAATTTTCAAATGCTTCCTAAAGAACGTCATCAACTAAAATATAAAGCCATAAGTGCACCACAAGACACCCTGTTTGCGCAGCAATCCGATATGTTGCTTAGACTCACACAAACGTTCGCGAGAATGCCAGATGTGATAGACATGATAGAGAACAATAGGCAAGAACAGGGGTACTCCACACTTTTTTTCTACGGGGACGCATACATATGTTGGCTATTTCACGCGGGCCGCAACATGAGGATTAATGGGGGGGGGATTCTTTTATAAGATCAAGGTAACATAGAAAATTTAAAGTGTGGAAATTGATCAAAATATTATAACTCCTATTTTGTTTTTTTTTGAATTATTATTTTTATATTTGTTTCATTTTTTCACTGAATTTTTCTAAATTAGAAGCATTTAAATGTCATTCTTTCACAATTTCTGCATCAGTAAATGGTTTCATATGATAACCAATGATAAAGTAAATTTCACAAGGTTTCTTGTTATCGCTGAGACATTACTACTGACAAATATTTTTTTGCTGCTTTAGGATTATTCAAGAAAGCGTATTTATCATCTCTTGGAATAGTTCTTCGAGGAAAAGTGTCATTGAACGATTCCTGTTTATTGGTATTTTTTAAATGCACTTTCGTAACAAATCAAACAATTACTGAACCATGCTTGTTTTTCACAAGAAAATAGTCAAATTCCCAATCGTCTTGAAACAATCAATTTTCTTCGAATCTTTCTTCTTTGCAAGATACGAAAGATAGTTTAAAATTAGTTCCACTCATAAAATGGTCGCTACTCCACTGTTGTCCATTATCACTAATCAGAAAAAGAAATATCAATTCGTACCTATACAACATCGACAGCAAAAAGCAAAATTGATATATTTGATTTTTTAACAAAGGATTGCACACCAAATTTTAATAAATAAAAAAAAGAATTATTCAGAGCAATGGGTTATGATCGAGCCACTTAAAAAGGGCCGGTGGACCGCAGTTTGAGTTTCGCTGGACTAGACTACTTTTTAATGACATTTGTGCTTTTAGAAATGGATGATGGAGGAAATAAATCTTTAATTAAATTTTATTTTGCAACCCTCTACAATTTAAAAATTAGAGAAAAGGAAACCACATAATAATTATCCTATTGATTAAAAGTAATTTAATTAAAATATATATCGCTTTAAAGTAATATATACAATATTTTGTACGTATCTTGTTAATTTATACGGTTTATAATTAAGATCGCATTGGATCTTCAGCGTCAAAGTGCTTTATTATTGCATTGAATACATTATTACTGTATAAGGGGGTGCGATAAAAATTATGATTGAAAATTGGGTCGCCAGTGTTGAAAGTTCGAAAAGCACTGGGTTATTGTTATCTTTCATCTATTAATCCGCCGATTGTATTGAAGATCATAATGTATTTATTTCTATTGCATTGCCCTTTCGATTTCAAAAGGGCAATGCAATAAAACTAAAATAGTAATGCTTAAACATACTTTTCTTACAGAAATTTATCTACGGTCCTTTACAAGTATCCGTAGTTGATTTACACAAATACCATTTCTAGCGAATATCAACTCACTTTCGACTTGTTCGAGAATGCGATTTTTTAAACCTATAACGCTTCCGTAAGCACACAGTGGATGTAGATTTCTGCAAAAAAATCCCGTCCTTATCAAATCTCTACTCAACAAAAGCACGTTTCTCGAATTGCATGAGTGTTAGTCTTATTGTTCAAAAATGAAAAATAAAATAGTTTTAAAAAACTAAAAAACACACTTTTATGTTTAATCGAACTTAATAGTAAAAGGATAATTCTTAATATAAGAATAAAATGATTAAGGGGGTCACTTCACGCAGCATTTTTTTTTTAATGTAATGTTAAAAATGACCAAACGTAAGGAACATTTTTGGAAAATTGACCAGTTGTACAGTCATGAATTTTTTTTGTAGATTTATTACACTGTTTTTATTATTTTAATGAGAGCTTTTTTTTGAAATTTTGATTAGTTTTTTTTTAAAAAATTCATATGTGGACTAATACATAAAAATTTTTAAAACGTTGAAATTTCTTGTACATTTTAATCCATAGATTTTTTTTGAATTATTTTTTTGACAAAATCTCTTATTAAAATATTTATTTGTATAATATTAATATATGTGTAAAATTTCAAAGCTATTAAATAAGTAGTGTTTTCAAAAATTTTCCTTTTGTGTTGAAATTTACACTTTTGAGAAATAGTGATTTAAAGTAAAAACTTACCATTAACTAAAACATACCAGAACCATAACTTGGATTGCTGAAATCGTCTGTAAGATCATCTTCTTATCTACATTTTAAATGTCTGTTTCTAATTCTAGCTTCTTTTGTTCTTTGTAAAACTGCCTTTTTTGCTTTCCTTATATGTGCATGATCTGCTGCATTTTTCCTATCTCCGTAATGTTGAAAATGACTAAATGTAGGGAACATTTTTGAAAAATTGACCATTTGTACAGTCATTATTTTTTTGTATATTTATTACACTGTTTTTATTATTTTAATGAGAGCTTTTTTGGAAATTTTGATTGTTTTTTTTTAAAAAATATCATATGTGGACTAACACAACAAAAATTTTAAAACGCTGAAAATTCTTGTACATTTTAACGCATAAATTTTTTTTAAATAAGTTTTTTGACAAAATCTCTCATTAAAATATTTATTTGTATAATATTAATATATGTGTAAAATTTCTCTCTCTCTCTCTCTCTCAAAGCTATTAAATAAATAGTTTTTTCAAAAATGTTCCTTTTGTGCTGAAATTTACACTTTTGAGAAATAGTGATTTTAAGTAAAAACTTACCATTAACTAATACATACCAGAACCATAACTTGGATTGCTGGGATCATCTGCAAGATCATCTTCTTGTCTACATTTGAATTGTCTATTTTTAATTCTAGCTCCTTTTTTTCTTTGTAAAACTGCCTTTTCCGCTTTCCTTATACGTGCATGATCTGCTTCTTGCAATTCTCGACATGTGTAAAATCCAGGTTGAATATTTAATATATCTAAAACTTTTAATTTGGTAATGAAGCCTTGATTATATAAAGATATAGCTTCATATACTCCAGTGTTTAAAGTACCCAATTGTACAAAAACAGTTTTGGAATTATGGACCAGATAACACTATTTAAGCTTTCATTACAATTTTGAGTTTAACCGAGCAAGCATCTAGACAGAAGTTCAGGGTTTGAAAGGTCTCTAAATACTTTTTTTATGCAATTCATAATTGTAATTTATGGACCTATAGTATGGACCTATCATATCCACACCACGAATAATCTCCCATGGGGCATAAACCATGTTGTGGATTCAAATATGTTGAGATTTTATGAAAAAATATAGCCCAAATAGCTTGTCTCATGGCTGACAAATTACCCGAGTTATTTCGAATAGCCAAACCATAGTTTCTTTGCAATATGTCTATTTCTGCATCTGTCAATCTATTACGGCCTCCTAGAGATTTTTTGTCCTCGAGCTTTTTACCTTTTAATTTTGATTTTAATGCCCTGAGTCGTGTCCCCATCCTTTTTTCAACATGACCAACACATTCTAATTTTTCAATGTTGACATTTTTGTAAAGTTTAGGTTCTAAAACTGCTTTGTATGCTTTAGAGTCCCCATCACCCAAATATTGTGTATATCGTAAATTGTGTAACGTCTCTGAGCGATGGAAGATACGAAGGGCACCTTCAACTTCCATTCCTCCACTATTTCCGAAATAATTTGCTGAGCACTCATCACTATGTACATTGCCGTTAAAATGGCATGAGCATTTTCTCGATAATATTTCGGCATAAACAACTTTCCCAGTGTCCATACTAACTGCCGTAACAACACCATTTAGAGAAGTATGGCCCCTTTTTTGACAGGTACCATCTATAGCCACAGGTACATTTGGGTTACCATTATTAAATGATATTGCTTCGGGAGCAGCTAATGCCATAGACACTTTAGCTACTTTTTCTGTCGCATGATTTAATGCATTCATGGACTCGTAAAACCGCTTTGGTGGAGGTGGCAATTTCATAACTCCACAAAATACTTTTGCAGCTGCTTCTCCTTTTCCAACTGACCTCATAGCATATGCAAATCTAGTGTTCACTTCATACATTTTTGTATCTTTTTCATTAACTACAATTTTAGTAAACCTGGTATTGAGAAGTGGTTGAATAAGACCACAAAAGAGTCACAGAATATTAATAACTATGTAGCCAAACCCTGAATTTGGCGACCAAATTTGATATTGATACCTTGTTTTTTACATTTTATACATAATATATGTTGTTTCAAGGCACTAGAAAACAGAGGAATGTCAATTATTTCACAAAAACTTTCAGATGAATCTAAAAACGAAACATACTCATCATTAAACTTACCTAATTTTGTGTGATTTTGATGATGAATTCTTAAGATACGTACTTGGAGGTTGTTCTACTTCATTGAAGTCCTCAGAAGTTGTATTATCTTTGCAATTTCTTCCAAACTTCCTTTTTTAAATGCTTTATTACTAAAACGAGGTATATTAATCAGATTTTGTGCATTTATATCTGATCAAAATGGAGAATATTGGCTATATTTTACGAGATCAAAAGCAGCACGTGAGTTACCAGAGAGTAAACAAACAGCTACAACTAATCACTTCACTTCTTTACAAATGAGTTGCCGATTAAAATAAATTCTTTTAATCAATTTAAGTTATTTGACAAGGCTGAAAAGTAGCATGTGTCTTTTGTTTTGATTTGAAAGGGGCGTGGCAATCAGCTGTTTTGAGATTTGACAGATGTAAACAGATTTTTAAAAAAATATTAAAAATACTTCTAATTCAGCTAGAACAAAAATTTAAACTGTATCAGAAAGGAGAAAGAGTGGTATTCTATTTTTCAATCAAAATTGAAAAATCGATTTTCTGATCGATTTTTGTGAAGTGAGGAAATTGATGTCATCGGTGTAAAAGCGTGGGATGGATGCTTTGTGCTACATTTTTACACTAACTCAGCATTTTGGAATAGAACTAGTAAGAAATTACAGCAACTGACATAGAGTACCCCATGCTTTTACTCTGATGACATCAATTTTCTCGTTAATCATTTTATTCTTATATTAAGAATTATTCTTTTACTTTTAAGTTCGATTAAACATAAAAGCATGTTTTTTAGTTTTTTTAAACTATTTTATTTTTTATTTTTTAGTTCGATCTACAATAAAAGCATGCATTTTTAGTTTTTTAACCTACCATTTATTCATTGATGAATTACTCTTAAATACGTCATTTTTAGAATCTAGAATACCCATCGGCATCCTATGAGTGCTTCGATACGGTCTAGTTTGCAAAATGTAGGATCAGCCAACTGAAGGAAATGTGGAACAGATAAGTTTGAAATGTTTCTCACTAAAAAGAGCTCAATATTCTACCTGAAATATGCATCTGTATTAAGCACAAAAGGACACTATTTGAATCGAAGAGTTTGTGAGGAATTATTTAATCCAGTTTAATTTCTCTTCTGTTTTGGTAAAATGAAGCAATGAATGATGTTTCATTCCACAGATCCGACAAGAGAATTTAGAAAAGCAGATTTTATGTCTGAGTTTAGTGGTTAGAACAGTGCTTCTCAAACTTTTCATATTTGCGACCCTATTTTCATTCATAGTTATATATATATCATCCCTCCTACCTCACACAATAACAATGTATTGAATGCAATATTTATGTACTTCGTCGCTAAAGCTACAATGCGACTTTAATATTATAAACTGCACATATCATCAATATATGTATTATATTTTGTATATGACAAGCCCAAGGAAGTCACTAGTAATTACTAAACTTGCTTTTAATTTAGTATTGATAAATCAGTTTTTAAATACTTTTTGCCGCACTGATACATTTATAAGTATCTTATATCAGTGGGAATATGCATTTCATTTTTTATCATGCCGGAATGTATTTTGTTTTACTTCTTTTCGGTAAAGTAATAATTATTTTAAATCTTTTATTTTGGACATATCAATATGTGGTGCCCCCTACGTAGAGTTATCATGCCCCTCCCCAGGAGGTACACCCCACAGTTTGAGAACCGCTGGGTTAGAACAAAAATAGTTTTTTTCACAAGCACGAGATTTTTTTTCTTCTATTTTCAGAAAAACTAGACAATTTTTTATATTATGGTTAGAAATTGCCTATGCAAACGTTTTCGCTTTTATGGGGTTGTAACTTAATCTTTTAGAAGCCAAATTGGGAAATGGGTTCTGGAATTAGTCTCTAAATCTGGAAATGGTATATGCAATTAGTTGCCAAATCTGGAAACGTTATAATGAATTAGTCGCCAAATGTGGAAATCATTTTTCCTGATGTCCTGATCAGGACAATGGAACAAAATTATGAAATTATTGTATTGTCATTGGTCCTTGACAAGTGTGCAAAATTTCGAATTAATCTGATCTTTTTAAATGGGTGAAAATCGAGTTCAAAGATTCCGTTACATACAAGTGAAACTTATAAAAGCGTGTTAAAAAAAGAAATTATTTTATATTTTATGACCCAGTTACCTCCCCCTTAGAAGTAGATTTTCCCAAAACATTCTTACGGTATCTCTACTCAACAAAAGAGACATGTTTTCTAAAATTCAAGTTTGCTCGTCTAATAGATCAAAAACGGAAAGATTTGATCCCTTTGGAAGTCGATTTTTTAAAAAAAAACGTTTTTAGCGAATTTGAACACTTTAAGAGGATTATTTGTGCCAAATTTCAAGAATGTAGGTCTAATAGTCCTGGATATCTCGTACTGAGTTAGTGAGTCGATTTTCTCTTATATATATTGATTAACTTTAAACAAAATTCAGTTGGGTATTTTTTCTTTCAAATCCAGTCACAATAAATATATCAATACACATCTCAAAAAGGTAACTTGATTAACAAATAATATACATGCAGCTTTTGTTTTTGTACTCGATTGAATATTAAATTTCAAATAGCATATTTGTCTGTTTATTCCAATAAAACTGCAATACTTACGCATATATTGCGAGAAAGGATGTCGGTAATCAGCGACCCTCTTAAAATAACTAACTCTCAAAAACTCAGACAAGCTACATTGACTGGCCTTTTGAGAAATAAATATTGACCGAAATGTGACTGATTGCTAACGTTTTGTTTGAAAGAATTTGTTATGTCTCTGCAACAGCTGACAAATCTGGATTCAGGCCAAAGCATGTGGATGAAAGGATCCATCGCAACGAATGCAAAATAAATGTTTTATTTTTTCAATAAAAATCTCACATACACCGTATAAGAGCATTGATCGACGTAACTTAGTCAGGTAAACAAAATCTATAAAAAATTAACAGCTGTTTCACGAAGACAACAGAATATCACAACAACGCATCAATATAATGAAAATTTCCCACTACTTTAAAGCAGTATAGCATAGAAAGAATATTCAGTAAAATAAGAAACAAACTACAATTACACTTGAAAGACTTGAAAATAAAACTTATTCTTTTTAAAATTTATGCGAAGAAAAAAGACCAAGGAAAAACTCAATAAAAGGAGTAAAGAAAATTACAAATTATCGTAAAAAAATAATAACTGTGATGCCTGATTAACATGAATGTGAGTGTATGGAGGAATAAAAATAAAAATATTAAAACTATACAAAAATAGTGAATTTTATTCAATAACTGTACTAAAAAGAAGAATAAATCTACCTAAAACTAATTTTAAAAAAAAAAAATCTAAATATGTAAACGAGTGTGTGTATCTGAAATCTTAATTTAAGGTGAGTTTCAAGTTAATAAGCTTTAAAGGTAATAAAAATCCTCCATAACTACAGATCGTATAATAGAAACTATAATAAAACGGAACACGTTGCAATATTTCCTATATTGCATATCATATCGACTTAATTAAAGCGACATGATATCCACACAGACGAGAATATGCATATATTCTACGAGGAAGGGGCGAGCATATTAAAATTTCGAAAACAGAAGATTATTTTTAAAATTATTAATTTTCTGAAAGTAAACTATCCAAAACATTCTGACATAATAAAAAATAAAATTCACATTTACACTGATAAAATACACTTATAAATATATCAGTACTGCACGATATGAATTTTATGATAAGTTTAACAATACTAAGTGAAGAACAAGTTTAAAAATTATCAGTAATCCCAGGGGCTTGTCATATATAAAATTATATACAAAAAATAACATTTATCATCTGTACTGCTTATAATTAATCTCTTAACTGTTGATTAAAAGTTAAGAAATTCGTTCCCCAATGCACCGTTTATCACGTAGAGGAGCGTATGTGATGTATTAAGAGTGGGGGGGGGGAGAAGCATAAATAAACAAATCCTTCGCAAACACTTTGTCAATGTCCTTTAATTGCATTCCAAATTCTTCGGAATAATTTTATGAATAGCAGTACACAGAGAAGATCGTACTTCGGAATGAAAAAACGTCTGAGGCAATAAACGTTTTGGCTGAGCAAAACCTTTATATATGTGTCAGTGGCATTTGTTAAAGTCTTATTGTAGCTTTAGCGTCAAACTAGAGTACTATTGAATTCAATACATTATTATTGTTTGGAGGGGGACGATGAAAATTTTGATTGAATATTGAGTCGCAAATATTGAAAGTTTGAGGAGCATTGCCTTGCAGTCATCTCGTATTGCTTTAAAGTGTGACGTAAATAAAACTCTCACTCGTCATGGCTACCATGAAGTTTTGTGAGACCTATTTTGATATGTATTATGAATATATAATTAAATGGTAAAATCGTGCACACACAAATACTTTTGTTCCAAATATGAACGCAGCTTTCGGTTCTTCCGTTGCTAATTCTGACAAAGAAACAAATGAGTGTTCCATGGTCACTCATTATTAGTAAGAATATAATAAATAAAATCCAATAAAGAATTCAAAATTACTTTAATAAAAGTCATTAAGCATACAGTTAGTACAACATATCTCTACACAGGGAAATGTCTAAAAAGAAAAAAAATGTATTAGCTTAATGGTAAACATCTTGAATAAAGAGGTCAAATTAGAATTTATTCTCATCCGAGCATCTTCTTCCTAGAGTCACGTTAGAAAATTGTTTAAAGAGTAGTTAGTGTAATTATTCACTCTCTAGTTTCCAGAAATGCATAGCTATTATTCTCGAATTATTTCCCACTTGAGTTGGTATGAGAGGAAATTGGATTACTGTTTTCATTCCCTGAAAGTGTACAAGTGTGTCAGAGTGAGTGAGTGAATATTAACGTTGCACTGTTCAGCCATACTGTCATTTTGAACCATGGTCAAGTGACGAGGACGACACCTGAGCTGGCACCCTCCTCTCCTAATTACCACACCAACGAGAGGACGTTTGAGCTCTCGACTGATTTGAAGTGCATCGCTTCCCTACATGGCGTGTCTTCAGTGGCACTGGGCTCTAACTCACGACACGCCGGCCACGGTACAAGTGTCCCAAAACAAAAAACAAAAAGAAGATGGAAAATGAGAATGTTTTTTTCTCCTGTAGAATTATAAGTTAACTACTGTACCATATATTGTGTTGCCTAATTTGTTTTTACTGTAAATGATCTACAATTAAATCAATCTCAATGTATAATTTAGACTGAATGAAAGAAATTAATTTAAATTCATGCAACGGTATTGATCATAAAATACTAATATTGAAACACGACACGTTTTTTTTGCAGTGATATAGTGCTTGTGAACAATTGAGTTTTAGAGGAAAAGTTCGCTTTCCCCCATGAAATTGAATAAGCAAATCTAGAAGATGTAAGCAAAGCCACCATATTAGACACTTTATCGACCTTAGCGACAGATTTTGCAACAAATTTGACAAAAAAATATGGTGTCAAAGAACCCTCGAAAAGTCTCTGGAAATTCCCTTGAATCTATATAAAAGACATATAAAACAGCAGTCAGTCCAGATTAGAATCTGCTTGTGCACTGCTATGAAACAGTGATCGTATCCCTGAGTTACTGCTAGTTGAATTGTTCTAGAAAGTCGTTTCTGGAGTTCCGTATTTAAGACTTGTTTATAACTAGAGCATTTTTAGAAAATGTTTTATATTTCAAATAATTGGAATCATCTGCTGCTTTTTGGACAGTTGCTATCTACAACGGATGAGTATCTAGAAAAGACAAAGAAAACGTTTGAACATTTAACGTCAGTGTCATCTATTGACGTTGAAAAAGCAATTTATTATTGGTTTTTGACCGTCTGCAGACACGCATATTGGAAGTATGTAAGGAGGTACTGGATTTCAAACCATTTTATTTTTGGTACGCATCACACGAATAATAACTACATAGTACATAATAAAGGATGTTTCACATACAAACACACGTACAACAAGAAAGAGGAGGGAATGGCGCCTTAACATGAATACTATACCAGGTGAGTTAAAAGTTCAATTCCAATCATAGGAACTGTTACAGGTTTAAATGGTGAATTGTTTTTGTACCCAAACTATATGGAAAAATTAATTTTAAGCACACATTAAAAACACAGTTTTAAGCAGAGTATTCTGAATGAATTACTAGTTCTTCATGTTTCTAAGATTATTCCCTAATAGTAATAAAAAAATTATGAGTTTTATTGCAATTACTTCGTTGCAAATTTTACTTTAATGACCAAATCAAATACAACAGCAATACTAAAATTCAGTTAATGTAAAAATTGTTTTAATGTTATTAATTTGTATATGTAATTAAATTACTTAAATTGAAGTTCCAACATTCACTAGTAATACATGCATAGTGAAAGGTCTTTTTAAAAAGTCATCGTCATTGCAAGTCCTTAGAATCCACTGTGACGTAACTATATCAATGATATTGCGCATCCGAAGAAAATCCAGAATTGTTAATTAGTAGTACATAACATTTTCTTTCCAGAGCCTCAAATTCTCATACAATCAGGGATATAATCAGGAGGGATTGAGGGAAAGTAACACTTGGTGCAGTTGGAAAAAGACTTCGTTTCATTGGTGAAAGTGAAAGATCAAAGACATCCACTGAAAAAGCAATTTTTAAACAACAAAAGAAAAAATCAAGTTTTCGCATCGTTAATTTGATATATGTATTACTAGCCATCCCTAATGCAACACCGTAAATGAAACTTCCAGTAGAAGGGAAACTTGCACCATACGTAAATATCTATGAACATGAAAATAATTATCATTGCAGTGCACACATGCAAACATTACACAAATCCTATTTAAAGAAAAAACAGAAAGATGTTCAAATAATAAATGTTACGTGGTCGATAGTGTACAAATAAATGAATGACCCATCACACACCATTCGATTCTTTATCAGACGAATTTTAACTATGTGTGGCAAGCATACAGAGGCATATACCAAAAGCCTCTTCCATTCCATTCTAAGATATGTCGCAGCAGTTTTTATCAGCCATTGGGACTGTAAAGTATTGATTTCTTCTTGTTAAGCTAGTCAAAGAAGGATGCAATCCCAGCTATTTTAATCTTATATCTTGTCTTATTTAACCAATTATTTAAGCTTTGCAGCGACACCTTCTCCTGTAAGTCACAGACTACAAAGGATAAACATTTAAGCGCTTAACGGATATACCAAACAGGGTTTCCTTTTCATCCCAGTCGTCTAAGAAGTGCACTGCTTAGCTGTGAGGTGGCAGGCTGTGATGGTTCAAATAAAGACACTCATGCCAAGATCAACAACTCCTACCGAATGGGCGACCCAGGAATTGAACACTAGATGACAGCACAGCCTAACGCTACTCGTTCATTGTGTATTTATTCCGTTGAAAGTTAAACTAAAGTACATTCCAAATAAAATACAACTAGTGGTTCAGACGGCCTCAATATGCGTCGTATAAATCTGACACACCATCTGGTCAGGGTTATATATATTATAACCCTGACCAGACTACCCCAGCGTCAACAGAAAAACGTTTCAATGATACTCAATCCACAAAAATAACAGAAATGGCAGTACTGGCTAGAAGAAAAAAAAACTTTCCTTAAGTATCTCTGAGAAAGAGTACGTATAATTTTCTTCTCTAGAAAGGAGGTATGCAGCAACCTCTTCTACCATAATTCGCAACCAACAAAGGCCAGGAATAAAAACGCTTGAAGACTGGCTCGAAAAGGGATTCCTTTTTCAAAGTTTTGATATTTAATTTTTCTTATGGGGCTGCATTTAGCATATTCAGCAGTGTGTATTGTAAACAGTAACAGTACTGTTACAATTATATATATATATTCGTCTGTTTGAAATTGGTTATAATTGTGGAATGTATATCCCATCAAAAATTTATTGAAAATTTAGAAGTGTTTTTTGTGTATTTTCAATAACTTAGTACTATTAAAATCCTCAAAGATGGCAACAAATTAATACTATTTTAAAATATAATTATTACAAAATATTTAAAATATGTTTGAACTATTATAGATACATTTTTTCACTTTTCTTTTTTGATACATTTCACTTAAATTACTATTCCATCATAACTACGATGCTGTTTCTATTACAACTCTTATCGAATTTATTAAGCGAAACACGTTCAAAATTCAATCCCTAACGTACTTTGGAAAGAAGCAATTCTTTCAAGCTTCTTTCACCGCTTCTAGAACTGTTCGAAAGAAATTTTTCTTTGGGGAAGAATTTTGATTTATTGCTTTCGTGGGCAACCATGCATCGCCCCTAAAAAATTTCGAACTGACAACAAAAGAATTTTAGGTGATATGTGTTGTGAAATATTCTAAATAAACTCAAAAATTTGCATTGCAATAAACAATAAGTGCCAAAAAAAGTTCAAAAAGAAGGCTTGACATTCTGAACAACATAAAAGTAAATTGACCTTCTGGACAACATAAAATAGACATTTAAAAGTGGCAAGGAAAATTACATGTTTATTGCTTGAAATACTGTCTTTTTTCTGTTTAATAAATATTACTAGGGACATCATTTCCGTTTAAGGTAATCAAAATAGATACTTGTTCAGTAGATAAATAGTTCTACTATTAAACACTGTTTTTTACAAACGGAGGTTTCAAATGTATTTTAAAATTTTGTTGAAAAATATATAAATTTTTCCACTATATAACGAAAGGTAAATTTTATCAGAGAAACAGAAGAAATAGTTCTAAAATAGAAAGAGCAGTTATGAATATTTTTTCAAAGATACGTGGTTTGTTTGGTAATTTTACAAATGTAAAGCAGTGACAAACACTAATTAAGTTTAAAAATAAAATAGATAATAAGTACTATGTTCTACACAAAATTCTGCAAAGATAATTTTAGCCGCTAAGAAAAAAAAGAGTTTTTTTTAAAAAAATAAAAACGTAGCGTGATATTCGGATTCTGTATACTCCTAGTTTAATTTCAGGGATATTGTGTGTGAATAATATTTTTATAATTATAAAGGAATATTCTCAAAACTTTAAACAAGGATTTGAAGTTTTTAAAAACGGAGTGTTTCACGAAACTTTGAGAAAGAAGCGAATTTTCGAACAACTTTGTGATGGATCTATACGCGTCGTTCTAATAACCCTCTTGGGAAATCTTTGGACTATGAATAAAAGCAACCCTTTCTGAAAAAGAAAGTGTGATATGCAGATTGGGTCAGTTATATATGGTATAGGTTTTCTAGCTAGTGAGTTAAATAGAGGAGAATAGATGAATGGACGGAGTTGCCTGAAGATTGAAACATTAAGAAGTAGAAAATAAGGAAGAATATCTACCGACCAGGTATTAGTTATACTGATAGTGCATTTCGAGCTTTAAATTCTTAAAGAGATTTAAGTTACGACTAGTGACATAGCTACAGTGTAAATCAAAGATTAGATTTGTGGATTGATCTACAAAAGGTGGATCAATTGGTTACCACCTTTTATAGATATTCCCCCCTTTTCTTTTCTGGGAAACATGTCATCCTAACTAATTAATTGAATTTTGTCTGTAATAGTTAGTATGCTGAATAAATACTTAAAAAGTATTATGCCGATTCATCCTTCACTTCCTCCCACACTTTCAGCCGGGTCCGAGAGTAGGTATAGAGGGTTACAACTTTACAATAAGGTTAACATTTGTGAACCTAATCATGGTTTTTTTTTATATTAGAATCTACCACTGAAAACTAGTTGAATACTGTTTCAATAATTTTGATTAAAGAGAAAATAAATAGGAGTTATAAAAATAAACTATAACTATGTCGGTATTTGAGTTGGAGCTCCATTTTTCATTTCTGTATTCACTGAGTAATTGATCGAAATCAAATTTAACATACGTCGGCATTCAATTAGATGAATAGCAACTTTTGTTTCTAAACAAATCTATTCCCTTTACTTTTATTGCAAAAACAATTTTTTTTCAATAAAATTGTTATAAAATTAAATTTCTAAAAAATGACTACCTAATCAACTTAATGCTAGATGAAACAATCATCCCTTTGTGATTAAAAAAAGATTGTGTATCTGATTTAGGCTAAACTTTCTACAGGGAGACCAAAGAAGAGGGGCGAACACAACAAAAGGTTCGAAAATTGAGATAGATCACCAAAGTACCACGAAGACGCGTGTCCCGTGGTTAGAAATCACTACGAACTTTGTAAGCGCAAAGTAAAAGTCATTCGGTCACCAGAGGGTCATAAATCTTATACTCACACGAACAAAACTAAGCCGGAAAGACGAGAAGGTGAGGGAATTTGTTAAATTGTAAGAATATCAGGAAAATCTCTTCAGTAGTTACAGAAGTCGTTTTTATAGTTTTGGTGAAAAAATGAATAAACATGAAAGTTTGTAACAAATTTAAATTTAACACATTTAAGAAATAATATATTTGAACAAAAAAAAAATCTTCATGATGATAGAAATAATAAAGTATTTCTAAAGAACATATTACATGCATTTAAAATAACAGTTTTTTCACCTAAAGGGCATATAGAGAATCTTTAATTTCACTAAAATTTATTTACATAACTTTACTTTATGTAACAGGAGTAGTTTTAAAGTTCACTTTCAATGATTCTTCACTTTGGAAATTCCGATTTATGTTCACCAAAAAATATTAAAATATCGAATGTCTTAAATTTAAAAAAAATACGCATAGCAGCATATGTAACAGCCTATTCAAGATCACCTTGATTGAAATTCAGACATTGCGACAATGGCAGAGAAGAGATTGTGCGTATAAGAGGGTTTTTTTCAGGCTAGGTTTCTACAGTTTTTTTTCCCGATATTTTAGTGGAAGATTCAGATATCGCGACAGAAAAGAAGCACTATCTAATAAAAGCATTCTTTGAAGACATCATCAATTTAATGCTGTTTGTGAAAAAATTAAGTGACTTAAGGGAACCATGGCATGCTCGGAAGTGTAAAATGCCAAAATTAAGACCCTTTGCTTATGAGACATAGGTATCTCTTAAAATATCCAATAGAGCTGAGATATTTGACATTCTTCATAAAGATAATTTAATTATTCTGTAGAACTACAAAAATAACTTTTTAGTTCAAAAGTTTTTTTTCCTCTTAATTTAAGTAATACATAATTTTTGGGAACTCATAATACATACTTACGTTTAGTAAGTATGTATTATGAGTATGTGTGTATTATATATTATATTATATATTATATGTATTATGTTTTTTAAAAAAGTATCTTCTTTTATGCAAAATATTTTTTACACATGTATAAAACTATACTCAAAAGATAGTGAACCTATTTTTTTAGTGAAAATAATGTATAGCTTCTTTAAAAAAAATTATGAAACTTTAAAATTTGGAAAATTTCTATTTTTCTGCTTTTTTTATGCATAAAACAATTTTTAAAAAATTAGGCACCATTTTAAGACAAAAAAAAATTAGGTTCACTATATGTATAGGCATCTTGTATAGAAGTATAAAAAATCTGGAATCTTATAGTGCAATAGTTTTTTTTTTAAATGTACCTAAATGCAAGAAAATATGATTTTGAGAAAAAGTGAAAAAACTAAGGGTCAAAAGGGGCGTGGTCATTTTTCTTTACATTTTTATCTTTCATATTTTAGGGCTATTTTATCAACAAACATATAAGTATTATACATTTTTAGGTTCAGAAAAATATGCACTATTAGAACTAAAATTGAAAAATCGATTCTTTGGAAGTATATGATGTCCTGGTTCCCTTAAAAGAAGCAACAAAGAGGGTGAGACAGAGTCTGATTAGAAGTCCACAGAAGTCTACGAGAGTTGCCGCCTACAAACTTGGAATGCCCCAGAAAACGGCACGGAAAATTTTACAAGAAAAATGAAATTTTAAGCCTTACCATTTGCAATTGACGCAGCAGATAACAGAGGACGACAAATAAGCATTTGAGCAGCCTTACGAATCATTGAGAGAGGGCTGGTACAAAATGTATGGAACAAATTAGATTACAGATTAGAAGTACGCCGTGTAATATGAGGGTCAAGCATCGAACAATTTTAACAGAAAAACTTTGTATATTTCTCTTTACATTCATGTATCACTTTTTAAAATACGTTCAGTAGTTTGGATGGTATGTTTTAAAAAAATTGGAACCATCATTTGCACTCGCCCTGAATTATGAAGGCATTAAAACTCCAATTTAATTAAGAGAACGTCCTTCCATGCTCTACACTTTTGTAACATTTGTTTCAACCTTCAAATTATTCGCATGAAAATTTCTTCTTTTTAATACACTAATTATAAGCGTATTTTTCTTTAAAATATTTTTATTCAATAATTGCTTTATATGTTTCTGTCTTTAATAAGCTTTTTAACTGACTGTGATTATTGCGGAGCTCGTAATAAACCTTTTTTTGAACACGTCAGTGTATCCCTTAGATCTAATTGTCTTTACTGTTATACACCCGTCCCTCGATTTACACGGTGCTCGACTTACACGTTTTCGACTTACACGGTTTTTTAAAATTTTTTTTTTAAACTGCCAAATTCCACATAATTTTAATTCATTGATTTGGCAACATTGCATGTGCAAGTATATGCGTATAAGATTACCCTTGAGGGCGTCGTAAGGGTAATCTTATACGCATAATCTTTAAGGTCCTTCTCCTACTTGATAATGCTCCAGGCCACCCTAAATATCTGCAGTATGAAAATGTTGAAATTGTGTTTCTACCCAAAAATACAACTTCCATATTACAACCACTAGACCAGGGGATCATTTCAACTTTCAAGGCTTTGTACATCAAACGTGCCTTTCGGTATATTTTAGATCAGTTGGAGAATGATAGATCTCTTTCAGTTATCGATGCCTGGAAAAAATTCACGATCTTAGATTGTGTTAAACATGTGGGTATGGCATATGCTGAGATTAAAAAATCAACACTTCATGCATGTTGGAAAGCAGTATGGCCTGATGTAGTTGAAAGTGCAAATCCTCGAATACCATTAGAGCAAGAATATTCTCAGATCATTGAGTTGGCTCATTCATTGGGTGGAGAAGGTTTCGAAGATTTAAGTGAAGCGGATATTATCGAAATAATGGCAGATAAAGAAATATGTGAAGATGAATTAATTGACATGGTGAATATCACAAGCGAAAATGAAAGTGATAATGAAACAGTTGCTGATGGATATGCCCATAATCCATTCACAGCAAAAGTTGTTCTTGAGGGACTTGAGCTGGGAAGAAAATTGGTCAACTATTTTCAACAAAATGATCCACATCTTGACCGGGCTCTCCGATTACAACGAAATATTACTGAATCTTTAAATGAATACGAGGAGGTCTACAACGTTCTTAGTAAAAACAAATCACAGTCACTAATTACAAATTTCATTTCTATGTCTCGCCGAAATGAAATCAATCCTAACATGTCAACTACCGAAACAGCGTCTAATGAAATAATATTATCGAGCGATGAAAGTGAAATTACACAAACCCGTAAAAGAAAAAGAACTATCGTTGAAAGTGATAGCGATAGCAGTCTAGATGAAAACACTTTGAATGTATAATAACTATGTCAATTTTGTTTGTTTTTTATTTTATTTTATAGCGAATAAATGATTGAAAACACTTTGAATTTATAATAATTATATCAATTTTGTTTGTTTTTTATTTTATTTTATATTTAAAAATGCTTTAAAACCCATGGTTTTAGCTTTTTTCGACTTACACGGTTTTTCATACACAAATATTAATTTTCGATTTACACGGTTTTCTCAGGAACCAATTAACCGTGTAAGTCGAGGGACAGGTGTACTTGTTTTGAAAATAAAATTCACAACCAGATGACTACCTTTCATAGATAATGAGAATAATTAAAATTGCTTAAGCGTATGTTTTAAGATAACGCAAAAAAAAATATTTTGTGTGTGTTAACATTACAAATAAGTGTGGACTGCATTCGTAATTTTAAAGTTTGGATTAAATCGTTAAAAAGCAAGCTAAAAATAAAAAAAAAGGTGGCACTGAGAAATGGGCCACTGCGCGTGAAAATTAAATGACTCGTTAAATATTTAAACAAATAGTCTTTTATCATCGATCATACAATTGTACAGAATACCCAAACCTTAATCTATTATAAGTGTGTGTGTGAAAAGCAGATTATTATATATTTTCCTATCAAAGTAGCTAGAAGTTTAATAAAAGCAAGAAATAACGGGAAGGGACATGTTTCGATTGAAAAACTCATTAAGATAGCTACTTCAAACAATTCGATCAGACTGTTTTAATCACTCTAATGTACGATACAGTTTTTCCTTCTATAATTTTATGTATTCGTTATGTATAATTTTATGTTTCTAATTCGTTAACGGTACCTCCCCTCCCCCCTCCCAAATAGACTTATAGCTGCAAACATTTTGCTGTACCACACGGCCACCAAGCATTAAAAGAAGCTGGTTGCATAGAACAAAAAAAAACTGATATTTTATGTAGTAGTTGGAAAAAAAAACATTATATAAATGTTTGGTAAAAAAAAAAAATTAAAGAATCCAGTAGTATGGAATGTACTAAAATATTCCATAAAAAACAGCTTAGAAAAGTACAAATACCAAGGTTAAAAAAAATGAATACAAAGAAATTTAAAATGCTGAAAGAAAAAAGTTCAAAAAACAAGGACAGCTGAACAAAAAAATTTTAAAAATTGGAAAGAGAAAGAATTAAGTATTAATGGAAAAAAGTGATGTGCAGGATTATGGAATGTGAAAAAGACAGTTCACAATTTGATATCAAAAATAAATAATTATGCCTGATATATTTTTAGCATGTCAAAATGACTTCACATCGTAAGATCTGCAATAAAGAGTTTAGCCACTTACTTTCTTGCTTTTTTTAGACAGAATTATCATACTTATCACCTATGTATAGTACTTCATTACGGCTGAAATCAGCACAGTTTTAATCGCGGAAATCCGAACTTTTAAAAAACAAATTGACTAAAAGTGCCTATTTAGTACACTTTTCAGTCGGTAACAATTACACGTGGGGCCCTTTTTTTTATTTTTAAATAAAATATCTTGGTACTCACCATTTTCTGACAAATTTGTCATTCCACGGAAAGAAATTGCAAAAATAGAACACAGATACTGTAATAACAGCGTTTAATATCGTAAAGGAAAAATGTTTTCCTAATATAGAGTTAATCGCGCGCACTTGAATTGAATAGGAAAAATAACAGTAATATACGTTCAACTTTAACACTATCGATAAAAATCAAGGCGACCATATTGTAATGTAATCGCTGAAATTTTAACATAAAGAAATATAAAAAATAAAGACTTGCTTTCAGTTAGAAATATTGTTCTTCGAAGGAAAAATGAACTTATTTAAGATCACCGAGAAAGATAGAATGCTGTTCATTTCTGTTTTTGTGTATCCTTTGCCATATGAAATCGAAAATTTAGAATTCAATTGAATCTCAAAAACTTGTTTTCAGAGACAGCAAACTCAAAAGAAATAAAATTACAGTGGGTTTTCCGATCCACATTCCATTCCTTCTCATTAAAATCTATATCATATCTAATTTATTTTCTTCGACTATTCTTTCTCGCAGATCTTCCAATACGATGCTTATTCATTTCACTCATGCTGTATTTCTAAGTAAATTCAACAATCAAATTCTCCTTTTGAATCAAATGCATGTCGTTTTCAAAAGTTTAACTTTCGGTGATAATAAAAGTTAATCAATTCATCATTGTATCAGATATTTTTCCTTGCACTCCAAAACTATTTTAAAACGGGAATGTTAATTATACACTTCAGTTATACTGTTCAGAAGAAACATCTGAAATCTAAACATCTAAACTTCAAAAGAATAAGTGGCATAAATTTTCAATGATTACCAAAGCCTAGATCTTAATGGAGCTCTTTAACAAGAGTAATGAAATGTTTTTTTCTAAAAGAATCAAGTTTTTTAAATATCTAGCGATTTTAAATAACGCATGGCGGTATTTACATATTATCGCAACCATATTGGCGACGTCATATGATACGAAGCACCTGGATGTCAATTAAGCGCGTACGACACATAGGAAATCGGAGTTGCCAATATGGCAGATTACCAATAGAGTTGGCGATAATTGCTATAATGCGTAAGTACCTGAATAGCAATCAATTATTGAGAACACATAATATAATCGGATTGAATTCATATTTTATAATAATTTATTATTGTAAGCAGTCTTCCAAAATGAAAATATATCGCCAAACTCAATAGACACACAACCTAATGTACACTCCAGCCGATAATTATTATTGTTGTTTACAACATAAGAACAAAATATATCTATACAATTATTTAACTTACTTTTTTAACTATTTTTTATTCTGAATTGACACCAGGACGTTATTCCAAAGGTTGAAGATCACAGATGGAAGGCAAGTTTACTTAAAAAAGACACACACACACATAAACCTTGTTAAAGTAATTATTCATCTACTCGAGTTCTGAAAGTTATAGTTTCTTGTGGGATATGGAGCAACAAAGGCTTTTATCCCCTAAAAGTTTAAGGAATTGTAAAGGTGGTACCAATGAATGCACCTGACATGTAACAACCATCAGTTGCTGTTATATAAAAGTCCTGGAAATCATGATCAACTGTTTCATCGAGTAATCTCCTTATAATTTGAACTGGTAAATTTTTAACCTGAAATTTTAAATCATTTACATATATTTTACTTGAGAGAACTAAAAAAAATGTTATTCTGGGATTAAGATTATATTACCACTATCATCATTCAAAGAGTACATATAGTATATTAAAAATATTATTTTTATCTTCTTCCTAATTTTTAGATTCAGAGACCCAGGGTTATTGCTATATAATGGAAAAAAAGTTTGATTATAAATTTGAGAAATGGAAAACTTATTGCCAATCTTATTTTATCTGAGGAGTTTCTTGTTCAGCCAATTTTAAGAGCACAATATTTGGAGTCCATTGTGGAAGACATAGTGCAGTTCGAAGGGTTTTGGTTTGAATGAAATTAAAAGGTTTCAGTTGATTATTAGACCATTTATTTATTATATGGCAAAAGTAGTGGAAAATATACTGCATATGCTATATTATTGACTATTTTGATCAGATCTTCTGCTCTTGGTTTATGATGCTTGTATGCCATAGCCTTAAGGCTATTAATTTTTTTTTTGTGCTTTGTTATTTATTGATTTCTTAATGAAACATTTTGGCTCCGTTTAGAAAAATAAACTCCTAAATATTTGCTAGATGATTGCCAAGGGAGAAAAGGCCTCTGCAATAAAATATTTGGGAACGTATCAATTCTTGTATTGGATGTAACTCAGCTATTGTACTTTTATATTGTACTCAATACCTTTTCCAGTGAATATTTTGATACCCCCCACCCCGTCCTACTCTAGAGAAATAAGAGTGTCCGTAATACATGGTGAAAACAAGAGTTAGGTTTTAAAAAATAGTCTTATTCGAATAAAATATATTTTTTAATTTAATTTTTTTTCTAAAGCCATAATTTTTTTACTTGCGAATCTGAAAAAGCTATAGCCACAAATATATTTAAATGCGTAAGATTATATATTTTAGTATTTTAGTCATAGGTAGGATATTGTAGGAATTGAAACGCGCCCGCTACTGAATTTCTTCTTCATTTAAAAGAGTGGAATAGAGAAGTTTTAGCTTATCTGTTATATAGACAGGGGTTTGGATAATGCAAAGTAATTCATAATAAACGATTGCTTTCAAAACAAATATAAATTGATAGTTTAAGCCTTTAAAGAAACACGTTAATTCCTGGCTAACATATTTAATTATGTTTTTTGGATAATATACGTAATGAAGTACAGTAGACAAAACATTTTTCCTACTGTTCACAGACAAAGACAACTCGTGCACTACAGAAATTAAAATGCACTATGTCATTCAATTTAATGTAGGCCTGAATGCAATGTAATCTTTATGTTTTTTATCCACTTCCCGAACTACCGAAATATGTGGATTTTCGTACATGTGATATAGAAATGATTTAAATACGTACAGTCAGCATAAGGTAAGCAGTATTAAAGTTTACTTTTGTTAGCACATAATCGAGGTGTTTTTTTTTTTGGTCTTTTTTGGTTAATCTGCCCAAGCCCCTCCTTGCCGTCTCAACGCCCCCTAATTTTCTCCGGATCCTTCACTGCCCCACTGAAAGTCTCAAACGCCCACAAGGGGGCTTTGTCGCCCACGTTGAGAATATATGTTTTATATGGACTAAGAGAGATATAACGTCCAATATTTGCCTCATTGAGATTTTTATTCCAGCGTATTTTGAATTTTTTTGCGAATGTAATCAAGGGAATAGTGAGAGCAGTAAATAAAAACCTCATCATCGTAAATTAAGCATTCGATGTCAGATTCCGAAGTTTCAAAAAAATCATGCATATAAATAGATTAAAAAATGTGGGAAAGAACACTGCCTTAAGGTAGACCTTGTAGAAATATTATTTTGGAGGAAATACATCCTCTCCATTTGATTTGAAAATATCTATATGTGTGAGAAATTTATGAATTCAAATAGTTGTTTTTCCAATAATACCGATTTGTAGACATCTACTGAGAGGATCATAAGCCTAAACTGAATCGTAGCACTTTTTATACCTACAAAACTTATTCCTACAAAATATTTTTTTTTTAATTTGCATCCTCTACTGCTTTATGAAAAAGTTAGGCAGCAATTCTGCTATCTTTAAAATAGACGAAACCTTAATGTTAAGGATGAAATTTCCGTTCTGTAGTTAGAGAGTAGGATAATCTATTTGTTAAAACTCTTTCAAAGGTTTATGAAAAGAATTAAGTCAGCGATATTGGTCTATAGAATGAAATTTGAGTTTTGTCTTTACACGGCTTAAGAATCGGGTGGATGACTGCTTACTTCCAAGAGTTTGGAACTATTGCATTATCGAATAATTTTTGAAAATAGCTTAAATTTACTTCACATCCCCTGTGGTCAAGCTTTTAAAGGAAAGATGCTGTGATATGTTCAGCCCTAGGAGTTGAATTTTTGGAAAGTTTTATTGCTTTGTGGATTTCAATAATATGAAAAAATTATCAAGTATATTATCCTCTTTATGGGAAAAAAATCCAATAGAATAGGCGCTATTTAGATGTAAAAAATTTCGTAAAAATATTTGCCTGAATTTAAGTTTGAGTAGTGAATCTATTATTAACTTGAAGAATATTAAACTTGGGCAGTGAATATTAAACACTACTGGCAGTGGAGTTTTAATTGAACTACCTGACCGCATCATCAAATATAAGAGAAGAAATTCTGACTGTCTTCAGAATGGAGCTAATAGCTATCACGCGTGTGGTCTTTCATTAATAAACAAAATACACAAGTCAAAGCTTTTTCTGAAATTTATATCCTGAGAGACAGATGATCCTCCATCCAACACTTATCTAATTGGACATCTATTGGCACCAGCAGGAGTATCCCACACCTTTTTAAACAGCTTTCCGATAGGCACCCTAATCATCTACAGTGGGTTCCTTCTCATGTAGGCCTATCCGGAAGGAAGAAGAAGCGGATGTGGATGACCTTGAGAAGGTGGCTGCCAGCGATCCTGTGGATCAGGAAGATCCCATGGTCCTTACATCGACCGAGATCTACTCCAGGACTAAATAACTAATATGTAGAACCTGGGTTGTCCCTCCTGTATATCCATGATACTTTCAAAGACATCCTGGTTCCTCCATATCAATCAAGGTTTCCAGATCTTATCAGACGGCAATCTTGCGATTCTCGACTGGATAACGATTACATTACGTTACCTTAGGTGCATGAATTTTGAAGGTGGCTAAAGAAGCTTCCCAATTTGCACCAAATGTGAAATCAGTCCTTTTTCTCCTCAGCATATTCTGCAATGCCTGTGGTTTTTCTGTGAGTAGGCTGTTGCTTCCCTGCTATTCTTAGACTGTGCAGATTTATGGGATCATGGATCTAGTCTAGTTTCACCAGATCAGATGGGGATATGTACCACCACCACACATTGAAGCTACACAAGGACAATTGGTAACAAATCTTGTAATTCTGGACCGTGGTCAAGTGAAGAAAACAAAATTTAATAAACAAAAGTTCAGAATAAATTGATTGATGAAGTAAACAAAAAACACCTTTTCTTTACGCATTTGATTTCAAAACTTCATATTACTAAATTTGGTAACAAATGCAGTGTTTTATAATCAATAACGAATTCCATTTTCGTGAATTAAATCAGTAAATACAATTGTTTTGTATGTTGCCACAGAAACGTAACAAAATTAATCTGATAAATTTACGTCGTGTATGAAAGCAAACACATATAAGCAAATAATATACATCTAATGCATTGCGCTTATAAGCGACTGCAGCTATTTAAATTTTCACAAACACAGAAAATCGCTTTTTTTATCATTCTGTAAATAAATCTTATAATTAAAAGTCATTTGTTTGTATAATAAATATTACACGTAAGAACAGTCTAAACAAAAAATTTTCATGTGAAAGTAATTTATCTTAAATATATCACTGTGCTTATTTTATGATTTAAAACTGTATTTTTTTTATGTCTGGTGAAAATCTTTCCGATGAGAATGCACGCGACATTGGAAAAACTCTTTACTATTATTTACTTATTCATTTTTATGCTATGAAATAGACAAGGATAAAAACTTTCATTTATCTTTCATATAATATGTAGCCCAAAAGCACTTCTGTAATCGTGAATGTCTTTTTTAATTTGTTTCAGAGTGCTAATCAACCCTTTTTTTCAGGATTTGAGTACACACATGTAAAGTTTCATATTTGATAAAGGCATGCTATCAAACATGACATAAACATACTCATTTCAAAATGAGTATGTCTAAGTGTTCATTTTTGAGTGTCTTTTTCCTCAGTGTATATATATATATTAATTTCCAGATATGTTCTATAAGCAATCCTAATACCGTATATTCTGACAAATAACGCGAACTTTAAAGACAAAATATAAGATTGAAATTTACAGGTGCGTATTATACCCGTATATAAAAAAAAGTTTTAAAATTAAATAAATGATGAGTATATTGAAAAATTCGATTTTTAAATATATCTAAATACGCGGTTCGCTTAGAAGAATTTGTAAACCTTATAAGCTTTCAACAAAGCAGAACCTTATAAAATTTGCCCAACCCTCTTTTTTTGTGTCTTAAGAATATGTGACAGATCTATACGCGTCCTTAATCACTAGTCCTCTTGGAGAAACAGCTTTCGCGTTAATTCCCAGCCTTTCAAGAAGAAACCCTGATATTTAAATTAGTTTGACGTTATAAAGTCTAAGTTTTGTAGATGTAAGATAGAAGGAGCAAGAGAGCTGTTGCGGTGATACGTAGCTGAGAATACTAGAATATTTCATTGAGTATTTCACAAACATAGCTCGAGTTAAGGAAGGAGTTGCTAAGATAATAAATTATTAAATTAAGGATCTAAGATATATTGAATTAGATTTAGTAATCAGATTACTAATGCTTGCTCACTTTGTCTAGTACACTTAGTCGTCTTTACTTAGAGTTGTTGTTTGAGAATAAATTGCTCGCTTTATATATTACTCCTAGGGTCTCCTTTAGTAGTTTCATTTGTGATTGATTAAGTGTGTTTGAAGAGTAATAAAATAATAATTATTATAAAAGTTGTTGTGATGCTTTGTTCTCCCCCCCCCCACACCCTTAGGTAGACGGTGAAGGAGCGGTGCCAAATAGGTCACGCTCACAAATGTAGTTTTAGAAGTCTATCACGTTCAAAAGCCAAGGATAACGCTTCTAATAAATGACTTTCAAAAGGTAAAAAAATAAATATGTATATTTCAGGTTTCTTTATTACAAAGAAAAACAAGTAGAAAAAATAATTTCAAGAAAATTCCTGCTTAGGTCAACAAAGAAAAATTTTCTTTTAGTTACTTTTTATTAAGGTAAACATAACTACTACCCTAAAACTGTGAATTTTGCCAAAAATTGATAATTTTTTTTATGATTTTATTTCATGGGTCATATTATTAGCTTTATAAAAATACAAAGTTTATCATTTTCCGTTTATTATAACAAAAACTACAAGTGTTTTAGCAAAACCAGATGCCATTACTTTAAGCAAGATGTCATGCTTTAAACGCGTTTTACTCGAAATGTGATTTTTTGAAAATATTCAAATGGGGAGCGATTGCTAAAAAAGTTTTGAATATAATTAACTTTGTGTGTGTGTGTGTGTGTGTGTGTGTAAATTTTTTTCTGTAAGCTCTGTATAATAGTAGAATTGTTTTAACCTTCAGATTTATTAATCATTGCTTTATTACAAAATTTACACAGTCCCTTATGTGAATATAATCACTGTCTTTTTAAGCATTTTCATATAATAACCGAGATAAAGTGCTCTAGTTTTTGTAAAAATGAAAATATCTCTTATCCTGAAGGTTATTTCAAAATTGAATAATATAGCAACACATAAGATTGAAAAAATTGAAAATTTGTTCATAAACCTTTGGTGCAAAATTGGCCGCGTTTATGTTATTTTTTGTCAATTTTTACATATTGTTTCCCAATTTAGTAACAATAATTTCTTTTTCTCTACTTAATTTTAGCACATTTTTCTTAAAATGCACTAAACAAATCTAAAAATAACAACAACAAAAGTCTCCATATCTCCTTTTTTTTAAAAAAAAAAGTTGTCGCAACCAGTCGGATACCTTAAATAATTACAATTAATATAAATATATATATAAGACAAAATCACAATATTGTGGCAAATTAGAAAGCGATTTTTTCCTTGCAATTTTCCATTTTCTTTTCTATAAGTTGTGTTGAACTATTATTTTTGTTTGTTAATATTTATTCCTTCATTAAATTTGATTATTCCAATTAAATAGTATAGTAAAAAGAAGTCACAATCTCAGAAATTATAGGCCATCGAACATGCGACCTTTGGATTAGAAGTCCAACGCTCTAGCCATTGCGTTACCGCGACACAACGAGTGACTTACCTTTTTATATATGGTGTTGAACTATTATTTTGGCTTGTTACTATTTATTCATTAAGTAAATTTAATTAATTAATTAATATTTGAAAAAACTGTATTAATATCAAGTGTCATCCAATACAATTTTAAAAAATGTATTTGAACTTGAGTGGATGAATAGAAAGTATTTTACTAACGATTGAAAATTTGAACAATACATATATATATATATATATATTGTTCAAATTTTCAATCGTTAGTAAAATACTTTTTATTCATCCACTCAAGTTCAAATACATTTTTACTGTCTTTATTCCATGAAATCACTTTGGAAACTGATTTGTAAGAGAGTACCAGTTAAAAATCAAGAGTCCGCGGTTACTCAAATGCCAGATGTCTTTTCAAGTACATTCCTTATTGAAGAGGTATATTTGAAATACTAGGTAATAAAAATTAACGGCAGGATCGGCGAAGATCTGTTAAAGCCATGTGTTCTTCATTTACGAACTGGGTAATAAATTTAATACTTGAAGATGTAACGGGAAAATAAAATTTAGAAGTGGTCTAGGGTTTAATTTTAGATCTATCTAATTTAATTATCTTTACAAATATATATATATATATATATATATATATATGTACACACACACACATATATATATATATATAGATAGATAGATAGATAGATATATAGGGAAAGTGCATAATATTAGCAGGAATTGAAAAAGGTTCGCGTTATTCGGCAAATATACATAAAAAAAAAAAATGCAATTTAAATGATTATTTTTTGTTGGCCAATGACTGACTATTAACAACTCCAGCTTCTAAGTAGCATATGAGACAGTCTATTTTCCAATGATAAAGTATAACTTTCATGCGAAGGTAATTTCGTCGATCCATGCAGACAGCAACAATGCTTCACAGATACATTCATGAACAGTATGGGCAGATATCAATATCTTTGTGGCATTGTTCGATCGGAATTAGAGGAGGAGTGGGGGGAGCGCAAGATGGGTCGACAATTGATTCGAAGTGACAATGTCACTCAATAAGTTTGACAGAAAGCAAGGAGCAACAGATATGTTGAGCTTCAGGAACTAGGACGTTTTCGGAGTGATTGTCGGATCAGCACTCGCATTCTCTAATGTGTTTTTTTTTTTTTTGCTAACGTTCCGATGTGCAACTGTAGCACCAGTAATTGCAGTGACCATAGGTAAGTGACTCTGAGAATGGCGGCTGAAGTGATGGAAAATATTGGTTGAAATGCTTTCACCATTTCACACACGGAGGCTCGTAGTGAATGCATTCAACATGGATTTTATTTAATTTTAATTTACGCTGTCCACTGAAGCAACGTAATAGCTACTGACGACGGGCCTTATAAATTTGAGCCATGGACAAGTGAAAAGAACAGCACCTGAGCTTAAACCACCTTTCCTAACTTCCACATTAGCTAAACATTCAACTCGGAATGCCATGAAATGGAGCAAAACTTTTAGGGGTAGGAATCCAGGTATGAAATTAATCCCTAATGACTAGCGAAGATTCCTACGGAGCTTCCAGTATTTATCTGACTTACATCTACCACTGCCATTATAGTAGAGAGCCATTTCACTTATAATAGCTGACTGGTTTACATCCGCGACACAATTACAACATGGTGTACCTTGATGATATTTTACTTCCTGTATTTTCTCAAACCCCTAACTTTACACTTCACCAGGATAATACCTACCTGCCAATTAGGCACACCTTTCTACTGTTGGCATTCGTGTTTCTCAATACACATCTATTTCTCATTTTCTATTGGGTGCAATTTTCAGATATTTCCCCACTATAAAAAGCTCATGTCTCTGAACTCTCCCAGAAAGCGTCGATTTAAATATCTAATTGGAAATTTACGTCAAGCAATCCTGCAAGGTTGCGTCCGAGAACCAGTGCCCTTCCGGATAACACTTAGCATCACGACCAGAGATCACCCATTGCATTCTTGATTATCGTTAGCTCTTGAAGCTGTATTTTTTTTTTTGAATAAAACATTAAATTCCTATGATACAGTGTGCGTTTGTATGTGGTTTTCAATACATGTGCTTCACATCCACCAATTTTGGTCTTATTTGATTTAATTTCGACTTACGAAATTTTAGCCACAGCAAAGGGACGAGAACAATGCTTGATCTGGAACTTCCTTTTCTGGACTTCCTCATCACGCCGCATTAGAGTCTTAAGATATTTAGTGTGCGTCAGTCTTTCTACCCCTGGCGGGTCTTCACACCCGGGATTCGATGACACCGGCCACGCAACCATGACCATTAGTGCTAATGATAAATGTGTCTTTATGGGATCACTTTTTTTGTGTTATAGAACATACACATCGCATTAGTTCAATAACTCGTTAGTGAAATTTTCATTCACATAAGCTTCATAGACTGATACCCGATTGTACAAAAGAAATTAAAAAATCTCTCTACCTGTGTCCCAATGACATTTAATGCCGCCTAATAAACCCTATAACTCGCTGGGATGAATTTGTAACTCATTCGATGATATCAATTCATCCCAGGGTTAAATAAAGTTCATTTATTATACGTAGACACAGTTTAAGAGGTATAAATACTAAAGGCAGAAATAGCCTTGGGGAAGGATTCCCGTGTGATGGTCGCACCAGTGTACTCACAGTCTTAATAATTCAACTCTCGGTTTCCCCAACAGAGGAAAACGTGTAAGTACTCTAATCTGGTGGCGCCATCTATCAGTTATTACAAAAATAAAAATAAATATAACCATTGGTTACAACTCTTAATACTGTAACGGGTCTATTAGCGAACCTGTTACCAATCCTCTTGGGGTAAACTTATTTATTTTTAAATGTTGGTCTATTGAAAACTTTCTCTCGAAGAAAAAGACTTGATTTATGCAAATGAGTTGTTATATTTAAGTGCGGACACATATAGGTGAGAGAAGTTAGTTGAAGTTAGTTGAGAGCCAGTGTATAGTTAGGTGACGCGTAGTTTCTGGGTGGTCAATTATTGCTAATTGGCGAAAAAGTTATATGATTGAGATTAATGATAACGACGGAGGTCTTACTGCAAATAAAGGAATTAAAGTTGTAGTAACATTCGGTTACCCCTTACATCCGAACGCTCTTGTCTACCTGTAAACCCAGCTAGAGTTGTAGGAGGAACAGAATTATCTACAGACATTATTTCCAATCTAATTTGATTTATTAATTCTTATTAACAATTGTCAAATGGACACTACATAATTCTAATTAAGGTATATTAATTATGGTAGAGTGCAGAGGTGAGATTCTATAATTAGGGGATACTACTACGGACCCTCAACTGAATCTAAGATTGCTTAAATACGCTCGATTATAACTACGTCGCACACGAATTACTAGCTTCTTCTTCATCAAATGTACAGTACCTGAACCTTTAATGCATCTGATCCTACACTGGACACTTTCAGGCACTCTTTTCGGCTTGATCAAATGACGATGGCTCCCCACTCTGTAATCTTTAACTAATTTTCAAACTTATAATACTCCTATTTCCACATCTCCAACGAATCAACTTCAACGTGCCAGCAACTCGCTTTCTTCTTCTTCACTTCTTTTCTTACTTTCTTTTCCTCTTGCCAACTCGCGAAAACCGAATTTGTATAATATACCTCATTTACATAAATAAGTTACATAAGTTGGCTGAAATCAATATTTTGTTTAAAGAGTTGAGGATACCGCGTATAGATCCGTCACAAAGTGAAATGTACCGTAGAAGCCCAAAGTGTGACCTAAGGAAAGTGAATTAGATTATATTAAGTATCCTTTAGCCGTTTGATTACTTTTATAATTAGCAGCGCTGTGCATTTCCTACCCTGAGTTATTTAATTTAAGCAAGTGAAATAATAAACCTGTGTTTGAGGTAGTTATGGATGATCCTTACTCGAACCCCCAAACACCTTAACGAGGTTGTTACAATATAAAATTTAAATCGTCCAAAAAGTCTCTTTTTCATTGATTTAACACATAACTAATTAATAGCAAAGTATTCAAATGCTGTTTTTTGAAAATAGATATACTGGAAAGGAAAGTAATTAAGAGAATAAACGCACTTAGAGAAAAAAAGGGATAATGTTCATCTCAAGAATTTACTACCCCTAAAAAAACGAAAGTCCACGATTGGCTCTTTCCTTTTGAGATCCGAAGTAATCAATTTTCGAGAACTGGGTCTTTTGGCTTTTTAATTATTCTGTTTCTTTTTTACCTAAAAGAGCATCAGTGCAATAAAAAGATGATCACGTTCATCTGTAGCACCACCAAAAGAATTAAAATAGGAAATAAAAAGTTAAAACAAGAATGGTAGTTTATACTCGAAATAAATGAAAAGCGCGAAATGTTAAAAAGAGAATATCGAACGATCTTTTTTCATCTTCAAATGAATTGAACGAAGCATTTGACTGGTCCACATGATATACCTTTTTCTCTTTCCAATTAAGTTGTCATTTTGTACTGTCATTAAAGTCGTCGAATTATGCAGGATTGCTAGAAATTGAAGAGAGTTGATTCATTTTGAATGTGGATTCATTTGGAATGGTTTATTTTTTGGAAAAAAAATAATTAAGTAGTAATAAGTTTAAAAGTGGTTTTATTTAGTCAAAATAGCTCAGAGATGAGAACACATAATTAAACTTTGTAAGATGATGGTAAGAAAAAGATTACATTATTATTCTTTGAGAATGAGTGTTTATCAATTTAGTTTTAACATAGTTGTAATTTATTCGCATGGAAAGATCTGATAAAGCTGATGTAACCTGTATCAGATCCTGTACTCGATGGTTTTCGGTAGTACCAATAATTGATCTCGACTCGTTAAAAATGGTACTGACCACCATAATTTCTTAGCTCCCACTTCATCAACCTTTTTCTGCTCTAGATGCATTAATACTCGATTAATTATTATTTTTATTTTCTTGACATTTATCAATGTTAACCTGGGAGAAATCTTTCACTCGTTAGTAACTACACGGAATGGCGAAGTTGCCGAAATCCTTTTTAAAAGACTTTAATAAAAAGGCAAAAAAGGCACACTCCCAGACAAATATTTGCGGGCAAAACTATCATATTTTGTTTATGTTATTGTAGTTTTTTTATTCTTAGATGATCAACAATTAGAATGCTGAACTTTTCCTTTCTTATTTCATTTCAATAGGACGAAGTGTGTCTTGAGGTATACTTGTGGCTTCATATCGTTTTTTGAAGAGTTCCTGAGATAGCATTTGAAAATCTTCCTTTCGACATGAAACGTTTTTCATGTGTGTTTATCATTTTTCTGAAACTTACTCTCGCTATCAGGATTAATATATATTATTTCCTCAGGTTCTACCCTTGCTTGATCAATTTCTTTTTCCAAATTTTCAACTTCATCAATGGAGATTGCAAATGTTTCATTTCTGTTTTACATTTTATTTGTTCACATTAATAAATCGTAATGTGTCGTAAAACACAGCAATCAAAATCACCAAATCGATATCAGGGGGTGGGGGTGTAGCTGAAGAAAATATTTTGGACTCAGTCACTCGAAGTATCTAAGATTGCAAAAATTTTCGCTACTCCTAAAAAAGGGGAAGGTATGCGACAAATACATTTTAGTTCTCATGAAGACTGGTGGCCGCGGTAGCCAAGTGGTCCACGCATCGGATCATGGCTAGCGTGTCATGAGTTCGATCCCAGTACCACTGAAGTCCCGTCGTGTAGGGAAGCAATCTGATGAGAGCTCAAACGTCCTCCCGTTGGTGTGGTGTGGTAGTTAGGAGAGGGGGTGCCAGCTCAGGTGTCGTCCGCGTCACTTGACCATGGTTCAAAATTATGTGGACCGTCCCCAAAAGCCCTCTTGTAGCTGAACAAGTAGGACGTTAATATTCACTTACTCAGTCATGAAGACTTTCATATAGCGAGATACTGATAAGGTCATAGGAACAAACAGTTTTCCCAAAGTTATAAATTTACATGATCTTAGGGGTGCTTCTTGTGTTTTCTGCGGGGTTAAAGGTACCCAAGAGTAAGAATTTGTGTGTGTGTGCGTGAATTTTTCTGTTGTAATGAGATGCAACTATTTACAATATGTCACGTAAGTAATTATTTTGTTTTCCTAATCAGAAATGAAAGGCATTTATTTCTAATCCTGTAATTAAAATACTGATTAGTATTATTTTTTTATCTGGTTTTATTCTGATATTTTTTAGAATATTCATAAACACTACCTAATTTTTTAGTGAATTTATTTGACTCACACATTGTTTTTTTGGCCTTAACTGAAGGACTTATCTAGGGATCCTGCCCTCAACATTTATCATTACTCTTCTCATTATGTCAAAACAATGGAAAGAAAATCTAAAATGTACAACGTTGAGTCAAAAACTTTTGTTAAGGAGATATGGCCCGATGTAATTTTCCCCACTGTACTTAAAACAGACTTTAACCACAAATTTCATTCAAAGCTAGTCATTAAAATTCAAGAAGTAATTTTAAAATACTACTTCTCCTATATGCAAAAATTTAAGTACACACATGAAATTTGATTTACAACTATGTCAAACTATGAACAACGAAAGTTATTATGGGTTTTCCGATAACATGATTGGTTCGTACAAAACTTCTTTTTATGAATGCTTTTCGAAAACTCCTCAAAAAATTTTCAATACTAAGTTCAATTATTTTTTTTAAAAAATAAGTATTGTTTTGATTCAAAAATGCATACCAACTTTTATTGCATGTAATGTTAGCTACAGTTAAAACAAATAACAAAGAATTTTGGCACAATAGAAAAAAAAAGGCTTACCATTTTAAATGAAGAGAAACTAGTTATTTTACCTTATATATATATATATATATATATATATATATAAATATTGAAATGAGTCAGTTTAAAGTTTTAATTTACCATTGTAATGTGAACAAAGACAAAGAATATTAAAAAAAAAAACATAAAGTCAATTCCTGCTTAGTCTAACAGAGAAAAATTTTGTTTTAGTCACGTTTTATTAAATAATTACAATTAATATAAATATGTATGTAACGCATCACTCAATAAGTCCCGGGCCTAACTAATAAAAAACAACAATTTTTCTGCAAAATTGAACTTTATTTATCAACATACTCTCCTTCAAGACATGCAGCCCAGTGCTCTTCTAATTGTTTAATACCTTTTTCGTAGAACGATTTGTCGTTGCTCTCAAAATAGGCTTCTACTTCAGTAATCACTTCTTCATTTGTATCAAACCTCTTTCCCTGAAGCTTTTTTTAAAGATCTACAAGCAGCCAGTAGTCACTGGGGGCCAGATCTGGACTGTATGGTGTGTGGGAAAGTAATTCAATATCCTCCGATCCTACAATGCAGCCCAAGAGCTAAATAAAATTCCCTATTCTTCGTCGAGTATATCACAATAATTTTAACATGTGGGCAACGATGTCAGACGGTGACTCATTTTAGTTCTTGTAAATAGCCTTTTGATGAAATACTACTTCTAAAACCTAGAACAAAATTTTGCTATTAAAAAGGATGCATCGTGCTTGTAATCTTCCATCTATATATAAAGACTAATAATCATTCTGGAATCATCCCTCCAGGTAACATGTCTAAACTGAAATAGTAACATTTCTGTGTCCATGTTTATATTTTCACCCTGTGGAATAATGGCTTCCTACTCCCTACCGAGGGAAAAGGTTGAGATAATGAGTTTTTCGGCCCCCGCATATAAATGACGAGCATTATTCCATTGTCTGACATCAATTCACAGTCAGAATCCGAAATCCCAGATAATCTTCTCTCAATCATCCAGACACACTCTATGGTCTGTGTTAGTGAACTTGTGCGGGTGGTTCGTTATACAGTGACTCGTGATAATCCCAGTGACTGTTCTACATCAGGGATAGAATGATTCACATTCGTTAGCACTCAAAAATATGCAAATGATCAAATTTAGATCTTTCGTCTCACTTTTATTACGTTCAACTATTACTTAATTACAGTGGAATTACTCCTTATAGAATAAATCTTTAAATCATTTGCTTTGTATTTACGCATCAATTTACTGCACGATTTTTGATTAAAGCGAGCTTCTTTAATTCAATATTGCTCTTTAATCGTTTTCTTTCTCTCTCTGTGTATATAAATAGATTGCAATCTCTCTCCCTTTGTTTATATTGTTGATCTAACTGTCTTTTGATTCATTTCTTCCATCTAAAATGACAAATGTCACTTCTTGCAAAAAGACATTTGAAGATACTGATCTTCGCTTGACCACATTTTCACTCTATTTATTGCATTGTTGCCAGTAAAAATGTCAAAAGAGAAATATTTCGTTTCGGCCCCATGATAAAACATTAGCTCTAATATTCTTTGTGTTAAAACTAAGCGTGTTCTTAAAAGTTAGCTAGCTCAATTGTCATTCTTCTAATGCTTATTTGAAGGTAAAATTAAAGTTGTTTTGTTAATGAAAATAATTCAGGCTTCTGAGTCGGAATGATCAGGAGATAATCGTGGAATTATGCGCAATAAGGGTGAAACTGTTAAAATGAATAACAAATTTAAAATTAAACCAATAGGATAGCCAACAATCATTTTTATGGATGTACTGGCTCGAAAATGTGTATGTAGATGTATGCTCTGAAACAAGAGTCGAAACGTGTGTGAAGAAGTCAGCTCAAAAAACATTCCCACCAGTTTTATAGCTTTTTCTCATACCGGTTTGGAAGCAATTCTTTACAAAAGAATTCAGAACATGACAATAATGACATCTAAGGTCTTGAAGTTTCACAAATACTTCTACTTTTCAAATATTTAATGTTGTTGTAAGCTCAATACTACTCACTTTCACGCATAGAGTATGTCCGCGGTAGCCCAGTGGTTATGGTCAGATACTCATGGTTGGAGTGTCAATGTTCGAACCTTGGTTCCACTGAGGTCCCACTATGTAATAGAGAATGATTCACTTTAAATATGTCGTGACTCCATAGTCCACCATATGGCGTGATGTGGAGAATTGGTGATTGGGGTTCCATTTTAGGTGCCGTCGTCGACCATGGTTCAAAATTTTGAGATGTCAATAGACACTCCGATTGAGGGGGGTTGGGAACTACTCGTCTGCGTGTGTTTTACGAAGCCGAGAGGCTGCAAAAATCATTTGATTTCAAATGGGTGTTCTGTTATATAAAAATAATGCTAAATATATTTTTGTTAACAGCGTTCCCTCACACACAATTTTCATGGTTAACTAATTAATAGCAGAAATATTTAAAATTAGTGTTAGCGAACCAACTTTATCATTATCATGGATCTCTTATTGTGAGAAACCTAATCATGTCTGAAAATGATTTTGCTCCTTTCATCTAAGAAACAACAAAAAACGACATTAAACAAATCATAGATCATAAATTAAACAGACCTGGTATTTTTAAAGCATGGCTGATTGCTGAAAATACCACCTGAGCTAGAAACTCACTCTCGAAATTTCCACATCACATGAAAGAGTAGGTTAAATGTATCACAGGCCTTCTACACCGCCGTGTCTTTATTGGAACTAAAATACCAGACTCAACAGAAACAATTCCGTTCACGACTACTGCGGCCACATCAACCGTTGAAAAATACTCCAGGTTTTAAAAGTCTTTTTAAAGATGTGTAAAGGTATATAATAACTAAAATTAATATTTACTCTAATTTCGAATCTTTTTTATTTATAATATATAATTCATTAAACCGAATACCCTATTTCAAAACGCTTTTCATTTGATCTTTTTCTAAAGGATTAGGAAAATGTTCTTTTATAGTGATTCCTTATTAAAAAGTTAGACGAATTTTTTCGAATGATTTCTTGACGACTCCTGAAAAAAGCGTAACATAACAGCTAACACGGTCTTTATAAAAGCGGTTTCAATTTCTTTCCTAAACAATGATGCAGTTTCTATAAACAACTAATAATTCACTTCACTTGAACACGTGATTACATGACACTATGTGTTATTCCCTTTCGTTCTGAAGTATATAAACCTAGAATTTGAATAATTCCCTATATATATGTGTGTGTGTGTGTCTGTCGACCGCAGGCCCGCTGTTTAAATGAGGATAGTATCAGATCAATAAATAACATCTTTATTGTTCTTCAAACATTTTAACCCCAACATAGCTGCCCTTTAGCGCGCAACCGTGTAGATTAAAAGACAACATTGTAGCGAGGAGTCACCAGCTATCTTCCGTTTTTGCTCTCTCCCTCTTCGTCCGCGCTCGCCCTAAGTTTAAGTAGTCTTATTGACCCTCAAATCCCTACGCGATAGTAAAGAGTTCGTTGTATTTCTATTAATTATTTACTCTTAATTTTGAAGCTAAACTTTCCAGAACTGACATATATATTGTATTCATTAAAAACTATATCATATAAGCTTTTTATCGAAATTATGTAACATAAAAACCATTTTTCTCATTTTCAAGCTGCTAAAAAGCATGTCAGGACTAAAACAGAATAAACTGTGAACGCACGAAGAAAAACCTTATCACGTAAATGGAGCAAATAAATGTTCAGTATAACCATTCATAAGATGGTCGTTTTTCGGTCGTGTGCTTGAGCAAAGAGAAAAATCGAAAATGAAGTCATGACATAAGTGAAAGCGACGTTCTCTAATGTGCACCTAAAGCATCAAAAAGTAGTATTGGGAGAGTCGATAAAGCAATCTTCCTAACCATTCAGGCTCTCAATCGGTTTGGGTAATGAGCTCTTTTGGGAGAACGCCCATAGCACTAAAGATAAATATTTGGTGTTGTTTACCGTGTGGAATATTTCTGGAGATTTTGTCTTGATTCAATTATGATTATATCTAGAAACGACATTTTGTCTTCGTTTTCATCTAATCAATATGCATGTGTAAATTTAAAGCAAGAAGAGTTCTTATCTTCAACGAAAACTTTATTCTTATTTTTGTAAATTGTAAATATTATACGATAGATTAAATAGAAGATATTACCTTTTTTACGATATGTAAAAAATGTAATATTTTTACGATATGGTAAAAAAGGTAATATTTGTACGATATGCAAAAAAGGTAATATGTAATAAGGTAGTCGGAAAAAATGGTAAGAAAACAAGTTAAATGAATTAAATCATTGGGACTGTTATGTTCTCCAAAGCGCAATGAATGATTGAAGACAGCGCAGCTGTGGACTCAACCCCTCCCCCGATAAGGAAAAGTTTACTAGTCCAAGAGCACTTTTAAATAATCATTAGAAACAGAGAACATATTTAAGTCGGTTTAAAAATCATGTTGAATTAATTCGAAATTTAACCAAAATAAATAATATTTAATAATGTCTTTGACATTGATAAAAAAGACAATTTTTACTTTATTATAACCGTTATTTCAGAATTTTAGTTAATTAAATGTAAATATTGTGGAGAATCTTAAGTTTTTTATGTATTTGTAGTGGTTGTTCCTATATAAGCCAGTGACTTAATTGATAGTTTTGGTATAGTAGTATGTTACGTGCTTGCAAAACCGAAGGCCTCGAAGTCCATCCTCCACATTGGTGACCCGGACACTAAACTATAAAAAGCAACCTTCGTGCAGCTGTCGTGGTGCGATCTACACATCGTAAGATCAATCAAAAGCCTACAGACCCACTTGATGAACAACAACAACTCACCCACTCGCTATAAAACTATATCGTTCGTTCGCCTATCCCCCCCATCTAACTGGTGGGGGAGTAGTGTAGTGGTTGCTTCTATATAAGCCAGTAACAACCACCGGATTGAAGTGATCATTTTGATCTAGTGGCATGTTACATGCTCGTGAATCAGAAAATACCGAGTTTTATACCGCCACATATTTTCTCTTGGTAAATATTTTTTTGCTCTTTGTTCTAACCTTGTGACCGGAATGCCTTTAAGACCCATGGTGTAGAAGCAGCTGATGCATGTTAAATCTGTCGGTTCTCCAAATCCTCCCGTTGCTGTGATGTAGTTGTCTGGACAAGGAGTGGCCACCTTAGGTGTCATAATCGTCACTTGATCATGATTAAAAATTAGGAGATCCATTGCTAATAGCCCTCATGATGCTTTATAGTCTTACGTTGATAAACACTTTCTCGTTTAAGCTGCTTTACGTGTTTTACAGAATGTTAAAAAATTCCCTCTAAATTATTATATTTTTAAATGAAAAATTTATATAATAAATTATATATATATATTATACAATAAAATAAAGGGAAACAAGCAATGTAAAAAAAAAAATTAAAGTCAATTTCTACTTAGGTCAGCAAAGAAAAATTTTATTTTAGTTAATTTTTTTTATAAATAATTACAAATAATATATAAAATTTTATATACATAGGACAGAATCACAATATTAAGTGGCAAAATAGAAAGCAATTTTCCTTGCAATTTTCCCCATTTTTCTTTCTGTATATGGTGTTAGAATATTATTTTTTTGTTACTATTTTTATTCATTTATTAAATTTAATTTTTCTATTAAAATATTACAGAAAAAAATTAATCAAATTCTTAGAAATTAGGCCATCTGAGGTGGGATTCGAACCCATGACCTTTGGATCAAAGTCCTACCCAGGGCACTACAGCGACACAAGGAGCAATTTTCTTTCTTATATATGATGTTGCACTATTATTTTTGTTTCTTACTAATTATTCATTAATTAATGAGTTAATATTTAAAAAAAACTGCATCAGCATCATTCCATTACAAGTTTAAAAAATGTACTTGAACTTGAGTGGATGAATAACAATTATTTTATTATCGACTGAAAATATGAAAGATATATATATATAATAATCGTCTTAAGTTGAGATTCAATAAATGTAAAGATAGTAGATGTAAGACTTGCACTATGAACAATGATCAATATGATTGTGAATCTAAATTTAACCTATGTAAAACTTTTAATTGTATTTACCTATTAAATTGTAAAATCTGTAAGTATAAATATATTGGATAGACATCAAATACTATTAATATTTGGATTAATCAACATAGACATGATGTTAAAAACTTCAGTTATACCAACAATTCTAATAAAATTGAGCTCAGACACTTTCAAATGCATGAATTTAATAATGTCGAATTGTCGATTATTAAAACTGTACCAAAAAAATACTAAGCACAAATTATGGTGGGAAAATCACTTTATCTGAAGTTTTAATACAATATATCCATATGGTCTTAATGTTTTATACCTTGCTAAAAACACACTCCAAATTATGTTACAGAGTAACAACAAAGAATTTTTTTATACTGCTCCCAATTCAGATAAGAATTCTAAAAGAAACTCCAGAAGCAATAGAACTAAAAGGAAAAACAGAGATAAGAAATCTTTAATTGATAATAATAAAGTTATTATAGATGATTTTGAATTAAACTTTAATATCAAGCAGATCAAATACTTTATGTTTGATCTTAATAAAAAGGAAATTGTATTGTTGGATGAAATCTTAAATAATGAGTGCTTTAAGGTGTGTCATGCAGTTCACATCATTAAAGACATTAATAATTTTTTATTTAATAAATTCAATATAAATGTCAATAGATTTAATAAACCTACTACAGAATACTGCACTTTATTATTCATGAATAATACATTTGATAAAGTTAATTTTTCTAGCGTAATTAATAGACATTTGTCACTTTTTCCTGTTAGGATTGCAATTGTTAAAAAAGCTTTTAAATATAATAAAACGATGGGCATATTTATCTTTAATTACAATAATACCTCACCTTCTCTTGACATAGATGACTGTAAATGTAAGAACTATCATGACTTTATTGATAGCTATCAAAAACATGTAGTAACAGGCAATTTAAATATAATCAAGGACAGAATTTTAAAAGATATCATGAGTAAAGGCACTAGTTTTAGATTAACAATTTCTAACAACAATAATACTGTTAAAAATCAAATTAATAATGATATATAAATAATTTTGTTACTAAATCTGCAATTAAATATGGTTTGCCTTTAGAGGCATTTGATGACTTTAAGTACAATATTTTAAAAACCTGATGAAAAATTTAACTATCGTTCTAAATCAGTACTTACTTATAAAGATGTAAAACAGAAAATTTATGATTTAGAAAAGAATTTTATCATTTTTTACATAGTTAAAATGCCTGGTAATTATGCTATAATTTGTAAGTATTTTTATAATACTATGATTAATGAACACTTTTTAAACAATGAATTTTTTAATAGATTGGAATTGTCAGATAAAGAAATTACTAATCGAATTACTGCTATATACAGAAAATTGGGTGTTTCCATTCATAAGATTAAGTTTCCATATATATTTTTAACACCTAAATTCCATAAAAATCCTGTTAAATTTAGAACAGTAACAAATGGTTTTAAGACTTATATCACTTCTGCAGGTAAAATGCTGCATAATATTATACAAGAATTCATCAATAAGCAATGTAATAAAGCTATAATTAAAAATAGTAAAGAAATTATAGACTTTTTCAAAAATAAAAATATTTATTCAGTTTATAGTTATGACTTTGAAGATTTTTTAATTCATTAATATCCATGATATAATTAGGGTAATTTTAGATAATCATAGAAATTATAACCTTAATATTACTTTACAATAATTTAGAACTCTAATAAATTTAATCTTAAAACAAAACTACATTAATTTTAATGGTTCTCTGTACAAACAAACCAAAGGTTTGCCTCAAGGTGGCCCTGCTAGCAATAGTTTGGCTAATTTATATTTACGCTTTTACGAAAATAATTATATTATTAGTAATGATTAATACATATTTAGATACATAGATGACCTAATTATTTTTGGTAAAAATAATAATTTTAACCCCAATATTAATTTTTATCCGGAATATTTAAAGCTAATTAAAATTAATAGTAATTCAATTAAAACTAATTACTTGGATGTATCATTGTGTATTAAGGACTATAAATTACATAGCAATATTTACGATAAAAGAGATGATTTTAATTTTAACATTCTTAAAGTGCCTTACTGGAATTCCAACATTCATATCAATTTATAGAAATATTATTTTCAATTATATTTATAATAACAAGGTATTAGTTAGTGATAAATTTAATATATATTTAAATATTAATAATTTTACTAAACATTGTATGGAACATAGTTACCCTCCTAAATTTATAAAAAGTTACCTAACAGTTAAATAAACAAAGCTATTAGTAGTACAGTTTATAGATAGATGGCGCCTCTAGCTGAGTAATTTAACAATATTATATTTACTTAAAAATTAAGTGTATATGTATGGGTGGTAATTTTATTTTCTATAAATTTTAAAATAAAATATACAGTTTTTAAATGTGTATATATAGTATTAATGCTACTTTATCAAAACTTAATAATTATATGCGATACTGTTATTATCCATAGGTGGCGAATATGATTCACGTGGTAAGTCTTCTAATAGTTTAACTTTGATTTTAAACATTTTAGTAATTATTACAGGCTATAATATTATCGTTTTACATTAATAGATTATGGTTTTATCTATAATGATAGTTAAACTTCTCTAGAAATTTATTGCTTTCCCTATGGCCCAGAGTATTGGCAAATTCAGATGAAGGTTGGCTGGCTGAAAAACATTGTTTAAACCTGCATTCCTAGTTCCTAAGGCTAGGAGTTTGCTTTAGTATTTCTGTGGCTAAATCTTTTCTAACATGACTATAGTTATCTTAGGTATATAACTTTTTTTTGCATATTTTCGTAATATATATATATATATATATATACACGTATAGGCAGAGTGTGAACTTATAGTAGGAATTGGAAAATAAAGGAGGTTTATTTATATTTTGTAAATATCGTAGCTTTCAATCAAACTAAGAATAATTAAATTTTCATTAAAACATTCTTATTCCGAATAACTAAGCAAAGAAATGATTGTTATGAATGAATTAACATAACAAATTGAACGTATGCTCGATACGCACAATCACTACTTTACTCTTGAAGAGTCGAAATTGAAATTTACCACGTAATTTCCGAGAATATTTTGTTACGATGAAATAAAACAAAACTTTGAAAAGTAATTAAAAAATCAAATCAATCAAATCTGATGTTTTGTAACAAAATTTTTCGCTTCAAGATTGTCAAAAAAAATTAACTTCGTCAATATTATTGAATTAACTATAAGATTGAATCACACATGATTGATCATGATTGATTAACACATCACTGTTATAATATTCCATTAAAATTATTAATAATTCTATTAAAATCGGTTCTTAATTCCCTTAAAATCATCTGGTAGAATTACAATCTTTATTTTTGACAGTTGAGTACCAAAAACTTAGCATTCAATAGCCTGGCTGTCCGTATAACCAGCTCACACCCTTTCAGAATGAAATCCCCCTCCCCCAAGAGAGACGAAGCCCATGAAAATGACGTCGAACAATAGCTCCTGAGCGATATCGAGCAAGACATTATGTCCGATGCGGAAATGATTGTTATTTAATGAAAAAATGACGTAAAATGTTATGAAGGCATAATAGTTGAAGACACCATATATCCTAAAATATTGCATAGTGAGGGATTAAAGGCTGTAGAACCACCCTTCTGTATTTTTAACCCCGAGGAGCGCCTGTGATGGACTTCATGTTTCTTCGTTGCAAAAACGCAAGCCATTACTACAACAGGATACGCATTTTTTTTAAAGTAACCAATTTTCGCAAAGTCGGCTTTTTAATTTTCATTTATGCCTTCATGAAGTAATTTTTGAGCTGTGTGTATCAAGTAAATTACTTCACAAATTTTCATTTTCATCTAGAGAGAATGCTCTATGTCTTCATGAAGTACGTACTTTTCCTCTGTTAATGGGTATTTGGGAAATTTATTTCCTGTTGTATTCTCAAGCAAACAATACGTACAAGTGCAGTACAATATTTTCTGAGGGAACAGTCGTATATATCTTCCTTTTTAATCTCATTGATTAAATAACCCAATATTTTCACAAACTCGACCACCCTTCGGTCCAGATTAGACCGAGTTTTGGGGAAACTAATGTATTAAGCTTGTTGTCATTAAATGATTTTGAAAGAATGCGTTATGGAGTTAACATCTGTGGAATTTTGAAAGAAATTCCGTTTGAATGAGAAATGAAGTGCATTTAATCAAGGTATCCCACTGGTTGCGACAACTTTTTTTTTAAAAAAAGGAAACATGAGGATTTTTTTATTATTTTTAGATTTGTTTAGTGTATTTTAAGAAAAATGTGCTCAAATTAAGTAGAGAAAAAGAAATTATTATTACTTAAATGGGAAAAAATAGGTTAAAATTGACAAAAAATAGCATAAACGCGGCCCATTCTATACCAAAGGTTTATGAACAAATTTTCAATTTTTTCATTCTAATGTGTTGCTATATTATTCAATTTTGAAGTGACCTTCAGGATAAGACATATTTTCTTTTCTACAAAAACTAGAGCACTTTATCTCGGTTACTATATGAAAATGCTTAAAAAGACAGTGATTCTATTCACGAAAGGGACTGTAAATTTTGTAATAAAACAGTGATTGATACATCTGAAGGTTAAAACAATTCTACTTTTATACAGAACTTACAGAAAAAATTTCAGTTAATTATGTTCAAAACTTTTTTAGCAATCGTTGACCCCGTTTGATTATTTTCAAAAAATCACATTTCGAGTAAAACGCGTTTTAAAGTATGACATCTTGCTTAAAGTAATGGCATCTGCTTTTACTAAAACACTTGTAGTTTTTGTTCAAGTGAACGAAAAATGATAAACTTGGTATTTTTTTTAAAGCTAATAACATGGCCCGTCAAATGAAATCATAAAAAAAAATTGTCAATTCTTGGCAAAATTCACAGTTTTAGGGTAGTCGGATTCCTTAAATCGACAAAAATTGAAGCCTCAGATGTCGACGAATAATAAAGTGGAAAAAAAATATTCAAATTTCATACCATCAATCAATTTTTGAAAATATGATCCAAATTTAGTTTTTGGATGAAAGTGACTCGATACATTTTAAGAACATTCATCATATAAAACTGATTTTTTTAAAAAAAAACTCCTTTAATATCACTCTCATTTTTTATGTAATACAAAACTCGTTTATATCAATACAGCATCCAGAAATAGATTACACTCACGCAATGAACCAAATCTACTTATTAAAAATAAGAAATTATTTAGTTAATTATAATGAAGCTCAATTTTAATTCTATATTATTCTTTTTTTTTATTTCACACTGTATCATCCGGCTTGATGAGCACAAAGTCATCTCTTTTAACGTTCATTTCCCTAACTTGATGCAAATAGGATAGGACTGAATCGCGAACTTAAATATACTTCTACTTCTACATTAGACTGCTCTAAGCAGTCGAAATGAGATATGACAGGTTAGACTGGTGAAAAACAGATGTATTGGGTTGAGGTTACTCGCGGCAGACATTAATTCAGTTATGGACTTCGCTAATCGATCCCTATCGCTGATGTTGAGAAGGATAGGATGTGGTAAGGGAGTGTTTATTGACGTCACAGTGTGAGGCGACACGAAGGCTATTGGTGACTCACCTCCTAACTTTTAGCCACGGTCCGGTAAACAGGAGAACATTTGAGCTGGAACTTATCTCATATTTAGGGTTAAAAGCCACTTTAATGATAACTGCTTCTTGTATTTTTCTTCAATTATATTTAACTAAGAAAAAACCTATTCCCTGCTGCTATAAGGAAAATTTATTTCATATAAACTTTGTAAGTACGTTTATTCCTTATAAACTTTGTAAACTAAGTAAGTACCTTTGAATAAGCTGTGTGGTGACCCGTTTCCTTGCAAGAAACTAACAGTAATATCTAAAGAGCCGAATAAAATTAAACTGAAAAAAAAAATTCCTTCTCAACTGGTAACGGTCCTTCCAACGTCAGACTATTAAACTCTGAGGGTTCCGTACTCAAGTCCTTATACTCGAAACCAATTTTACAACAAGAATACTTGTAAAGACGCAAAACACCAAAAAATGATGGCAAACACAAAAAATACAGTGAATGGTTTTATCAGAATACTGTCCTTCTTTCGAGGACCCTGGATTAGGAGGACGATTAGCTAACCCTAGTAATAAAAATTTCATTATCCAAAATACTTACAGACACTTACAACTGTAGCTTCCTCAAGATCTGATGCTTCGCAAAGATCTCTTGAATATGTCATTCAACAAAAATTTTCCAATGACTTCCCAAATGGAGTCCACTTTCCAAGCAAATATATTCTTAAGCTTAGGCAAGGCATTACTAATTATTTGATGAACCTAATTTTCAAATTGGTAGCAAAAATGTCCTAGCTCGAAAATTTAATCACTAACTTCTCCCCTAACTAACCACTATCAGTTGCCACATTCATCTCTATTTTACTCGCTTTCCTACTTTAGAAACAATCTACATACTTTGTTTCTACTCGAAGACTCTCAGTAAAACTTTTATCCCACATTCGTTTCACGACGGCACATGACGAGACAGCTCTCGATATAGAAACTTTGTTTCAACTTGCAATCTCCTGGTGCCAGGCTTTAGTACTACTGTGGCTAAGATTGTAGACTATCATGACTCTAGTTATCTTAGGTTTATAACTATTTGGTGTATAGTTTTGAAATAGATATTTGCAGTACATAGATTTCAATGAAATTTTAAATAGCTTTTTTTCGTTTTCGTTAAATTCTCAATTTCATTTAGAACAATATATCGACTCCCAGCCTGTCCTTCTTGGAAAAAAGCACAGGTAAGAAGTACTTTTACCCATATATTTAAAATATATATATTTGTTTGAAATAGTGAAATATTTGTTTGAAATTATATCAGTGGAAAAATTATCCGTACGATATTCCGTTCTTAACCCAATTGTCTAATGGGGTGGAAGCAATTTTTATGAGTGTAGATTGGCATATCGGTAGCTCAGATCATATGTCTAAGGCCAGTAACTTAAGCCAATAGGACTATGGAGTTCATTGTCTGATTACGTTGTGAATTTCTTTAGGAATTTATGGACGCTTGCTTAGAAATAAATTGAAAGGAATTCTCAGAGATTACATACTCCACGCAAGCGCACTCTATTTACTCCCTCCCTATGAGAAATACATATTGGCCAAACTCTTATGTACCGCAAACGCGCGCGACTCGCTCAGAAGAAACTGTTAGCTCCTTATCATTTGCAGCAGCAGAGAAATACGGACTCATCACAGCACATATCACATACAAAGGATGGAAAAAAAGTGCAAGAGATTATTGGAGAAACGTTTCTCTTCTCCGTTTTTTCCAATATTTGTACAAGTTGCAAGCTTGCTCTGCCGGTTGTTTTCCTTTTCCTTTTATGGGGTGGATATTTTTATAATTTCCCAACACGTATTTGGAAACGTCCACAATTTGTAAAAAATCAAGTTTTATTCTTTTTCACATGTACGTGAAATATTGCAATTTATTTTACAATGTCATCTGTCTGAGAATGTCTAAAATTTCTTATTATCTTCACATACCATGGTAGTATATAAATTGTGGCGAAATTTGAACCCGTGGTTAGTGTAACTATTTTTGTACTTAATGTAAGAGTAACAATAGGCTCTTTACATTTCTTCCTTTATTACATAAATGTGAGACTGTCATTTACGATCCTGCTTTCTAACAATGAAATCTAGCGATATATTTTCTACTTCCCCTCCATATTTCCGATCACGAATTTTCAGGACAATTTATAAACACATTTTAACCGAGTGAGTGAGTGAATATTAACGTCGCACTATTCAGCTACTCGAGAGCTTCTGTCAACTGTCCTCGTCATTTTGAACTCAAGTGACGAGGACGACACCTGAGCTGGCATCACTCTCTCCTAACTTTACACCGCAGCCAAAGGATGACGTTTGGGCATAGACAGATTTAACGTACACAGCCCTCTCTACACGGATGATCTTCAGTTTATTGGACTCAAACTCATGATCCGCCGTCCACGAGTCCGTTACCTTTGACCACTAGGCTACCTTGACCATGAAAGTTTGAACTAAGATTGGATAACAATTCTTTCATTTAATTAATAAAAAAAAATTATTTTTACAAAATTTCGAAAAACATTCATAAAATTTGTTAAAATAATTGTTTAAGTAAGACAAATCATATTATTAGAAAATAAATTTTGAACTGTTATGATTCGTTTTTTGACAGTAAATATTATCTCCTTTATTCCAAAATATAATACGGGAGTCACAATTTTGCTTTGAATACGTCTTTAAAGATAGCAATCCAAAATTACATGGTCGTTTGCAGCATTAATATTTATTCACCCAGAATTAATTCATAAAAAGAAATAAAATAAAAAGCATTAAAAGAATTTCTTTCATTGGAACTAATACAATTCAAGCACGTGAAAAGTTTTGTTATAACGTTAAGTTTTACTTTGTCTGGAAAACAAAAATAATGTGAAGCTCAATTATGGCAAATTTATTCATTTAACTAAATAAATTAACATAGTATTCTAAATAACACTCACAAACAAAATGTTTCTATGTCAAATATTTGCTACAAGCTCACACCAAATAAGAATAATATTGCATTTATTGGCGTTTGATGGAATAATTGCATTTATTTTGTTACAATACGCACATTTATTTGAGTGCACTGTAACAAAAGCCCGACCTAAAAAGTTACTGAAATGCAAGCAGGCGCATGGATGCATAATAGAGCCCTTCAATTTTTCCACTTGAAAACAATTTACTTCAAAATGAAATAAAAGGCTTTTATCATTGCTACAGAAACGTGACAAAATGAATAATCAAATTTATTTGATACATTTTACCTGCGATGTCCATAAAGTAATCGATGATTTGAAACATAAATTAAGGGAAAACGGAAGGTTTGCTGCAGTCTGTTTTGGTAGCCAGGAAGTTTCAATGTTAGATACAAATTTCGACAACAGGGACTTTTCTAGCTGGGGAAAAATATAAAACTATTATATTTTTATAAAAAACACCATTTACTACAATAACATGGCACGCACGAGAGAAAGAGTTTTTTTTTATGTCACACTATAAGGCAACACGAGGACTGAAAGCTGACCACTTGTTCTTGCCATTCCACTCGCTACGAAACAAAGAGTGTTTTGCGATTTTCAAAATTTTTTGCAGGTACGTTTTCAAACATTTTAGTCTACTAGTACATATGTGACTTGAATATTAAAGTTAAAAATAATGTACACAAGAAGAATTGTAGTTTATAATATTGTATTCGCTTTTTTTAACTAACATTGTTTTGCCTTCTTTTTAAAGGCTCATTTTCAAAGATGGAGTGTGGGTAAGTTACAGAATTCTTATTATTTCATAATACCCTACGTAAATATGTAGTATTTTATACATAATTTGACATAATATATACTGAAAAAAATTCAATTAAAAATGATTTTTGAGTATAATATAGATGGTTAAACAATAGTTATATTAACTACATAAAAATAGTAATATAACCTCATTTAAAATTAGAGTACATTTTTAAGGGTTGAATGTATTGGAATGTGAAAACTCTAATTCTATATTTTTTCTGTTATTTAAAAATTATTCTAAAGTCTAGATTGGATCACAGCAGTAAACAGATAAAAGCTATTGGTATTTAGCTCATCAACAGAAAGGTCTTTTGCAGTGAAGATTTCCTTGTTCCTACACTCATTTCTCCCAGATCTCAGGCAATGACACCATCAAATGATCATGATCCATATCCGTCTACAAGCTCTGATTCACCTCAGTTTTATTCTTTTAAGAACATTAAGAACACTGATAGAGAAATCCCTGATATGCCTAAGGAAACAAATTTTGTGCTTTCCGTAAAATCACTGCCACCTCCAAAAAAAAAAATCAAATATAGTGGCAGTAAATCTGGTTCTCCTTCTCTAATAACGTATTCTCCATATTAAGAATTTGTAAAAGATAAATTAAAAGCAAAGAAAAGAAAGAAGAAACCAGTGGCTGCAAAACAACATACAAAAACTTTTTGTTGAGAATTCAGATTTAAACCAACCTTCTAGGCCTAAGTGTACTACAGATGATTCCAGTGCTAGCAGCAGGGAATCGTTTCATTCTGATGTGTCATTTTAATACTCTACATGCCATCCGCAAAAGAACCAGAAAATAAAGATGCTGAATGCATTTACTATAACAGAAAATTCTCCGAAGATCAACAACAGGAAATTTGGATTCAATGCTTCAGCTCACCTGACTGTGGACTCAATCAGGGGGCTCACACTATTGTGCAAAGGGCAGAAAAAGTTTAAATAGACTCGAAACAAAAATGATTTTTACGTATTCTTAAGAAAAACTTACGTTTTATGAAGCCTTAGTTTCTTTTCCAAATGTTAAAAAACCTCCTATTCTATATTACTCGACTATTCCACAATATCATATCCATTTATCATTTTAATATTTTTTTTTACAAGTAATGATTTGAAGTGGCGCTCTTATCCGGTAGGACAGAACCCGGGATCTTTGGGTCCGAAGCCGAGCAACTTAACCACTACACCAAAATGATCACCGTGTTACGGGGGTCGTTACTGGCTTATATAGATTATATCACTACACACTCCCCTACCAGAGAGTTGGTTATGCGAACGAACGATATAATTGTTAGTGGGTAGTCAGTTTTTTGTGTTAGATGAGTTGTGTCATGTTTATCTGACGAATTTTTTTTCCTTGGTTGCTCTTTTGCGTCATGTTCATCTGACGAATTTTTTTTCTTTGGTTGGTCTCTTTTTGTGGGTAGATGGCGCCACGACAGATCAGTTGAGGTTTCGATTTTCTTTGTTAAGCTAGGGTCACCAAATGAAGTGGCGCTCTTAGACGGTAGGACAGAACCCGGGACCTTTTGTCTGAAGCCAAGCAACTTAACCACTACACCAAAATGATCACCGTGGTGCGGATGTTATTACTGGCTTATAAAGATTATATCACTACAGATTCCTCATAACCGTTTATAGTGTATATTCATGATAATTTTGAATATTTTTCTTACCACAAACAGGAAAAACAGTTAGTTAAATGTAAATGGTATTCCATAATAAACTACTATCATATAAAAATTCCTTTCACATTTGGTACAATTATAAAACATAACATTTAAAAAAATTATCCCAATAGTTGAACTCTTCTACCAGAAAGTGCTAAATGTTTACGAATGTCATATTTCAAGCAACTCTTCGGTAATTGTTAACAGATCCCCTGTTTTTGAATTATGCTGAAGGTAGCGTCTTAGCTGGCCCTCCAAATATCTATACCACACCAACGTTAGAACTTTGAATCTCGACATATTTAAAGTGTTTCAGTTCTTCTTGCAGTGGAACTGTATACACCAGGTGCTTAACTATACAGAAATAAAGTCGATCACGAGAATACGACTGTTGGCTATACCTCTTACCTTAACACAAGTTTTTTTCACTGATGTCATTGAAAGATTTATTTGCAAGCGAAAAACTATGCTATTCATATCACAGGGAGTCCACAAATTATTTGAGCAAAAAAAAAAGGACTTATTGCGTGCAATTTACATGAAAAAAAAAGTTAATGCAAATATTGTTCAAAGTCTAAGTCAAAGTCATGTTATCTAAATTTACCCTTATCACAAATGTTCAATGTGGTTTCCTTTCGTGACTTTTCAAAAGTCCCATCGGTAAATCATTTCTTCTCACAAATTTGTCGGCATGTTTCCGTTGTTAAACTTAATTACAATGCAGATTTTTAATTTTTGCTTGGGAATGGACGCGGGAAATGACAGAGTGTACACTCTATTCTTAACAAAACCCCATTCACTGAAATCCAGTAGTCAAAGATCTGAAGATGGGATGCCGATTGAAGAACATTTCCACAGCCAATTAAACCAGCACTTCAGCAATGATATAATGTGACAAAAAGCACCAACTTGTTGAAAAATGTAACCTTCTGATATTTTTGAAGAAAAACCTCTTTACGCACGGTTGACCTGGGGAGTAAGCTGGTGAGTATCTGACGACAGCGTTACGCAAAGTGTAATCGGGCGAGGCGAACGTACTTTAGCTTGACTGGGGGAGTGAGAGCCCTCACATTGGACTTGTAACTTTTGTATCCTATTAATAAATAAGGTTTCCCCATCTACTGTAATTATCAAGGTATTAGTCTTTTGAAAAGGAAAATCTTCATTGAACACATTGTCAACAATATTTACTTTATAATTTTTTATTCATTCATATTTGTTTATTTTCATATTGTCTCAATAACAATCGTGCCGGAGTGTACTAAGCATCCACTGCACTTCAGTTCACAACTGCAGCAAAGCCGAGCTTGGTCAATGTGAAGGAGGGTTACCGCTTCGCAAACCTGCCGGCTGATTTTTCTTCTTAAAATTTTTTCACCCCTTCTGGACATTGTGTCATAACACACCACTAAAAGACTTATGATTTACGGTCGAGTAGGCTCTGAAGAATTAGGAGTAAACTATCACACGTTGCCACTAATTTTAGCCGGAGATTTCAATGTTAATTTCACGTCCGAAGATGGACAACTCTTGGTAAACTTTCTACAAGATAAATTAGAACTACAAATGAATAAACTGAATAATAACCGAAATGAGCCTACCACAAGACATGGAACAACAATCGATGAAGTTTTCTCTAGATATTTTTCTAATTTTCATTCGAAAACATATGTATCTTATTTCTCAAACCATAAGCCTATTGTCTCGGTCTTACAATCAACCACAGTAATTGCTGATGTATCCGATAATGAAAATAATGGATAAAAATAAAAAATATATTCAACAATATTAATTTATCGATGAAAACCCATAATAAATTTAAATATTTGTAGAAAACTAATATATGTATATGAATATATATATATATATATTATACATATATAAACATATATATGTACATACATGTAGATGGAGCTAAAGAAGTCTTACTTCAGTCGTGTGGTCTAAAGCATACTCGTTTTTTTTTTTATTGATGATTCGCATAAGGAAAATCTGTAATATGCCCAAATATTCTCGAACACCATTTCGTCCTAATTGCACAGTAGAATAATTTTACTCAAACCAAAGACATCATTTCGCTTCTTCAAGATCCGCTGAATATCTCCATAATACTAATGCCGAAAAAAGATTGAATTCCCCTCGATAATAGACGGCAGCAGATATGAAGCTTAACGCCATCTATATCTATACAAATAAATAAAATTGAAGTGTCTGTTTGTAATTTCAAATTAGCAGTTTTTTACTTAATGCACTAAAAGTATATACGGTACTCATAAAAAAAAACCAATTTTTAAAATTTTTGTCTGTCTGTCTGTCTGTTTGTTCCGGCTAATCTCGGAAACGGCTGGTGCGATTTTAAAAATTCTTTCACTAATGGAAAGCTACATTAACGGGGAGTAACATAGGCTATATTTTATTCCCGTATTCTTACGGGAACGGAAACTATGCGGGTGAACGTGAAACTGAATGCCAAGATGAACGCCAAATTTAACGCCAAGCTGAGCTAATGAAGTCGTTGTTTTGGTTACTGGCGACCGATGCTCTTCATGAGACATAATAGTGTTAGGCGCACATGATAATACGCTGACACGTGCCATAATTTTTTTTATGATAGTTATCTTACTGTTCAGTTAAGTAGAGCATCGGCTGTTTCGGATGCACTTTTAAAAATAATAAATCAAGGCTTCATAAGCAAAAAGCAATGCAAGAAACAAAAAATTGATAAGTTTTACGGTTAGTTTTAATCCTTTCTTTTTTTTTATTTACATTTTTAGTCACATTTAAACAATAGTTATTATAATCCCAATTTATATCTATACAAATAAATAAAATTGAAGTGTCTGTTTGTAATTTCAAATTAGCAGCAATTGTTTGTGGGGGCGGGGGTTTAAGGGGTGTTAGAAATTCCGATTTTTAAGTTATTAGACGTACAGTCTTGAAACTTAGTAAGTAGATTCCTCTCATAGGGTAGAGATACGCTACAAAATGGGTTTCGTGAAAATTGCCCTCAAGTGGCGTTGCGGGACTTAAGGGGCGTTATAGATAATTATTTTCATTTTTAAACTATTAGACGCACAGTCTTTATATTTGATAAGTAGATTTCTTTTATAGAGTAGAGATCAGCTATAAGAAGGTTCTGTGAAAACAGACCTCTAAATGGCGTTGCGGGGGATTTAGTGGCGTACTAGATAAATATTTTCGTTTTTAAACTACTTCACCTCCCTGCTTGAAAATTGGTAGGAATGTTTCTTTCATGGAGTAAATATCCGCTACAAAACAAGTTTGGGAAAAATTGACCCCAAGGGGTGTTGCGGGGTGTTAAGGGCAGATATAAATAATTATTTCTATTTTTAAACTATTAGACGCACAGTTTGAAATTTGGTAAGCAGATTCCTCTCATAGGATAGAGATACACTACAAAATGTGTTTTGTGAAAATCTACCCCTAGGCCGCGTTGCGGGGGTTCAAGGGGCGTTATTGATAATTTTTTTTTGCATTTTTTATTTATTGGACGCACAGTCTTCAAATTTTGCTAAGCAGATTCCTTTTATAGTGTGCAATTCCCCTACAAAATTGGTTTTGTGAAAACAGACCCAGAAGTGGCGTTGCGGGGGCTCAAGTGGCGTTATAGATAATTATCCCCATTTTTAAACTATTAGACGTACAGTCTTGAAATTTGATAAGCAGATTCCTTTCGTAAAGTAGAGTACCGGTACAAAATGGGTTTTGCGAATATCAACTACCAAGTTTAATTTCGGGAGATTAAGAGGCGTAATTGATAAATATTTCCATTTTAAACTATTTGATCATCCTGCTTGAAAATTGGTAGGCATGTTCCTTTCATGGAATAGAGTTCCTTTAACAAAGAGTAAAACGAAAATTGACCCCAAGGAGGGTTGCGAGGGGTCAAGAGGAGTTACAGAAAAAAATTCCTGTTTTTAATTGTTAGACCCATATACTTGAAATTTGTTAAGCATGTTTCTTTTGTTGAATAGGGATCCACTAAGAATGTATTTTAAGCAAATAAAGTTCTGGGGGGGTGCCGGGGGTTACTGGGACGTATTGACGAAAAAAATTACTTTTTTCGAGCTACAAGGACTATAATAATGAAATTTGGTTTGCATTTTTCTTTTGTTGAGTTGAAATCCGCTAAAAGCGGTTATTTTGGAAAACGGCTCTCAACGGGATTACGGGGATATTGATAGTAAAACTTTTGTTTTTTTTTCTGTTTGATTTAGACTTGAAATTTGGCTTGCATGTTCAATTTACGGAGTAGAGATCCACCGAAAATTGGTTTTGCGGGAATCCACTTGGTTTTTGGGTTACGAAAGAGCAAATATCATTCTATACTTCAATTTTAGAGATTTTTAGAAAATACAAATTAGATGAGTTCTGCCCTTTTTTTTGCGACAGTTAAAGGTATAAGTATATTTTTCAATACAATCGAATTCTTAATGCAGGACTTAGATATCAATAATTTATACATATATATAAGTAGTAAAAATTTATAAAACATCATGAAATTCCCAGCGAAGTGGGCGGGTAACAGCTAGTAAATAAATAAAATTGAAGTGTCTGTTTGTAATTTCAAATTAGCAGCTTTTTACTAAATGCATTTAAAGGCATATACGGTACTTATATCAAAAAATCAATTTTTAAAATTTTTGTCTGTCTGTCTGTCTGTCTGTCTGTTCCGGCTAATCTCGGGAACTTCTGGTCCGATTTTAAAAATTCTTTCACCAATGGAAAGCTACATTATCAGCGATTAACATAGGATATATTTTATTCCCATATTCCTATGGGAAGGGGATTTATGCGGGTAAAACGTTGACGCTGCTTGCTACCCGCCAAGTTGGCGCAAAATTATGCATTTACTCAATAATGGAAATTTTGATAAATATTTTCTCACATTTGTAACAACTGAAACGTAATGTTATTTAGCATCTTCACAAAAAGTAATTTTTTAAAGGGTTTTTTATGGTTATTATTTACGTTACGTTTGTTAAATGTCAAACTCAAACTTTGAAAAATATCGCCAAGTTGGCTAAGAAATTAAATCGCAGATATTTTAATGCAAATTTTCTCCCACTTTTTAAAGAGGGAAACGAAATAAAGTTTTAGCGAATTGCGTGCGCGTGATATTGAAAATTCTATGGTAATATTAACTGACAGTTTCACATAAATAGTTTTGATTACTTAAGTAGTTTTGATTTGTTTGAATTTTTTTAACTTAATTATACAATATTCATATTTTGCCCAAAATTTTTCACTTATACTGAACCTAGATATTTTACATGGAGGTATTACTTTGAAGATATACTATGGAGGCATCCAAACAATGTTACTCGCCGAATAAAATTAGGCAGCTTTACGCAATACTTCTTTCATCTTCGGTCCTTCTAATCCTCAAACCTTTTGGAATAAGTACAAAGACTACATTTCGGAAGATATTTTGTGACGAAAAACAACCAAATATGCCTTTCAATGAACAAATCTGCAACGAAACGCAATAAAGATTTTCAGAATGATTAGGAAGAAGCTACATGATTTTGGAATGATTAGCCCTAGACGTGTCGACGGAAATGGTTTCGATAGTGAAATTGCATGAGAATTAAACTACGATTTTATAGCATTGCAGCATCAAGTAACAGAATTTACCCCTCAATTGCCTCCAGGACAAAGTCACGTTTTTCAACAAGTGTTACGCAAAGTAGAATCCATCAGTGGTGCACTCTTTTTTCTCGAAGCCCCTGGAGGAACAGGAAAAACATTTTTGCTAAACTTATTACTAATGACCATCAGAAAAACCCAGAAGATAGCAGTTGCTATGGATTCTTCTGGTACAGCCGCGATTTTACTGACCAAAGGTCGCACAGCACATTCCGTTTTAAAATTATCGCTTAATCTTGCATTTGAAGATTCACTCATCTGAAATTTCAGAAAAAATAGCTATCAAGGTTGGATGCTTCCACAATGTAAGCTTTTAGTATGGGATGAAAGTACGATGTCTCATAAGAAAGCTATAGAAGCATTAAATCGGACTCTTCAGGAATTATGAGATAGTACAGATATTATAGGAGGAATGATAGCTTTATTATACATTGGCTGGTGAATTCAAACTTATGGGGAAAAGTTGAAAAATTCAGTCTTAAAATGAATATCCCACGGAGTTCTTAAATTCATTTGAACTTTCGTTTGTACCCTCACATAAACTTCAATTAAAACTAAATGTACAAGTTATGCAGAATCTCGATGCTACTCGACTATGTAAAGAAACGAGGCTTTTTGGATCACAAAACTGATGCAGAATATACTTGTCCCAATATTTGAACATATGTCATGAAAAGGGATAGTGTTAACATACCTCGAATTCCAAGTATCCCCACTGACCTACCGTTTCAATTCAAAACGAGTTCAATTTCCAGTTTTACTGTTGCTATTAACAAAGCTAACATTTCAGGTAGCAGGGCAATGATTTTCCCATGGCCAACTATGTGTAGCCTGATGGGTGTGTCCCAAATCTTCTCACATTAGCAACTGAAGGAAGAACATATAATGTGGTATACAGTAGCATCTTAGAATAATATTCTGTTTTGAACTCTTTTCAAGAGGAATTATATATAGTAGTAGGAATTATATAGTAGAGGAATTATATATAGTAGTAGGAATTATATAGTAGAGGAATTATATATAGTAGTAGGAATTATATAGTAGAGGAATTATATAGAAGAGGAATTAGTAGATACTTTCGATTTTTAAAAATATTAATAGTTTAAGTTATTGTGAATTTTTGTTTTTAATTATTATAATAAATTACTTTTTCAATTTTTTTAAACTAAGCTCAATTTTAGAATTTTAAAATTGTATTGGTTCCGGTCAAGCAATAAAAAAATTACCAAAATGTATTATTTACTTTCTAATGATAATGATTACGACTTTGACAGTTATTTAAAAGCATCAACGCGAGTGGAGCCGCCGGTAAAAGCTAGTCTATAAATAAACTGAGAATATATTACTACTAGTCCGATTTTAAATTGGTTGCTTTTATTTAACATTTTGGAAATTCCTAACTTATGAAATTGTACAACTAATATGTGGATACCTTCTAAGTAAATAAGGGGTGGATGACTAAATTTTCAATAGTAGATCAACTCTTACCAGTTATAGAAACACCGAATTACAAGCCTATCATGCTTCACCTGGAGTCAAAATACGCTTTACTAAAACTACTGTATTAAATGTAGGGATGTTTATTTAGTCACCTCTTCGCAAAATCTCTTTATCACAGCCCTCAATGTGGGAAACATCCCTTGTTTGGGGAATATATTTTGGGTTTATGGAAGCGAAGAAAGTATTAAAGTTCCGCTGTTTGAGCAAACAGTACTTTTAATCCTAGGCATGAACCAAACATTGGAAAAGGGGTTAGGGAATTTCATGGCGCTGCTGAAAAACTCTTTCGATTTCAGACACGATGCTGAAAATAACTGAAATATGTTTTTGTAATGATCTGTGACGAAATCATCAGGAGTTTGGTTTTTATAGCTGATTGATTCTAATACGGCATTTTAGATACGTATTTTAATACAGCTTTTGTGTGAAGACTCACGGTGTTATTGTTATTAATTCCACGTTTCTGACGTAGTCAGATTGAGGCTCAAGAAATTAATCGCGGCCAAAGGCTACTTGTACACCTGTCGTTAGCCATAGCTTTGAGCACCATTCAGGTAACAGTAGGTTTTGAGGAGGTTCCTCTTCAATTTTGAGGAAGAACACCCTGGAGGTGATAAGGGGCCTCCCACCTCTCTTCCCCATCCCCCAATCTCATGAGAGAACTTATGTCTCGACGGTTATATAGAGTTTCCCCATGCCGGAAAGGCACTATACATTTACAACCATCCATTACTTCTCCGGGATTGGAACCCAGGATCAACGGCATAGCAGTCAGTGCCACTAACCACTATGTGACGGACCTATAAGCGTCCTTCATCTAATCATCTTGGGAAATCGTTGGGCTATCAATTGAAATTAATCACAACCAACCCTTTTGAAGAAGAAACCATGATATGCAGATTAGGTTGGTTATATATAGTACAGGTGTTATAGCTAGTTAGATGGATAGACGGAGTTACATGGAGATTGAGTTATAGAGAATCTAACGATGAGGAAAGATTGCTACCGACCAGGTATTAGTAAATTTGATAATGTGTTTCAAAGATTAGATAGTTACAGATGTTAAAATGACGATTGGTCACCGTAGCTAAATTATAACTCAAATATTTAGAGTAATGGATTGATTCGAAAAAGGAGTATCAGTATATATATATATATATATATATATATATATAACAGAAGTCTTCTCATAATTCGCGTCTCTCATGGTTTATTCTCCTATTGCTCTTATTAGGAACATCTCTTCTAGTTTGAATATTAGAATTGTGTCTGTTGATAATTTGTGTGTTTAATAAATAGTTGAGAGGTATTATGGCGAGTCGTCCTTCCCACACCTCTAGGTGGGGCTGAGAGTAGGTCGTGCCCCTTATAACTATACCCGGTGGGCGACGTGAAGATTCATAAAAACTCAAAACATTTTTCTAGTTCTAAAACGTGTTTGGCGTACAAATATAGAATATTATTATTATTTCTTCTACGATGAAAACATTTAATTATCGCTAGTATTTAATCTTCCAATAATTTAAAATTCTAATGTATTGCAAATTCCTGAGAAATTGAAATTTTTGAAAAATACAATAGAATTTTTCGTGACTGGTTTTTATGTAATTAGGTGTGCTGATTTCAAAAAATACCACCATTTTTTCCATCAAGTTGGGATTTTTTGGTAAACTCGGTATCAAAACTTTTTCTAAAATTCTATTTGGGAAGGAACGTCCTCAAACAATTTGGTATGTACTGTCTAGAAATTGTAGTTTTTATTCTGCTTAATCTATGTAAATATTTATTTTTGATGAGGCAAGTTGATTTTTTAGCACATGAATGAAATTCACTGCTGCCATATCTCTCGAGTTACCTCTGGTTGAGAGAAAAAGAAGAAATAAGATTCAAACATTTTACATCCAATTATGGTACAATTTCTGGAAAAAATCATTAACATACTATTTATTTAATTTTTATTTAGATAATTTGCAGAAAATAAACGATTTATCAACAGGATCAAATATCCTACCTGTGTACATGAAAGTTTGAAACAAATTTTAAACTCCACAAAAAGCAAAGCTTTTATTTAAATTCATACTCTCTTTAATTTGAAACTTTATTTGACGTTCTTCTTTTGTGTTCAGTCGCAGGCCTCTCTCGTGGTAACATGCAACAGTAATCGGCGAGCGTGTTCATGACCCCTCTGCCTTGATAGTTTGCGCTCCACGTCTTTGATGTCTTGGTTCAACCTGTTCTTCATTGACTTATCCTAAATTTTCGGCCCCTCAGGGGGCTCATCTTCCTTAGGTGAGTACGAGTGTCACAACCCCGAGGTGCTTTAGTAATCTTTTCCTTTTCTCAAGGGGTTTACTGTTTTTGGTAAACATGGGCTTTACGAACTCTGGGTTTCCTTTTTTATATTCGACACTCTTCTTGTCATAGATTCTCCTATCTTTCTTTTTCGGTCTTGAACTCAGATTAAATAATTTTTAAATGCACATGAATACTTCTCAACTTTTCTTTATTTTTGAGTCAATTATATAATTCATTATAACTAACACAGTTTAATTTTCATTTTGCAATGTATTCATTTGGTTTCATTTGTTGTTTTGTTTTCAGTATTTTTGATAACATGTTTTACAAAATACGTTGGTTTCCAAATCCGCATGTTTGCCGTGTGTGGCTTCCCGTGAGGAGGAAAAGGATGTACTGGGGATACCCTTGCGTTCCCTTTGGTTCACGCTTTGCTGTAGACGTAAGGCAGGAGTGAGTCTGTTCCTGTCAATCGGTTGGTGATAAGTCTCTTCGGAGACATTGCTGCTGCAGATAAGAGGTTGCGGTTTTACTCGTTGGATCCTCGCCCTGATGCTGTAGCACCAATCTGCCTTACATGTACTCAAGATAAACACCGTGCCTGACTAATGTCAGTTTACTAGCACACTGCCTCCTTTGTTGGACACCGTTGTGGGTGGAGGTACGCCAGAATGGAGTTTCTTTCGCACTTATGGATCGGAATATGCTGTACCCGGGTAAGGGCCTTGTTTTACCCACATCTACTATTGATAATATTGCTGCGCATTCTCTATTTTTAATCCTATCGCTACTTAACAATGAAATTTCACAAAAATCTCCATTTGTCATTCAAAAAGCTTTAAAAGGTATAGACGGAGTGCCAAAAATCCATCAAAAAATTACGATCTGGTAATTTACTGATTGAAATAAAATCTGCCTTACAAAGTAAATCTTACAAGCGCGTAAGATAATAGTTCCTCAGTTAACCCAAACATACTCTCTAGTTACTAAACAATCAGCTACAACTACTACCCAAACAGATCTAAGCATCACAAATATCTTTTGTCCACCTTTGCAATGTCTAAAACCAATATCTTCCCCGAATCAGATTCAAAGGACGTCCACAATTTCTGTAGTCTCGACATCCACCTCATCAACTCAAGCCAATCTACTCCCTTCGATATCTTCAATAATACTACACAAAGCAAGTAAATATCAGTTACCTATATCCATTTCTACTACTACAATTACTCCTGGCAGTTGTCTAAATAACTCTGTTTCATCTTTATCAACTGAAATTCAGTCAACTGTCCCATTACTTAACACTGTCACAACCAAAAGCGGTACTTTTGCTGTAACTAAAGCGGAAAGTAATTTAAAACAAAGTAGGAAAAATAGGAGAAAACTTACAGCAGAACCAAAGCCTGACATTGAAATTCAAATGACACCTCATAAGCCGAAATAAAGTAATAATCATTATGCATCAGAAGATGAGGAAATGATTCTTTATGACGTGGATGTGTGATGAATCTCTGATGGATTGGAGTATAAAGTTTGGTGCCAAACAAGACATGACGCCGACATAGAATAGGAAAGAATAGTTTAACAAAATATTTTAAATTTAGTCTGTAAATATCGTGCTTAGATTTAAAGTCATGTTTTAAATTATTTTCGATGTTTTTAAATTCACCTCCTAGCATAATCAGTGTAAGAATAATAAATGAATTTTTGTATACGATTTTAATGAATATTAGCTTTTCGGCATACTTTATTTATGTTTTTATCTTAAACTTTTAACTGTGTTTCTAGGATTTTATATTATTTAAAACAAATTTTTGGCTCAATGTAGCCAATAAACCCAACACTCACTCACTCGCCCTAAATTTTCGGTATTTTGACCCAACCAACCTAAGCTTCTTTTTCCGTTGTTGTTTATCATGGAAGTCTCAAATTCTGTTTCCTTCATATACTTGCGATTATCTGGACAAACAAGGATTCCTTCTTTCTTAACTTAGCAACGGATAAACCTGGAAACCTTTTGTACAGGTATTTGAAAAATTCACCATTTTTTGGAATATCCTTAAAAAACAGCTTCATTACACCTAATTATACATACAGAGGGGGTAACAATGCATTCTTCGGCTCAACTAAATTAAAATCCCGTTTTTGCCTCCTTGTTTAAGATTTTATTTTTTCGGTCGTTCTGTTTTGACCCAATGATGTCTTATCACGGCTTCCCCACTCACATGTAAAATATAGGAACTTTATATCTCCACCTGACCAAGAAGCATAAATATAATGACCACAAATGATCCAACCACAGTTGGCATATTTTATTTGGTTGAGGACACGAGTCAGATCTTTTCTTGGCGTTAAATGCACCGAATGTCCGACAGGTACAGATGCATACTAGTTTCGGTGATAAAGATAAAAAGCTTTAAGGGTCTTTTTCAATGAATCTATAAATACCCATTATAATCTTAAGTGATGTTCGATTTTCTCATCAATCTTGGAACATGTCAACAATAGACGAAGTTTTCATCAGCTTCAAAGTACTTAAATTCTTTTTCTCTATTCCTGTACCAAAAAGAGGTTTCTTTTGCTAACGATTTTTTTCTTTCAATCTGAATTCTAACAATTCAGCTGCTTCTTTTGAAAGTTGTCGTAGTCTCTCACTACCCCTATGATTATTAATTCCTCTTTGCATATTATCTAAATTTGGATATGTTGGATTCATAATTAATAACTACATAAATAATAAATCACTACTATTTATTATTCCTTATGATAGAAATACACAAATATTAATCAAACTTTAAGAACAACAAATTATAGTGGAGTGAGATCAGAATTCAATTATGAACGACGGAACACTAACTGATACCACGGGGAATAACGCATACAATCAAACTACGCATTTAAATCTAATCTATAAAAATCACACAGACCTGATATCTCTTTAAGACTGAAATCTTGAATACTTGTAGAATCTATGGAGTGGTTTCAATCCTGGATATCTTCAGTTACGTCCGAACCGAATTAATTAATCTTTTTCAATAATCTTCCTTCAGCTAACAAACTTCACTTAGTTAAACTAATCTCCTAGAATCACCTTCTTAATCAATCACGTAGTTAACTCCTCTATCAAAACACGTAGTCATCCTCATCTCTTCATTTCATTTCTCCCTTTTATATCTCTTTCGAACTCGCTAAACCCGAAACTATCTTATTTGCATAAGTCACACTTTTAGCTCTCAGCGGGGATTGGTTAAAATAAATACAATTTAAAAGATTTTGAGAGAAGGTTAGTGAAACGCGTAAGCACCCGTCACAACCCCCCTCCGAGAAAAAAAGCGTGACTTATTGAAGGTCTAAACGACCTGCAAGAACTCGCTTAATTTACCTCACATCTGAAAAACACTGAACCTGCACAAAATTTTAACTACTCTAGAATGCCTAAAAATACTGAACTTGTAAAAAGTTAACTCACGAACTTTATAATGCCTGAAAATACTGAACTTGTAGAAAGTGTTAACTCTCTAAGTTAGAAATTTTAATTAAACTAACACACAGAAATGACTACTCAAAAGGGGTACTCCACTCCAATTTATTGCTCTTGTACACATTTATAATTCCTACAGTGCATCCCATTCGGGCGAAGATCAGGGGAAAACCTTTCAAGGAAAAAACCCTGATCATGCACTTTACTTAAGTGCTAATATAAATAAAATTTTACATTAATATCTTCTCACGACATCAAAGTTTTCATCGCATCACTATGTTCTGCTGCCCTGAAAGGAAACCTTGTCAATTTTTCTAAAACATTACATTAAATGCACAGAACTTTTATACAACTTCCTTATTGACA
>BMAO01030248.1:0-10868 GCA_019973975.1 Trichonephila clavata
AACACTTTTTAATGTCACATGATCTACAAATTAACTCTCCAGAACTTCATACAACCATACTTCAACTCCTGCTTCAACAGTTGAAACATTTGTAGTGTTACTTGCACTAGAAGGGTAAGCAGCAATCAATAACAGTAAAGTATGTGTATTTTTTGGAGAATAGAATCAAGTGAAGTCCATTCATGTGAATTTGTAAAATCCGTTGCATGCAATATGTGGGAATAAAAGATATATGATCGAAAATTCTATGCTGTTTATGTCAAAAAAAGAGCATAAATGATAAAAGGGAAAATGCTGAAAACACCTAAAAAATAGCTGAAAAAGTGAAAGAAGTTTTTGTTTTATTTTTGAAGAAGTTAAATTGTCGCAGCTCCACAGTTTTGGTGCATGTAACTAAGATAGATAGAGGTCTATTAATGAATAACATGTGAGATTTATTAAGTCTAAAACATAATTATACCAATTGGTACCTCAGTTCAAATTATAAAAGACTGGCTACCCAGAAACGCTCTTCAAACGAACATCTACCGAAATAGTTCACAGATTAAATCTAAGTCTGCATGAGATTGCTGGAAAATTACCCTTATTTGGAGGTCAAGGATTTATGAAGTGTTTTAATAAGCAATCCAATTACAGTGTAAAACAAGAAGATTTGCTTTTAAAAATAATAACGTATTTCGTAACTCCGAGATTCAACAAATCAACAACGTAATTTAATGAAATTGAATAAACATTTTTAATTCTTAAATAATTACATTTATGAAAAAATATTAAGTTTTACTTACAAAAAATGCTTTTTTAAAAGTATCAGCTCAAGTATCTATTTTTCTTTTGTAATTAATTTCAAATATTTAATTTGGATGTCAATGACTATTGTATAACTTACTCTACAGTTAATAAGGCACACTTGCTCTATAAATACTTTTAAACTCTTTTAACAATGTTATTTCCTCTTTCACTAAAACAGTGCAGGGATTTGATCAAATCACTGACTTTCTCCAGGGAGATAACCCAAAAAGTGTTTATTTAACATCTTCGTGAATTGATCACATCCCCATTTCATCATTTTCCTGCGACATATATAACAGACATCGTTTTGATCAGACACCATCAAATCGAACTCATGAATAGACAGTGATGAGGTTTTATTTGTCACGTCATTTTTTAAAGCAGTTATGAACTAGCAGAGCAATAGGGAACGTAAAAAGTTTGTCAAAATATTTGCTTAGAATGCTTAATTTAATTTAAATTTGTAAGAAAACTAAGAAGAAAAAACTGAGTTAAAATTGAAATATAACGGCTACGAGGGATATTCCCAAAGTAGGTTTCTTCATTCTTTTTGATAGAGAAGATGGTACACCAGATAAAACGAACAATCGCTATAAGGAAACACATTTGCTGATTAAATGATGGGGATGGAGCTCCAGTGTAGGAGGAATGATATATGCGCAGAGTACTGAAGAATAGAGAGTAGTAGCAGACCAGTGCGCCTGAGTTTGTTCGAGTAAAAATCCCGATGGCAGGCAGATGTGTGCCTACAACGTAATCACCAATAGAAATGCGGGCCGTTATCGGTATGAATGGGCACTTGGACTAGTGTGTCCATCATCCATGAACACCTGCAAACCATGTATTGGGAAGCCGTCAATAGTTAAGTGAAGCAAAGTGCCAGTTTATCCGCATTTTAATTGCCAGAAAATGCAGATAAACTGGCGAAAGAAGCTAGAAATCTTAGTAACGACCTATTTGTCAACGTTACTTTATTACACGCAAATGCTGTCACAAATTTCAAATTGAGAGAGAAATAAGTTCCTGTAAAGCATCAAATATGTAATATAATTGGAGACTGTCTTATAACAAAGACTATTGCTAGGCTAAGAACTGGTCATCACAGGGGAAAGAAATTTGGTAGGGATGGTAGAAGAACCTATAGGAATTGTGATAAATGTTTAGATATAGAGCTAACACCTGCTCATATTTTTAACTGCCCAGCTATTCTTGCTGATCTAGAAGAAATAGGGGTTCTGTTTTCGTCAAAAAATCTTTAGTTGGATACTAACATATCGCTCAATAAGTCCCAGGCCTAAAAAACAACTAATAAATACAAATACTCAATCTTAGGTCACACATCGAACCCACCTCCCTTAGTGCAATTTTATTATTTTTTTATTGTTTTTTTTTTTTGTAATTTTTATTTTTAGCAAAATTGTTATACATATTAAATAATTATTTTTAATTTTCTAAGATCACCTTTCCACTCCCCCCCCCCCTCAAGACTGATTCATTCAGCCCAGCGCTCTTCAAATTTTTTAATACCTTTTTTGTAGAACGATTTGTCTTTGCTCTCAAAAAAAGGCTTCAACTTCGGTAATCACTTCTTCGTTTGAGCCATATCTCCTTCCCTGTAGCATTCTTTTAAGGTCTGCAAAAAGATAGTAGTCCCTGGGGCAAGACTGTACGGCTGGTGGGAAAGTAATTCGAAGCGCATTGTTTTGCTTGAACAGTGTTTTTCTCCATCACAAAGCAATGTTAACACATGAAATTTTTTTCGTCCATAGTTTTTAAGCAAACAAAAGTTGCTTCACTAAAATCTCTGTAACTTTTCACTAAATAAGATATTATCACGAAATTTTGACACGTGCCGTTGGAAAGTTAGTACTACTAGGTTAGACTAAAGAAAGTTGGAAGGTAGTGCCATCTATATGTTAGGCTCGGGACTTATTGAGTGATGTGTTATTGAACAGATCACCAGAACAGTTATCTGGACCCATGGTACTGCCTGATTTAGTCCCATCAGGGATACGACATCATCATAGTCAAAGTAAAGTGTGGTGGAAGAAAGTCAAAGTAGACGTTCCATCACATCCACGAATGAAAGCAACTTTGCTTTAGTACAGCCCATGGTGTTGGCGGACAGGCGCATAACAATGTCAGAGTGGCGTTCACTTTGCGTATTGGTCATGCTTAGGCCCATCACATTCTCCATGATATATTGAGTTACCTAAAATTGTCTTCAAGATGGATGCCTTGAACACAGAATCACAGGATGCTAGATCACAGGAATCGAAATTAGCTTCAATCATTTAATGCTGCACTCGCGCTAGAGAAATGAGTTCCTGATCAGAATCAAAGCAGGTAATGAGACCTGGGTGAACCAGTTTAATACGGATAACAAAGCGGGCCTAAATGACGTAGAAGCGTCCCATTTCACTAGTAAACAAAAAATCCTCCAATAAATGCTGAGGTGGAGCTGACAATACAAATATTCCTTGAATCGTAGGATATCGAGTTTTACGAGAGTTGGTTCTTCGAACTAATTGCATGCTGCCACAAATGTCTCGATATTGGTGGTGACAATGTCGAAAAGCAGTGAAAGATGCGTGTTTTATGATGTATCTTAGTTTGGCAATAGTTTCCATGAGTAAAAAAGTACGAAGCATACTCTCGAAATGTCCCTCGTATACTTTAATAAAAAAAATATGAGTTAATTTATGAAATCTGTGTAATTTATATTATTTGAAAAAGAAGCATTTACGCACTTGTTGTTCTCCTATGTTATTTACTCCTTTTAAAACAAACCAGGAAACACGTTCATCACATCCTGGTGTTGTCAGGGAACCCATGTAGAAGTAAAACCTCGTATAATCCCACGTCAGAAGCAACGGGAGATCGAATATTGTTCGAATAACGAATGATTGATCCTTGAAAAGTATATTAGGTAAAGCTTGGATTATAGGATCGAATGCGTCGTTATTATTGGGTGATTTCTGGAAAAGAATAAGAAAATAAATACTTTTTTACGTTCATAAAACATCTTCATATGAAACAAGTATATGAGCATAACATAAAAACAAGTAGCATTTTTTTTCAGAATTTTTCCCCTCGGAGGTTCAGGGGAAAATTGATGATGAAACTTACTATTCGTTAATAGGAATAGACCCTTCTTCATCTTATCCAATGACTGCGATATATAAAGATGATCAGAGGGTTCCGATATTAATAAGATATGTCCAATGACAAACTGCCCTATAGATGTACAATTGCTAAAAACGTTTTTAAAAAGATCACTTAGAGCCTTAAGCAATTGTGATATGATACACTTAACTTTATATATTATCAAACAGAAAAAAGTTTAATGATCGCTATCTTTGACACTGCAGATGTGGTGAGGGTTTTGTTTCGTGCAGTGCACGAAAATAAAAACAAGACATTGTGTTACTTCTAACTGGGTAAGAGTGTGACGGATTATTCGCGTCATTTTCCTACTAATCCTCTTGGGGAAACTTTGGGGCTAGCATTCACATTAATTCACAGCCTTTCAAGAAGAAACCATGATATTTAAATTAGTTTGACTATATAAAGTCTAGGTTTTGTAGATGTAAGATAGAAAGAGCCGGGGAGCTGTTACGTAAGTGTGAATATTGGAATATTTCATTCACAAATACAGCGTGAGTTAAGGAAGTAATTGCTAAGAGATTAAGTTATTAGATTGAGGATCTAAGATATTTGAAATTAGAATTAGTTATCGGTTCATTAGCGCTTGTTCTTATCTAGTTCACGCAGTCAGGTTTATACATTGAGATTAGATAGCTCGCTTTATATATTACTCCTAGGTTTCCTTTTGTAGTTTCACTTGTGATTGTTTAATTATGTTTGAAGATAAATAAAACTAATTGTTTTTATGGAAGTTGCTGGTGATGCTTTCTTTCCCTCCACACCTTTAGCCAGGCAAGACAGAGAGCGAGGTGTCGATTAGGCCCCCCCCCCCAAGTGTTCCCTATCGATTTTGGCAAATGTAACACCATTGTAATATTGGTGCATAGGGCGAAATTTTCCATTGGAGCTTTCGTCGGAAATAGAGCGTTTTCAGGATATCGGCAAATTTTTACATCTGTAGACAAGAACTCTTTTTCTATAATCATTTTCACAGTAGTGAATAAATTCAAACCAATTTCTTTTTCGTCGTCAGTTGCTTCTCAAGCAACTAATGATTCCCAAAATTAGGACAACGAATAACCAAATAGAAAATATGGCAGTGAATGCTTTGTTGACAATATGCGAGTTTCTCGATAGGACATGAATACTAGACCCGACTTAGGATGTCCTAGGGTTGCATACAGCTCCCTTGAATCTGCATGTCTGGAAAGCGAGCCACATAAATATGTCTATTATTATCCATAATTGAGTGTTTAGAAACGAAGCTTTCCCTCTAGCCCATAGATTCCCAGCCTTATCTGAACTGGCGTTCCCTTTTCTAGAAAATATTTCGATACCACCCCCTTTTCTAGTAAATATTTCGACACAGCCCCCTTTTTTCTTGTGAATATTTTGATACCGCCTCCTCCCACTCTACAGAACTAAGAGTGTACATAATACATGGTGAAAACAAGAGTTAATTTTTTTTTTAATATTCTATTATAATAGAATATATTTTTTAATTTAATTTTTTTTTCTAAAGCCCAATTTTTTTACCTGCGAATCTGAAACAGCTATTGCCACAAATATGTTTAAATGTGTAATATTATATATTTTAGTCATAGATAGGATATTGTTGGAATTGAAACGCGCGCTACTGAATTTATTCTTCATTTTAAAGAATGGAATAAAATGGAATAAAAGTTTTAGCTTACCTGTTATAAAGACAGGCGGGGGTTTTGATGATACGAAGTAATTCATAATAAAAACTATTGATTTCAAAATAAATATAAATTGACAGTTTCAGCCTTTAAAGAATCACACGTTAATTCTTGGTTAACATATTTAATTATGTTTTTTTGGATAATATACGTAATGCAATGCAGTGGATGAAACATTTTTCCTACTGTTCACAAACAAAGACAACACGTGTGCACTCCAGAAATTAAAATGCACTATATCATTCAATTTAATGTAGGTCTGAATGTAATGTAATCATTAAATTTTTCTTCAACTTCCCGAACTACCGAAATACGTCAATTTTCGTACATGTGATATAGAAATGATTTAAATACAATGATCAAATGAAAAGTACGAAACGACACGTGGTACAAATATAGACTTATTCAAATATACACATAGCTTGAGCACAACGATCCCACTGATGAACAAGCGCAGGATTCCTTGTTCCAGAATTCCTGTGGCTGTGACGAGACCAATCCTTCACAGTGTCCTTGAGTACGTCGTCCGAGTTAAAGCGCTTTCTTTCAGGTGTTTCTTTAGTGGACCAAACATGGAATCGCAGGGTGACATGTCCGGACTGTAGGACGGATGGTCAACGTCTTTCATTGGAACTTGTCCAGTTCCATTTGTGTGACTCTGGAGACGTGTGGACGCGCGTTATCATGGAGCAGAACCACACCCTCCGTGAGCAGCCCGTCTTTTGTTCTTGATGGACCTGCGTAGGCGTCGAGTGTCTCACAGTACACATCGGAGTTAATGCTTTTTCTGTGCTCGAGTCATTCTGTGCTCGCATCATTTGGACGCCACTTTTTATAAGAGCCTTTGCTCTCTCCTGCGCATGCGGGCACCCGCGCATGATCCGATCCCAGTCAGAGTCTCAATGGCATCCCGAGATGTCTCGCTACATTCTCCTTGGCGGAATATGCAAATATTTAACTGTTTCATTTTTATGTCGTTTCGTACCTTTTCATTTGATCACCCCTGTACATACAATAAACATAAGGTTAACAGTATTAAAGTTGACTTTTATTAGTGCATAATCAGCGTGTTTTTTTAGTTTTTATAAGAATAAATTTGGTTAATCTACCTAAGCCCCTCCATCCCATCTCAACTCCCCTTAACTTCCTCTGGGTCTTTACTGCCCCCCTGAAAGCCTCAAACGCCCACAACTTGGGATGGGGTTATCGCCCATGTTGAGAACCTATGCTCTAGCCTATACCCATGTTTTCCTCCTGTTCCATAGAACAAGGAGAGGAGTTAGTTTCTGACATTAAAGATTCTGCCAATTACTTTGTATTACTGACCATATATAAATAAGTTTTTTTATACTTTTTTTATACTTCTTTGTGTTTGTATAAGGGTCACCCAAATGAAAGGGGCACTGCAGTTGGTTTGATAAATGGTTTAAGGGAATTAATATGAATTAGTATACAACGCGGAAAGAAGTAACATAGACGCAACAGATAAACTAGACAAAGTCACCTTGTAGGTTAAAATAAATGTCCCAGCGGCCCACGACATGATAGATACCTTTGGTGTAAAAGTTCCGGGGCTGGTTGTGGAACCAAGTTTCAACAGCAGCTTGGATTTACTATTGTCGGCAAATAGCCGTCTTTTCAGAGCTTCCTTTAATAGACCGAAGATGTTGTATTCACAAAGTCAGAGGTCCAGGCTTTAAGCGGGATGCTAGAGAACCTCCTAACGGAATTTCCGTAACAATGTTTGGCCCGCCACAACCATATGACGAGAAACATCATGCAAGATGATAGCGTGTTAGCATGCCACGTCAGCAGTTCTTGATATTCTTTCTCAGTTCATGCAATTTGATACAGTACTTGGCACCATTGACAGCCGTACTGTTTGGAGGCATCCATGATGCAAACGATGCCTTTTAACGTGCTCCGACGCTTTCACACATGCACCTGGTGGGATCTGACGATATCGCATGCATTCCCATCGCTCTGCGCCCTCTATAGGGGCATAATAAGGTATATTTTTATTCAAAATGCGGAATTACAGCAATGACACTTTCATTTGGGTGACCCTTATCCATAAATATACAAATCTGGTTTCATAAATTTATCAATTTCTTGAAAATGGCTCATTTCTGACGGATAGTTTTACATAAGAATTTATGCCCTACGAACCAATACTTTTCCCCTGTAAGTTAGACGCTAATAAACTATCAATCAATCAAACAAGAAAGTAAATATACAAACACATTTTTAAAGAAGAGTGTGAACGTGATGTGATCTGAAAACATTTATAAAATTTCAAAATGTAATTTGATTTTATCAATTAGAAACTTTTTTCATTTAAACAGGAATAATATATTCATTTTTGATGTGTAACATCTTTACTCTCGGTTGCTGTATATTTGTTGGAGTGATTTCGTGAAAAGAGACTGAAATGCGTAACAGGAAGTCGGGGGAAAGCGCGCGATGTTTGATTTGACCAATTCAGCGAATTGGGTGTGTCTCTTCGCTAGCCTCGTCTCGGGGTCCAACTCTACTAGCAATTAAGACGCCCGCCTACCGCACACACCAGCAAGTCTTATTAGACTTCATCCAGAATAAACTTGTGATTATTACGCTCAAATGTCTAAGTCTCAGGGCTCGTTGTGTTTGAAATCTGAGGATATATTTATATATGTGTAAACTATATATATTAATAATTATATTTCCTGTTAAGCGTCTGAAAAAGCTCATCATTCTTTAAAAAAATAGGAGTAGGTAATATGGAATTATTTGAATAAATATTTAAGTGCTTACGATTTTCATACTTTGAGGTTAATTCCTGTGCTGTCAATAAAATATTTTTAATTGTGATTAAAAAAGATTTCTCGATTAAAAAAAACTAATTAAGTAAACGGGTATTTTTGATTTTCTCTAATATTTCTAATTTTTAAGCATGCGCTTGACGGTGTTTCTTCGCTACCCTCGTCTGAGGGTCCAACTGTAGTAGCAATTAAGACGCCCGCCTACCGCACATACCAGCAAGTCTTGTCATTTTGTGGTCGCATACATTTCTCCGAATCAAACAGTTAAAAAAATTAAAGATTTTCTGCATTTTGTACTTTTACCGTATACCGAAGGTGGTTCTGTTCTTTTTTTTTTAAACTATCACTCGCTTCTCATGATTTTGAAGTGGTGATTTTAACGTTAACTTCAGTTTGCCAGAAGCTGAGCTGCTCATAGCTTTTTGAAAGATGAACTCAAGCACGAAATGAACACTAATCGAAATGTTTCGACAACTAACAGTGGTACTGTTATTGACGCCGTTTTTCAACGATCTTTAAATTCTTTGAAATCACAAGTATATGTGTCATACTTTAGTTTTCATAAATCTATTGTCTCCGCTCTTCCCCAAATTAAACAATAATAAATATTTTTGATAAAAAAAACTGCATAACTCCTTGTGTTAATGAAATAAAATTTTCATTAAAGATATAATTATTCGATAGAAAATTATTTCCAGTCATGACCGATTCATTTCTTTCAGGATTAAAGTCACTATTGCGTATTTACCATGATAAAAAGTCAGATGTTACACATCATATGCGACTACTGTAAGACTCGTTTCTTTTTTTATGTACCATGTTTTATCACCATTATCAGTGTTGCCATCCACTTTGAGCTATAATCCACTTCAAGTCTCTAGCTCATCGGAAAGTAACACTGGTGTCCAAAGTTAAGCATAATTGATAATTATGTGAATAAAGAAGGAACTGTAAATCAGAATGGCGGGAAACGTGATATGCGAGTGTAAAATGGTTATAAAATAAGGAAGCAAATCAAAAGAATGATAATAATTAATTTTATTATCCAAAGTAGCAGTTTGAAAGAAAACTGAGCATAGCAAGGATTCACACTTTAAAGAAAAAATGAAAAAAACATTAAATAAAATACTGATGCTGCAGTTTAATAAGGCGTGTGGTCACCTCTGACAGCCAGGCACGCTGCACAGCGATTTACCATACTTGCTATGAGATGATGAATGAGTTGTGGGCTCAAACGGTTCCAAGCTTCTTGGAGAGCTCTCTTCAGTTCTGTAACGGAGCTTGGTGGGTGCGAAAGGGCTGCAATTTGTCTCCCGAGCATATCCCATACATGCTCGATAGGATTTAAATCAGGGGAGTTCGCAGGCCACGACATGCGCTGGATGTTTTCCGTTTCAAGGAAGTCATCAATCAGCACCGCTCGGTGACATGGCGCATTATCATCCATGAATATGAAGTCAGGACCGACAGCACCTCGAAACAAGCGAACATAAGGCTCAAGAACTTCGTCTCTGTATCTTTGAGCAGTCACAGACCCCGTGTCAAAGAAATGGAGGTCTGTGCGGCCGTCCATCATGATGCCTGCCCATACCATTACTCCCTTGATGGAAAATGATGTCTTTCCGTTATGTTTCTTGGTTCAAAACGTGTTCCACGTTCTCTCCATATCGTTACCCGCCGAGAATCACTACTCAGACTAAACCGGGACTCGTCACTGAACATCACATTGGCCCACTCTCCCACACTCCAATGTTGATATTTCAAACTCCAGTTCAAACGAGCGCGTTTATGCGCAGACGTGAGGGGAATGCAAACTGCTGGTCTTCTGGCATACAGGCCAGCATGATTGAGTCTCCTGTAAACAGTTTGTCTCGAAATTCGTATTCCTGTGGCGACTGTGAGCGCCGAACCCAGTGCTCTGGCAGTACTGCCCCTCTGACGTCGCGCACTTATTACCAGATATCGGTCTTGGCGAGGGGTTGTGACTCTTGGTCGACCTGATACTGGTTGTCGGGTAACATCTCCCGTTCTTTGAAACCTCTGCCACAGTCTTGAGATCACAGACTGGTCCACATTCAGAATTCGAGACACTTCGGTTTGTGATCGTGAGGATTCCAGCATTCCAACGATTCTTCCTTTCGTAAACATGTCCAATTGGCGTCTTTGTGCCATCATTCACCTTGTTTGATGGTTAACAACGTTCCTTCGCACAGCAGTTGCACGAAACTTGTCTGAACTGCCTATGCTGCGTGAATCGGTTTCTCCGCGTTCCGACATGCGCCGGTGTTTCGCGCAGGACGTAGTCGACTGAAAAGTTTTGCATAAACCCAATGTTTCTTCTTCACCCAATTAATATCCGCAAGAAATTTGGAATAATTTTACGAATATTTACTCCATGTTTTTCGCATTTTACGATTTATGCTTAACTTTT
>BMAO01030248.1:46733-223039 GCA_019973975.1 Trichonephila clavata
TTATATATATGTGTATATATAGATATATGTGTGTATATATATATATATGTGTGTGTGTATATATATATATATATGTGTGTGTATATATATATATGTGTATATATATATGTGTATATATATATATATGTGTGTATATATATATATATGTATATATATATATGTATATATATATATATGTGTATATATATATATATATGTGTGTATATATATATATATGTGTGTATATATATATATATATGTGTGTATATATATATATATATATATATATATATATATATATATATATAGTCGGACTCCAATTTAACGAATTCATCGGGACCGAACATTTTGTTCGTAAATTCAGAGTTACTCGTTATATTGGGGTTCAATCAAATACAAATTTTTTGGAAATTTTGTAATGTCGGACGGTTCTTGCTTCCATCTGAAACCCCTTGTCTACCCGCAGACCCGGTTAGGTGTGTGGTAGAAACTGAATAATCACTGGACATGTTTCAATCTAATTAATGTATTGACACCAAAAGGTCAATCAGACACAATAACAATCTAATAAAGATAACTGATCAGATAATAGAGCGTGGAGGTGAGATTCAATGATACGGGGATAATACTACGGGCCCTCAACTGATTCTAAGATAGCTTAAACACGCTCAATATAAATTACGTCGCACACTAATAAGCTAACTTCTAATTAAACAAGGCTCCCGATACCTGTACTTTTATGAAGCAGATCCTACGCTTGAATCTTGTAGAAGATCTTTATCTGGATTTAATCACTGTCGTTGGATCCACTCTCAAGTAATCCTTTTCATGGACAAACTCCAAAATCTCTTTTTATTCCATGATCTCCTTCAATCTTCAACTAACAAACTAACTCGCCAACTCACTTGCCAGCTCTTTGCTAACCCCTCAAACTCGCGAATACAGAATTTATATAATATACCTCATTTGCATAATCACGCTTCCTTACTCGGCGAAAGTTGGTTGAAATAAATATTTTTCTAAAAGTGCCATGAAGGGATTAGTAGAACCGTGTTTAGATCCGTCACAATTGTATATGAAGTAACTGCACAAAAAATATCCATAGTTAGAAATTACACGCTATTTATTCAACAGTTAAAAATAGTACAAGGGAATTATTACGCACCAGTTAATTGGAAATTTTAAAATACTGCCTAATAGATGTTCGACAACCTTTTTGATTCCTGACTTGAAAGAGTTTTCGACTTTATGTAGAGCAGAAAATACTGCATCATTTACATTCTTCTGTATGAAGTGTGTTTTTACATTCTCCAAACAATATAAAGCATTAGAAAGTGTAACAGTTTTGACAGGAGTTTCATTATCGATTTCTGCATTAAAATCGCTATTCATTCACAAATTTTCCTTGAACAAAATTTTCTGCAAAACCGTACGTAATAAACCTCACTTCTCTCAAGAAAGAGAGCAAATAGTAAAATCTCTTAAAATATCTTCTGTGTTGGGAAGTGGAAAGAAATAAGAAAGAAATTTCATGTCCTATTAAACTCACACAAATATATGTTACTTTCATGAATCATTTGCATCTGTAAAGTCTAATAATGGGCTGTACCCTTTTTCGTCGAAATTTTATGCTTACAAGAAGAGTCTGTTTAGGATATATTATATATATATATATAATTTGAAAAAAAATTAAATTTTTTTAATACAAAATAATAAAATAATTTTAGTTGTTGAAATAATTTTTTAATTCGGGGTTTCTTATCCCTAAAATAAGGGTTTTTTGCCTTCATTTTAATCGGGGAAAGAGAAAAATCCATTAAATCACGAAATTCGTTAAATAGGGGTCCTGAGTGAGTGATTTTGGGGTTTATTGGCGCAAGAGCCGATTTCGGCTATACTGCGCCAAACATTTGTTTTAATATCTGTGGTCTAGACGGGAAGAGAAAGAAAGAATGAATTGAATGACAAGAAAGAGGGTCAAAAATAGAGAAGGATCACTAGGGTATCCCGGGTTCGTGAAGCCCGTGTTTACCAAAGGCAGTAAACCCCGTGGGAAAAGGAAAAGATCACTAGGGCACCTTGGGATTGTGACACCCGTACTCACCTAAAGAAGGTGAGCCCCCTGAGGGGTAAATAGGGGTCGTACTGCATATATATAACATGGCATATGACTGATGGCATGTGCCCCTATTATGTGCAGCAATTAGGATAAGGTGGACACGAATGCGAGTTTTTGGTAGCTGAGTGCGTTACCAATCCGGGTACTTGTCATAACTGGATCCTTTGGTTCCCCAAGTAAGCCTGGGAGATTATCATTGCACCACCCTCCTATTAAGATTTTTAATGGAGACACTCCCCCCCCCCATTATGGTCTATGTTTCTTGACCCTTTCTCTTCTGAATTCCACTTTAGTGGTCTGGTTGACTAACTATCTAATTGTGTAGTTTTTTTCTATCTCCTCCCTCCTGTTCACAGTGACGTCTTAAAGCATGGGCCAACTGGGTCCGGGCCCAGGGCTTCGTCTCGTTCTCGACTCAGCCTTAATTAGATTATGATTCGAATAATTCCAACGGTCAAATGTTATTTCCGGTTGTATTCTCCGAAAAACTGGGAATTTCGGACGATATGTCAACTTAATACATGTGATGACCATCGTCCATGTGCAGGCCTAGACCATCATTATTTGTTCAGTCTAAAGGTGGAAGTCGGTCAAGCCGGTTTGTGGGGTTGTAAGTCATGCACATTTATTTGTTTCGGGTTATTGTTTGTATGAGTATTTGACAACGTATGTTATGTACTGTCTACTTTTAAGGGTCATGGGTGAGGCCTAAATTTGCGTAAGGACACAGGGTCTACTTTTGAGTAGGGGCCAAGGACCTCAAGAAGTTTTAAGACGTCCCTGCCTGTTCATTCATCATCTCTCATCCTTTTTACGTTTTGTGATTTTGAGGATTTTTCCTCTTTCTTTCCTTCTTGACATCCACCAAATTTGGTGCCCTTTTTTCCCCTTTTTGTCCACATGGACCTCCTTGTTGGGAACTTGTCTTGCTTTTATTGAATCTCTTTCTCCCCTTTTTTTGGGATGTTTTAACTGCTATTAAATTTCTTTGTCCCGTGCTATTTTTCCTCTTTATTTTGACACACCTAGGCCAGCTAAGCTATTTTAATGTATATACTTATATGTTTATTTTGAACTGTTACATTTTGATATGAAATTTTAATCCTGGGAATTTTTTTTCAATTTCGTTGTCATCCCTTTTTAATCTTTTTTGTCAATTCAGGTTCTTCATTATAGACTTATGTCAAAACCTTTTATTGTATTTTAGAGTTTCTTCCTTTGGGCCCCAGTTCCTTATTTTGGCTCAGGGGTGCTTACTGTACAAAATTGATTATAATCATTTCACTTTTATCTTATAAATTTGTGTATTTTGTGCTAATGATATATTTTAGCACGGAATGGTCACGAAGGCACCGTATAACGAAGATGATGGTAATCTGCCACACATACAATTGACATACTCTTTCTGTTTCAATTGCAATATTTTCGTCATTTTACGTTCCATTTGTTTCAATTGATACGTGTTCACATCGAACTCTGAGAAGTAATACGAGAACTATTAACTGTGGATCTCGGAATTTTAAACCAAGGTCAAGAGATGAAGGTGGCACTTCAGCTAATATTCCACTCTCGAAACTTTCACACCGCATTTACGTAAGAACTTTGCGCCACGGCATATTTAACGTGCATCAGCCCCTTCACACGAAGAATCTTTAATGGTCCTTCTAATTCATGATTTAACAATATTAGCGGGGCCGCGGGTAGCCTAGTGGTTAGAGCATCGGTCTCCAGACTGGAAGGTCTGGCTTCGATGCCCCCAAATATTCACCGAGTACACACGGAGAACGTGCTCGTTAAATCAGTGGGTCCGAATGGTGTCGCCATCTATCGTGTTGTATCGAGCAAAATCGTGCTGTCACCTTAACGGGGCTCAAAGCTAAGGCTAACGACAGGTGTAAAATTCTAGCCCTTAGCCACGATGAATTTCGTGAACCTTGATCTGATGTTACTGTCAATCAGGTGACATTAGCAACAACAACACAATATTAGCCACAAATTCTCAACTAGAACCACTCGGCTCATAATTCTTTTTCCGAAAAATAAAGTGTGCATCCCTTGGAAAAGTATTACTGTAATAAATAGTAGCAGAAATTTATTATAAAATAAATTCAATCTAGGTGTGTAATTAAAATTGTGTAAGAATGGCATGAAAGGTACATTTTTTATGTCTATCTACAGAAGTTATTAGTAAGTATACAAATTTCTTCGTATGAAGCATAAACATTTTTTTCCTTTCATTTTTAGCGCGTTTTTCACGTAGTGGTACAAAAGTGCTATTAGGACGCAAATTTCGTCTTAGTCTTCGTTTCATATTTTGTCGTACCTTTTTCTCAGCCAATAAGCAACCAATTGACCTCGAGTTTTCGGCATTTGGTCGCATTTGTGCCCTAGATGAGCCGAATCATATTTAATTTTTCCCATAGTTTTCCCGAATTTTCCTACAAATTTTCCTGAATTTCGCTAGTCCAGGCTTTTGTAGCTTCTGTAAAAAAAAAATTTCTTTTTCTTTTTTATAGTGCTGATACAGATTTGTGTCATTATTTCTTTTCAGCTCAATAGTTTCATTTAGAGGAGTGGTACAGTACACTACTTTCTGTTAGTAAAAAGTTCATTAGTTGCATTATTGTAAAATACAACATGTGAAAAACGTACTAAAATTACTAGGCCATGCCAATGATTGATATCTTGTTTAATATTCATTTTTGATACGAGACACCAGATTAGAATATACTTTTTTCCCATTGAATAGTGTTGATCTATATACACAGAGATTTTAGAATTTAAAAATCAAGAAATCTTTTATCAAAGAAATGTATATATAGAGAGAGAAACACTCAGAAAAAAAGCAGAAACTTTTATAAAAAAAAATACTATTTCTATTGCATAATTCAGTGTTATGTCCATCACGAATAATCTAGAACGAAATTCTGTGAAGTTTATTAGAACAAGAAAGAAAAAAAATTGTTTATGAAACAATAAAAAGTAAAAAAGAAACTCCAAAAGCTTTCTAAAATTATTGCAAGACCAACTTTTAGGAGCTTACATAAAGCTTCAGCATCATGACACCAGATGTCGCTACTATTACGTACAAAGATTGTTGAGATGTTGGCTGAATTCACATTTCATTGCATACAAATATATAGCATACTTATTGCATACTTATATATAGTATCTTTACACAAAAAATTAAGGTGTCCTTCTTCCTTTTTTTTTTAAAAAAAAATTATTAAGTAGCTTTCGATTTTTTTATTGTACAAACAAGTAACATTAAGAAATAAATACACAATGATTCAAAAAGAAGTTTTATTATACTTTGAAGTAATTTATTTATTACTTTTTAATTGTTTATTTATCCTTATGTGTTAATTTAACTCGAATTTTTTGCAATAACGTAAATTGTAATGTTAAATATAATTAGATTAGAATATTAAAATAGAGTTAAGTTTGTTTTCTCACGAAATATTTCTTAAAAATGAACATTTTAAACTAACTTAGGAAAAGGAAATTCTAAATATTTTTTCTATGCTATCAATATTTAGAAGCATTGTTAATTGATATACAGTAAATCTTGAATATTAAAATCAAAACATATGCCTGTATATTACAATTATTCGGGAATTATAATAAATCTTTCAAAAAGTTTATTGTGTAGTAGCAGAGTTTTACGAACATTTAGAAATAATATTTTTCATAGTATTAATAAAAGTTCAATTTTGGTTTTAGAATATAGAACTGCAAAATTCTTTTATTACGATTGGAAAATTAAAACAGAGAATTCTGTTTTAAAAGATCTGAAACTAATTCATTTCGTCAAAAACTTTCCATTTTTTATATATAATTTCTGAAATATGTTTTAACGTTTTTGATAAAAAAAAAAAAAAATTTAAAATAAACATGGTTTGATTTAAACACTATTTATTTATTCTGGAATCCAAAACAGTTATCTTTCATCTAACTAGTATTTCCCTTTTCTTTTTATCTTTTATTTTTATTTATCGGTTTGACAACACTGTTAAAAAATTCTTTTATTTTATTAGTTCCTAGAATCCGAAGTCGTGCAATAAAACACATTCATCAACAGAAGAAACAAAATATTGTAGCAATGACCTCTTTTTAATATTTTATGATAATTACGTGAAAATGGCGAGTTAATAAATGTCCGTGTTATTACGTACTTAATACTAACAACACCATTTCTCAAAATGTGAATATTACAACCATTAAACTGCCTTCCGCTTATATCCTCCCATGTTCAAATTATCTTCCGTGCAAAAAAATTAACACCTAAATCCACACAAATACGAACAAAAACAAAAATACAAAATTGTTTAATTTAGATCATATTTGTATCCATTAATGCTGAACAAAAATTAGAGTGAATTGATGATACACATAATTTCATATTGATTGCCAAATCACGTTTCATAACTTTGGTTTATTAACTTTTTACCATTATAAGACAGAGCATCCGCATTTATCTGTGTTTCGAACTCTGTTTCTTTATTCATTATTATTTTTTTCTTCTTCCCATCGTCAAAAGAGTTAATAGAGATAAATTTTTATCGCCCTTTAGCAAGCAGAGTAACATTACCTGTTATAGCCGTGACTAGAATTAATGAAATATCGTTTTCTCACGCGATGTTTAACTTGCAGCGACTTTAAGTTGAGGCAGATGGCACTTCTTACAGCGCCACCTGCCCCTGAAACCGAACATAATCCGAGTTGAAATGCACAATCTGGATAATCAAGCTAATCAATTACAAATGGAATTAATTAATTGGTTAGCTTTTACTTTTTAAAATATATCAAATGTTTGTATTTCATATTTTTGAGAACAGAGCACCTGCTGTATTTTATCAATTTTAGCCACTACCATATATTCTAAATATTAAAAAAAAAGTTTTTCGTGAGGAAAAAATAAATGTATTTATCTCAAACACAAAACAATAATAAAAAGACAATAAGTTCTGTTTAATATTACGGGTACACAAATTAAAACTACATAATACAGTAGAATACGTTTAACGCGAAAACGCTTAAGGTGAAATATCGGTTAACATGAAATACAACGATCCCGACAACTACTATGTATTTCTCATGCATTTTTTTCTTACACGAAACGAAAATCGCTTAACATGAAAAGATTTCTTTTTGGATATTGAAACTAAGCCGACACTTAATGAAATGTTTGAGACAGTTTTTGTATTATGGAATTATACTACTGTATTACCGGAAGAATTTGTTGCAGTGGATAATAATAATGTGTGCACAGCCCCAATTATGGCAGACAAAGACATTTTGCAGTTTTTTCAATGCTCAAAAAATATCGTTGATGCTGATTCCGACGACAAAAATGAAATAAATATTCCAGCTCCTGCTCCCACGCATCCTAAATGAGGAACATCATTATAAGTATGCGCAGTTATTTAGACACACATAGTATAATATATATATAGTATATATAGTAGTGAAATGAATAACAAAATAGATGACATCGAACAATTTTTTGACACTTTGAGACTAAAAAAGACAATGTAAAGAAAAATTAAGAGATTATTTTTCAAAAACTCAATAAATGTTTTGATTTTCAAAAACTGAAAATTTTATATTAAATTTCATTTTCTTGTGAATGTTTTTGTTTCATTGATCTTTATTACGTACATGCATATATACTTATCTACGTACATATAAAATGTACTCTAATGAACTTAATTTTTTTTAATATATGTTGTTTTTTTCTGCAATATCCTTTAACACGAAAAAATATTTCAGTCACCCTCAGTTTCGTGTTAAACGATTTTCGCTGCACATATAAATTATACTTTTACAAATTGATCAATGAAGTATGAACAATTGCTGTACAATGGGAGTTGGTACGTGTGTACCCTCCACCTCACATATTTTTAAAATTTAATAAATACAATAATCACACACACACAATATTTTCAAATAAATATTGTTTTGTCTCATGCATATGAAAGAAAATTTCGTTCACAGAAATCAATTATAATCTGCTAATAAGACATATTTTAATTAGAATATTTGGATTCTAGAAAGTTTTAAAGGGGTAGTATTTGAATATATTTTAAGGAAACTCATGTTGACATTTTTGTTAGTAGTTTTAAAAAAATTAAAATAATAGGCATCAAAAATGGACACAATGCAAAAGCGCACATAAGCATAATACTTTTGATTTTTTATATATTTAAGTTTCTGAAACATAAAATATTATCAATTTTCAAGCCTCCCCAGCATATGTAAGACACTTAAACAGGAATGAGAGGAAAATACCCAAAAAATTAACAAAATTAACTTTCAAAGTATAGTATTAGGGAATAAAAAGGACTGATTTGAATTTTAAAATTAACTGCAATATATATATTATTTCTTATTCACGAAAACTTGCTCTTTTAGGATTATGTAAAAAAAATAAATTACTCACATTTAAATCAGCAAAAAAAATTATTTCTCGATTATTTATGTGATTACTGTAATAACAGTAAATGAAAGAAAACTTATATACAAAACTTTTTACTTTTCTATGTAGATAAAATTAAATTATAGTTTCCCCCTGAACATCTACTCGTTTAAAAATTAGTTTCTTATTGCAAATTTGAATGCGTTTTCAAGTGCTCTAAACTGGAAACATTTAAAGCATAAGGAAATCTAAAACATTTTGTGAATTAATAAAGCCGTTTATTCTTTTGGGATTATTTAACTACTGATAACTCTTAATCGACTTTTAATTTTATATTTCGATATTAGAAGATAAGACAAAATAAAATCTACTACAAGCAATTTAAGTCGTGTTCTTGTAAATATTTAAATGAATCTTTTACCTTTTTGATGTGACTTTTCCTAGAAGTAGCGCAAAAAGAAGAAAAGAAAACTACTTCCATAATAAAAAACAACACACGATGAGATATAAATCCGTAAATACTCATAATGGGCTCAATTCATGTGACGTCAATGTCACATGATAATGATAACCACGTGTTTTTAGCCAATAAGTTCAAAATCTCATGTGACGTCATAGCCACACGATAAAAGAAATCATGTGTTTCCAGCTAATCAGTTCATGCACTTCGTTGTTGCCAACTTTTAATCTTTTTAGAAACTTTCTCTTAAAAAATAGAAATTTGTCAACAACAATAATGCACATAGGTAAGCAAAATGCATTTTATTTTAAAGTACATGCATAAAATAATTTTTTTTAAATTTTAAAATCTTTTGAAGAAATTTATTTTTTATAGTGGACATTTTTATCCAATTGTAAAATTTGAAATTTTACCCAAGTTTTACAAAGAGAACAACAAACACAATTAGTTTGATGTCTGTTTTGAATTAAATGGATAACACGTGTTTGTCTTTATTATGTGACCTTCATGAATGGGGTCAATTCATCACCAAAGAGCGCTGCAATCGTTTGCCGACCATCACGTGATTATCAAGTAAACAATAACAGCATCATTTGTAGTTGTGCACTAACTTTCGAATTTGCTTACACTATTTTATATTATTTAAATTTTTTTAGTACTCTAAATATTTTTAATGCATTTTCTAGTCTTTTGCGTTTTGTATAGTTATTAAATAGGTATATACATAGTTTTAGTTTACAGTATTAGATTTAAGCCTAGTTTATGCTTCTGTTCTTGAACCTCGTGTTTTTGTATACTTGTAGGCTTTGTAATTAGTTTGTCAACCACATTGTGTTTCGAAAAATTATGGATCATTCAATTGAACAAAATCCTGTATACTTAAAAATTAACCCCCTGTTCTACACATAATTGTATTAATGTATAGAACACAGCGATGTATAGCACTTGGCGATGTCGATTTTTTTGGCTACCAGAATCGATCGCCAAACTACTTAATTCAGCGATAGGTGTTCCGAGAATTTACAAATTGTAATTTTGCAATAAAAATAAAGAAATATTAATGTGAAATAAAATATATATATATATTTATAAAGCTATCTGTAATGCATATAAAAATATAAATTATTTGTTTTTTAAAGTTAAAGGAAAGAAAGGATTTCATTTTGTTATGATAGTAGATGCAAATCCAAAAATGCCGCCAAAATACTCAATCGAATCAAACACGTGGCTATTTACTTAGCCCACCATCATGTCATTATGACGTCAGATGAATTGAGTCCATTGAGCCGATTTGAAGAAATACCAGTCAACAAAACATTTTTTGTATCACATTCGGCTCTTTAAATTATTTTTTTTTAACTAACAAAATACACCTTTCGAATGCAATTTTTTTTGTGTCGATAAGTTTTGGGCCCAATTAACATGGCAACCACTAAAATAACACGAAATTTCCAAACGATTGTTGTTTTGCTCCTTTATAGTAGACACTCCTTGAGCACTGCGACGGATTAGTGCATAATAAATATCTTAATAAAACATGTTACTCATTTAGTAAGAGACAAACTTTCATAACATTGCAGACAATCCATAATAACATAAATTTCATCATTAAAATCCAAATATACCAATTCTAAATCAGAAAATCCTCATAAGGATTTATGAAGATCAGAAGAAAAAACGTGGAAATTTGGGTCTCCACTGACTTGTTAAAGATAAGGATTATTTAAGGGAAGATTCTCTTATCTCTCTGTACTGATAAAATAAGGAGAGTATGAGAACACGTGGAAATGCAAGATTGACCGATAAGCGAGTCGTATGCGTGCATAAGCATAATTAACTTAATTAATGGAAATTAATATGAATTAATTAACTGCGTGATAATTGGAAGCAAATTTTAATCATAATTTCTTATTCTTACATACGAAATTGCGGTATCAACATATTATCCCAATAATCTCCAACATTCAAGATAACTCTCCAAGTTGGCAACCCTAATTTCACATGTGTCGTTTGCGTTGATTGGCAATCCTGCGCATTGTTTCATATAGTGTCGCCAATTGGTTGCGATATTACGTAAGTACCGAAGTTGCTTATGCTTGATTGGATATTTAAGGGTGTAAACTTGAATGCATTTCTTTTCACAATATTTTAAGAGAAATGAAATTTTTTTACGGAATGCATTATTCTATAACATTTTTTCTAAGTTGTTTGAGAAGACATGTTGAAAAGCATTTGAGTGTACTAGTATAGTTCCTTACATAAAAAGGGGAAACTATTGTCTCTAAGATTCATTGATAAAACACTATATTATATCAATTTATTCGATGTAGAAGTGAGAAATATACAATTAAGGAAGCAAATTTACAATTTTAAAGATTGTCTTAATTTAATTGTATAATTTTAAAGATTTAATCTATCTGGAAAAACATACTCTATTTAAAGATAAATTAAAAAAGAATTGAGTGAGGAGGATGAATATTAACTTCGCACTGTTCAGCTACACCAGGGCTTTTGGTGACGGACCGCGTAATTTTGAACCATGGTCAAGTGACGCGGACGACACCTGAGCTGGCACCCCCTCTCCTAACTACCACACCACACCAATGGGAGGACGTTTGAGCTCTCGACAGATTTAACGTGTATCGCTCCCCTATACGGCGAGTTTTCAGTGGTACTAGGCTCGAACTCATGACACGCTAGCCATAAGCCGATACCTTGACCACTTGGCTACCGCGGCCACTAAAAAAAATGAAAGATAGTCATATAATATGTCAATTAAGGTGTAAAATAGTTGAAATTTATGGGTAGTAAATTAATGATTTTTTTTTTGTGAAATAGCTTTGTGATGCATGCTTTTATAATTAGCTTTCCAAATTGTATTCACTGTTAAAAATGAAACTGAAATTCTCATTATGATATACGTAAAATAGAAGGATTTCAAAGAGAAAAAAAGGTATTTACGTATTATCGCAACAATCGCCAGCTCTATTAATAACTCGATTTCCTATGTGTCGTATACTTTGAATTGGTAACCAGGTGCTTCGTTTCATATAATGTCGCCAATAGGTTGCGATAATACGTAAGTACCGGGAAAAAAATCACAAATGTTTTTGCTCAATACTAAGAGAACGGTGAAATATATCAAGGGGGGGGGGAGCATACAATTTTGCGATTAACATTATTATCTACTTATAATTAATAAATACGCATGCAAAAAAAATACATATTTTATAACTAATTACTCATAAACATTATTATCAAAGGGATTTGGTAAATGGATTAACTTTTTTAAGTAAATAAATAAAACATGAAATTTAGCATTCTAAATCTGTATAAAAGAATAAACTACTTACATGTCTTCATTCAACGTTATTGATTAATATTAGCTTTTCTACTCAGCTGTTTTGACTTGATTAAAAAATTAATGAAAAGTATTTTAAAAAATCGTTATTATTCTTTAAAGTTTAAAAAGATCAGTTGATCTTTCTACTGCTCTAATAAATTCGCGTGTGACAATAAGGCGATCTCTACATTTAGAAGGAAAAAAATCGACTCTAATAGCATACTCCAATAGATAACTAATGTATTTTGCTTGCTTGTATTTCAGAGTAGATTTGGTTTACTCGAAGTATATAATGCATGTATTCTAGATTAATGTGCTTTTTTTATTTTTATTTCACATCAGTGAGTGCAGATAAATTTTTAAAACTTCTTTTTCTACCTCTACAAAAATTACTGTCAAAAAAATGTTTGTAAATGTACATAAAAATTACGATATCAGCTATTATAACAACATACTAAACTTCTGACGACGCGCGAGCTGCATAGTTTAAAACCAAAACCACGTGATGAGATTGATATCCAGTGCCGGTTTATTCATTGGACGCCCAGGGGCTCGGGGCCGGACCGGATAAGCTGGACTTTATTAGATTCCTAGTTATAAATTTCGATCCACCAGTGCCAAGGGGGCCTGTAGATCTGCGCCCAGGGCCCGAAATGAGCTTAAATCGGCACTGTTGTTACCTTAAGTAATATTTCACCTCTCTTAATTTTCCGAAAAGGACACGTTGAACATTATCTTTAGCCATCAAAAGCCATTAATTGTAACCGAAGATCATGAAAAGGTGAGATATAACTGAATAAGATTTGGTATGGTGTGGACGCGAAGAAAGGGGTGCTAACTCAAGCATCGGCTTCGTCATTGACTACTGCTGAAAATAATAAAGCACATTGATCGTAGTTAGAAAAAGACAGGCGTGTGTAAGGTAGAAAGACAGCAGGGAGTTGTCGATAAACAATAAATCAATTTTTTTTCATTTATATGTGTATAGCTAGTCTTTTATTTGATTAAAAACTAGCAGTCACCAACTGGTGGTCCATGGAAAAAATTTTGATGGTCCGCAGAAGAATTAGGGCATTATTTATATTTTTTATGAATGTTTCAGTTTCAAATACGAGAAACAAAACATATTTAAAAAAATGGTTATACTTTTTTTTTTTAGATTTTAAATTTTACTTTTGGCGAAATTCCCTCTGAGTTTAGCGAATTTTTAGCTACTTTTTCTGGTGTATCTAGCGACATTTGAAAGTGAGTGAGTGATTATTAATGTCGCACTATTCAGCTACTCGAGAGCTTTTGGCAACGGACCTCATAATTTTGAAGCATGGTCAAGTGACGAGGACGGCGATTTGAAGTGAGAGTTGGAACCCCCTCTCATAACTTCCACACCACACCAACTGGAGGATGTTTGAGTCTCGACAGATTTAACGTGCATTGTCCCCTTCTGCACGGTGGGTTTTCAGCAGGACAAGGCTCGAACATATGACACTCCGGTCATGAGTCCGTTATCTTGACCACTAGGCTACCGCGGCCACATTTGTAAGTGAGAGTTGGTAACCATGGCGAATGGGCAGCAACACTTAAGTTTGTTGATATTGCTTTGCCCTTCATTTTCGTGAAGTTTCGTGCAAGAAAACACTGGAGATATTTTCGATTTTTTTTAAAAAGATTTTTTATAATACAAATCAATTGCAAAATACAGTCGGACCCCCATTTTACGAACCTCTATTGAATGAATTTTTCTATTTTGCGAACTTTTTCTTGAAACTAAGAAAAAAATTTTTTACGGTTTTCTTCGTAAAATAACCTCTAAATAGAGAAGTGCATTTTCTATTTAAGGAGCTTTTTCCTCTCTTATGATTCGACTTTTCCCCCTTCCTATTTTAAAAATATTTCTGGTCATTTTTCAAATTGTTCTCTCTTTTAACTCACTTTATTGTGATCAATGGCCTTGAACTGGTTTCACCAAGTGCCTAACTTACCTAGAGCAACGGAACTACCGTAATGTTTCAAATAAAAAGCTCAAATAAAATCAAAAGATTTTATCAGTAATGAAACCAGGGGTGGCCAACCCGCGGGCCACCTTGAATAATTTTGCGGCCCACTATATTCATTACAAGTTTACAAAATGCGCTCGTTTTGTGCAATATTTTTGTGTTTAGCGTTATGTTTTGAAACCAATATGTCCCATAATTGTTTCTGTTTTGTTACATTGCTTCTGCTTTAATACATACTTCGAAGTGAACAGTATTGCATTCCAGCCCCCCCCCCCTCCCGCAGCATTGCGCTTGGTTCCTGTAACTTTAGCACGTTACTTATTCCTAGAGCTAGACATATTTGATTATTGCATTATTATAATTAAATTATCTATGTTTGTATACATGAAAAATAATGAAAACAATAATATAATTCATTCCGTTTTAAATTTTCATGCCAATAAATGCTTGTAGTGGATCCAAATCTAAAATAAAGGTATATATTTTTGTATGCAGTTTGCGGGTTTATAATATGTTTCCAAAGTGGCCCTCAAGGTCATTTGGGTTGCCCACCCATGAATTAAACTTAAAGACGCAAATGGTAATGTATGCTTAAATTTACTGGTTATAAGATAATGTATGTTTAAAATCACTTGTAGGCTTTTAAAATTAGAATTTGTCGTTAAAACTCATTAATTTTAATATAAAATTATTTTTTAAAGTTGAAAATACAGTATACTCCTGGACAATGTCCCCCCCCCCCTGGTTTCCTTGCAGATTTCTCTTTTCTATGGGTAAAATTTATAAAATAAAAAGATATTACTTTATAAAAAAAAGAGCGAATAATTACTTTTTTAAATAATGTATAATGGTTATGAGTTTAAAATTTGTTTTACGAGGTTTCGAAAGTACATTAAAAGATGAATCTTCATTTAACGAATTTTCCCCATTACGAACTTTTTTTCGGGATTTAACGACTTCGTTATAAAGAGGTCCGATTGTATGTTGAATTCTATGAAACATATTGAATCTGTTCTTATGTTAACCTTGAAAATATTGATACAACAACAAAAAATCAATCAGACCGTAACACATGTCGTTTATCGTTCCAAAAAAAAAAAAAAAAAAAGAAAGAAAGAAAAAGATTCTGAACATCCGTCTTGTATAAAACGACCACCTGCGGCGGTCAAATATGATGCCATAATTTCGAACGAATAAAAAAAAAAAATAGAATATTCCAATCAGATTAATATCTAATTAAAGTACTTATACCTATTAAAAGGAAATGACGTATTGATGGCTTGATTATCGAAAAAGAAAAACATTTCAAAAAATTATTAAAAGGGAAGTCTTTTTTTTTAATGAACAAGAACTCATAATAATTAGCTTAAATTTTTTTTATATTCTCTTTAATAGGCCATTCGACTCTATCTCTTCTCACTGGGGATATCTTTTCTTTATCACATATTTTATGGCACTGCAAAAATACGTACAGTGAAATACATTTAACGCGAAAACGCTTAAGACGAAATATGAGTTAACACGAAATAATACAACGGTCCCGTCAAACTGCTATGAATTTTCATACATATTTTTTCTCTTAACACGAAAGGAAAATCGCTTAACACAAAAAGATTTCCTTTCTAGAATACGGAAAACACCATCAGCGCAGGCTAGAGGCAAGAGGGGTGTGAAATGAAAGAGATGTCGTTTTCAGGGATGTCTTAAGGCTTCTTGAGGCCCTGGGCCTCTACACTAATATAGGCCCCACCTACGACACTTGAAAGTAGACAGTACACAGCATATACATTGTCAAATACTCGTGCAAAAAATAACCCGAACCAAATAAATGCGTAAGACTCGACCGACTGCCACCTTTTGACTGAAAGAGTAATAATGGTAGGCCTAGGCCAGCGTTTCTCAAACTGTGGGGCGCACCCCTCTAGGGGGCGTGATAACTCTACGAGGGGTGCGCGAGCGTATAGAAAAGTCGAAAACAAAAGATTATTTAAGAAATTATTAATTTATGGAAAGCAAACAAATTACAAGGGGTGATCAAATGAAAAGGTACGAAACGACACGGTGGGTACAAATATAGACTTTATTCAAAATATACACCATAGGCCTGAGCACAACGATCCCACTGATGAACAAGCCGCAGGATTCCTTGTTCCCAGAATTCCTGTGGCTGTGACGAGACCCAGTCCTTCACAGTGTCCTTGAGTACGTCGTCCGAGTTGAAGCGCTTTCCTTTCAGGTGTTTCTTCAGTGGACCAAACACATGGAAATCGCAGGGTGACATGTCCGGACTGTAGGACGGATGGTCCAACGTCTCCCATTGGAACTTGTCCAGTTCCATTTGTGTGACTCTGGAGACGTGTGGACGCGCGTTATCATGGAGCAGAACCACACCCTCCGTGAGCAGCCCCGGTCTTTTGTTCTTGATGGACCTGCGTAGGCGTCGGAGTGTCTCACAGTACACATCGGAGTTAATGCTTTTTCTGTGCTCGAGTAATTCTGTGCTCGCATCATTTGGACGCCGCTTTTTTTAAGAGCCTTTGCTCTCTCCTGCGCATGCGGGCACCCGCGCATGATCCGATCCCAGTCAGAGTCTCCAATGGCATCCCGAGATGTCTCGCTACATTCTCCCTTGGCGGAATATGCAAATATTTAACTGTTTCATTTTTATGTCGTTTCGTACCTTTTCATTTGATTACCCCTTGTATATTCAAGCATAATAAACAAGATATCAATCATTGGCATTGCCAAGTAATTTTAGAGCGTTTTCCACATGTTGTATTTTATAATAATACAACTAATGAACTTTTTACTAACAGAAAGTAGTGTTGTACTGTACCACTCCTCTGAATGTACTACTATTGAGCTGAAAAGAAATAATGACACAAATCTGTATCAGCACTATAAAAAAGCAAAAAAAAAAATTTTTTTTTTACAGAAGCTACAAAAGCCCGGACAAGGTGACTTAACTCCTTGTCTAGGCATAAAACTCGCTTCTATGTATTTATTCTTTTAAGTTTAACAAGGAAAAATATATACAATTAATAATAACTTAACTACAACATTACTTAAAATTTATTTAGCTTAACTAACAAAGGCTTATGGAATGAAAAGAATGACTCGTATACGTAAACACTGATGGTGTAGTCAGTCAATTTTCCAAAGATTGCATCGATAGTGGTGCCAGAATCAGTTGTTGGGGTTCAGGTGGTGATAGCATGTCAAGGTCAAATTCCATTCCTCATTTTTGTGAAGATTTCCTCCAAAATGCAGGTAGATTTTTTTTAAAAAAACTTTTTGCAAACAATAAATTTACTAGGTAAAATTTGAGAAAATTTTGTTATAAACTAGCGAAATTCAGGAAAATTTGTAGGAAAATTCGGGAAAACTATGGGGAAATTTAAATATGATTCGGCTCATCTAGAGCACAAATGCGACCCAATGCCGAAAACCCGAGGTCAATTGGTTGCTTATTGGCTGAGAAAAAGGTACGACAAAATATGGAACGAAGACGAAGACGAAATTTGCGTTCTAATAGCGCTTTTGTTCCACTACGTGAAAAAGGCGCTAAAAATAAAATACACATTTACACTAACATAATACACTTATAAATGTATTAGTCCTGCACAATGTATTTTAGAATTAACTGCACACAATGTATTTTAAATTATATATTTATTACTAAGTAAGAACAAGTTTAATAATTACCAGTGACCACACACATGGACTTGTCACATATAAAACTATATCCAAAAATTAATATTTATCTTGATAGTTTGTACGATTTATAATTAATCCCTTGATTGCTAATTAAAAGTTACGCGACTCGCTCCCCACAGTACCACCGTTTTCTACGTAGGTTCGAGTATGGGGAGGGGAAGAAAAGGAATAAATAAGCAAATCCTTCGCAAACACTGTCAAAGTCTTTTTATTGCATCCCAAAGTCTTCGAAATAATTTTATCGATAGCAGTGCAACAAAAATATATATATATATTTAAAAAAACGTACTTCGGAAAGACGTATATATGCGTCCGGGGTAATTATCGTTTTGATTGAGTGAGACGTTTATATACGTCCGTTGTACATAAGAAATTAAAGTCGTGTTGTAATTTTTGCGACAAAGTATAGTATTATTGAATTCAATACGTTGTTATTGTACGAGGGGGGGGGGGTGATGAAAATTAGGTTGGAATATTGGGTCGCAAATAGTGAAAGTTTGAGAAGTACTGGCCTAGGCCAAAATACATAAACGATGGTCATCACATGTAGCCAGTTGACATATCTTCCAAAATTCCCTGTTTTTCGGAGAATACAACCGGAAATAGCATTTGACCGTTGGAATTCGAATCATAATCTAATTAAGGCTGAGTCGAGAACGAGACGAGGCCCCCCTAGTGGCCGAGGCCCTGGGCCCATGTCTTAAGGCGTCCTTAGTCATTCCACATGTTTTGTAGAAAAGAAGCTAACTTGGCTGTGAAATACCCTCAGGATGGCCTATGACAAGAGCCAATTTTGTTTATCCTAGCTACTTTCACCCTGCACCTCTGTAGACGCCTCCCAAACACATCTCATCTCCCATCAGTAGGTTTTGGAATTTAGTGGTGGTGTGTAGCGGTTCCTATATACGCCAGTAACAGCCTCTGGACCAGTGATTCCCAAAGTGGTCTATATAGACCCCAGGGGTCTACAACGACCTCCAAGGGGTCTACGCCAGCCAAAAATTAATTTGGGGGTCCATGAGGTGTAAGTGGTCTCTATGATAGTGGATCTCATTAAACTAAACCATGACTAATTTTTTTTTTAAATTATAATCATGTGGAAACCAAATTTTACCTATTTAAGAGATTTATTTACTAAATATAATGAAATTAATTTGCATTTACAAGGTGACAGCATAAATTTTATTAAAGCAAGAAACATTTCAGCTTCTTTTTCCTGAGTTAAGTTAAATAAGTATAATACTGGGCCACAAATTTTCTAAATTAGTCACAGACATTCTGTCAGAACGTTTTACCCCATGTTGAACTTTTAACTGCCTTTTATTCTGATTTTCAAGTTAGGTTTGAGAATGATTTGACTATGGCAATACAGTAGGTAATGAATTCGTATAGTCATATTGAAAAAAAAATGTCACATTACAATAGGAACTGATCATAATAAACGCTAACGAAGATCTTAAAGTTTAGAAATGGATGCCAGCAATTTTGGCTGAAAAAGTCAAACCTGTTATTTGTCTTGACTTTTAGAATATCGTGAGGAAGTTTTTTATTGCTTTTCCTAGTGTGAAAGAGCTTCAGTGCGGTTGCCAATTTCAAAAAAAAAAAAAAAATTGAACACTAACAGAGGAAATTTAAGGTTAAACCAAACAAGATTAATACTAAATGTTGAAAATTTGATATTGTAGTGCTAGAGATTCTTTTCTCCCTTTAAAATATTTTGTTTGTTGTTTAGTTAGTTTATTTAACAGTTGCATTTATTAATTAACTTTTAATTTAATTAATTAACATGTGCTTTTTAAATTTTAAACACTATACCTCATTACTGTTAGAAAAATTTAATTCTTTTAAAGTAGGAGTAGTACCAGCTGTCAAGAAGACATTTAAGTGGATAAATTTGCAAAAATTCAATATTAATTAAGCAGGGGTCTACCCCAAACCGAAAAACATGGCAAGGGGTCTATGAGACAAAAAAGTTTGGGAACCTCTGCTCTGGACAGATATGAACACTTTTATCTGGTGGTCCTGTTACTTGGCATCGGATCCGTATATCGCGAGTTCTTCCCCGACATCAGTTTTGAATTCAGTCGAGAAGACGTGATTGTAGATGTGACAGACATGAATTTAGCCCATTGGAAAAATGTATTTTGATAAAATATAAGTGAAAAAAATATTCTTTCTTATCCTATCCATTGTGAATTATATAAATTCCAGGCTTTTGAAAATATAGTATACTTCTAAAACTATAACCTTTTAGGTTCATTAGGTATATGCCATTTCTTTTAAATAAACAGTATTCCGATCTATGTAGAAGTCCAGTTTTTGTTTATATTCATCTTTTTTATTATTATTATTTTTCAAGCTATAATTTTTAAACCCGGCGTATAACGCGCAAATTTCGATCTTATTTTTTGTGTTCACAGTGCACGCTATACGCCGGATTTTACGGTAATTAAAAAGCGATTAAAGTATTAATTAAAATATATTTTGTGTAAATTTAAATGGATTTTTTCCCCCTTTTTGTTTATCATTCTAAGCAAATAGTTTTTTACTTAAACTTCCTCTGGGTAAATCTTCCTCCGGATTGAGTACAAGAGTCGCGCGTATAAGTAATGAAGATTTATTATTATTGTTAATATGAAAATTTCAGTTTTTTGTTTTGTTTCGTAGATTTAACAAAATTAACCAAAATTATAGGCAGTGGGAAAAAATTCAGCAGTATATCATATTCTTGCAGAATCAATAATATTTTGGAAGCACTACTGATATAAATACAACTGGTTTCAGAATTAAAATTAGTCACTATTTTGAAGAATCGTATTTTCTAGAATACATAGTCACTTTGTCTTGCAGAAAAAAGCTCGGAACATTTACACTAAAAAAATCTTTGAGAACGTCTTTGCATTGAAATTTGAGGGCAATTAAGGCAGCAATACTCAACCTGAGGCCTGCTTATGATTCATTGCACTAAAAAATTCAGTTATTTAAGAACAATGTATTAAAAAATTAACGGGAAATTCTATCAATCAAGTAATCAAATCGACCAATTTTGCTGTCAATGTCATAAGGGTACGAATTGCAAATTTTTTTTTTCTATTTGTAACTGCAATGGTTAGTAATAACTAATACCAGTGAAGTAGGGAACTGAACCGGAGTAGTGACAATTTTATGGGAGAAACCTATTTTTAATTATTAACAAGTAATACTGATTTCAGTCTGGAATTCAGTCAAAACTCCTCTTTACTGCCATTCTGTATTTGATAAATTAATATTTGAAATGAAAATTAGAGAGGCTTTGTCAAGCGAAAAAAAATCAAATTATCAAACGGCATTACAGCTTTGCTTTCATGATTGTAGAATGTAAATTTTAGGGGCTTGGTCATGGATGAAAGGGAACCGAAACTACCCCATAACTCAGTAAAAAATGCATAAAACCGAATTTTTTTTATGTGTTTGATAGAGATTAATCTAGTATTAAAAGCCAAAAATAAAGTTTTAATATTTTATTCAATTTTCCACATTTTATTTTCCAATATTGCCCAAGTCTTATGATGTTTTCCCATTAATCCTCATGTTGCGGCCCGCATGAAATATCTGCCATATGTATGAGGACCAGCAGGAAAAAAAGGTTGAGTACCCCTGACTTAAGGTATCAAGATTCAGTGGCGTACGGAATACTTTGGAGGTGGTACATTTTTTTTAAACACATAGATGAAAAAGCCGATGTGTAATCTGTTTGCTAAATATTTAAAAAAATTTGGTGTATGGAGGAGGGGGTTTGAAGCACACAGATGTTTCATACTTTAAAGTCAGGTAAAAAATAGGCTTTCTGTGAACACTAATTATTTCTTAGATTATTTAGGAAAAAAGTTGCTTCTATTTTTTCAAAAGATGTTTCATGTATCCCACCTTATATTTTCGTCTAACTACTTCATCGTGTATTTAATTAAAATTAAAGACTTTGAAGTGTGTGTAATGAGTTTAACTCTAGAACTGCAAAAATAATAGATTAAGAAATTGTTCAAAATTATTTACTTCTATGTGAAAGTTTTTCTTTCATTGTACAAATGATAATTTTAAATGGATTTTAATAGTATATTTAGCAATCATGATTCCTAAATTTACATTTAACACTAATAATTATTTTTTATAGACTTTGTAAGCGAATACTCCAGAAATATTCAACTTATTTTGCTTTTCGGAATATTACTCTATGTAGTAAATGCAGAAGGTTTCTTTTACATTCATATGAAATTTCTTGATAAAAATATGCAAAAATGATCAAAATAGAAATAAAAATATATATTGTTATTGTGTGTATTACATATAAGCATATGTTTTGTTATAATTTAAATATGATGTGTATATGACATATTGTTATAAAACAAGCAAAATAAAACCAACGAGAAATTTATAAATGAAGATATTTTTTATTCACAAGATTGATTTAGTTTTAAATATATGATATCAACAATCAACGAAGGATAAACAGACACAAACATTGATGCACAAGCCGATATCATCTTGTCGTACACAGTGTTATATGAAAAATGGTGGAAATAATAATTTCGAACACTTTCTTTTCGAATAAACAAAATGGTTATCCAATAAATCAGAAACTCAAATTAAAAAAAAGTCTCAATTTCACACTTGCATTAAAATCAATTTCTTAAGGAAACATCTTATCAAATGAATTGCACATGCTTCTATTTTATTTTATACGCCAAATGGCGACAGCAAAACCAAAGTTACCTTTGATTATGTTTGACATTCAGTGCTCTGTTCTGCGGCTTCGATTGTTCTATTTTGTCCAAATGGAAAGATAATTATAAACACATAGATGGTTAGATGTAGACACAAAGAACTGGTTTAAATAATTTGAATTTCAACAATGAAGACACAAAGAGTTGAAATATCCCTATAGATAAGCTGATTTCAATTCAGGTGAAATTGAGACGTTAGTTAAAAAAAAAAAACCGTGCTGATAAAAATTTATGTCAATTAAAACAGAAATCAGGTATCTGACACTGGATACTATTACAAATGTAAACGTAATAAAATAAAAAGAAGCACAAAGTTTTGTTTCTATTAACCATGCCATGCATAATTAGGCTTCTAAGATGTGACGCATGATCGTGTTTCTTCTTTAAACCACTGTCACATGCGCAAACCGAATAAAAACATGACAGCATGGCGCAGATGCAATGTGCTGTTATTAATTTCTCTTTTTGCCAAAAATTACATCTTATAACAAGAGTTACAAAGATCTGTTCTCAACACCTTTGCTGGAACAATACTTCATTAAAAAGTTTTTTTTTTAAAAAAAAGAATATTTTTATGGTGTTTTAAACAAATAAACAGGAATCTAAAAACAGAAATAAAAATGTTTTACATGCTTCAGAATTTTGAAAGAAAATCATGATGATGTAGATAGATATATATGGCACATTTTAAAAGTAATAACGAATACATGATTGGATGCTTTATAGAAAGCACTTCTAAAATTCTCTAAGTAATGGAATGAAATAATGAAACCTCAGAAACAAAGTAAACATTTAACAACCAGTTTATAAAAATTTGGCATCACAAATTTGCAACAATGAAAAACATTTCAAATAACAATTCTCTTGCAACTTGAAGCACACATTTACAAAGTCTAAAGTATACTTTAAGGTTCAATAGCACCAAAAATCTTAGATGGTTATAAAGTAAAAAGAATTTGTAAGTTTAAACTAATACTCTTGTTCATATTTTGATAAAATTTTTGGTGCGATTCCTTAAACGGTCATTACGTACTATCGCAACAATGCCAACGTTCAAGATACCTCGCCAAGTTGGCAACCCGATTTCGCATTGTCGAACGCGCTGAATTGGCAACCATGTGTTTTGTTTTTATTTTATGTCGCCAATATGGTTGCGACAATACGTAAGTACCTCTTAAACTAGACTTTCACATATTTTTTTTTTACAATTAGCAGATCAACAATTGAAAATTAAAACATAAAATTGTACAATTTTCTTGAGATTTTTTTTTTTAAAAAAATGAAATGTCTGGTATATGCTACAATATAAATTCTCTGTATGTGTTAATTCTAAATCCCATGCTTCATAATTCCTCTGATAAATAATGAGCAGAAAGATATTGCAAGCTATAACAACGCACACACTCATTTAAATATCCAGTGCAAAATAGATCAACTTTAGGAAGTTAAATACCACGCGTTACAGAAAAATAAACGCTCATAATAATATAAAGGATGTACAGAGAGATGCGTGCAAGCGATTTGTACACATCGTGTTTTGTAACTACAACCGTAACTATGTACAACGTACTTGAAGCCATATCACACTCTTGTACGATTGAGCAATAATAAAATGTATATGTACAAATATATTTACATCAAAACCATGGCACTAAGTTGGCCACCACACCTGAGCCCTAATAAATATATGTTTCCCTTCAATGTAATGGATTATCGTATATCACAGCTATTATTTAGATGATGTCAGCAAATTTTGTACACGAAAATTAAATTCGTTCGCTTAAAGGTTATGAGGGATATAAAAAAAATGTGGACCATATACTAGAGATGGAAAAAAGGAAATTCAAAATCATAAAAATCACAAAATGATAACACAATTTCAATTTTCATGGGTACATACATAAAGCACTCTAACATAAGAACAAAACTATTCGAAATTCTAGTTGTTTTGTAACTTTAGAAGTTAGTTGTGCAATAGTTTGAGCAAACATCAGGGCGAGTTGCGACAAGTGCAAAGCTAGCTATTTTACATACAGACGAGTGTAATCATATACTTCTGCATATATAATATATATAATATCCGCCACTTTTATCACGTGGCACAACGAATAACTATTGCTCCAACAATGTCAAAATATAATCCCATCTTTAAAAAAGTAGTATATAATAAGTCGTGCTGATATTGGCAACAGGGAGAATTTCTGATTTGGCACAAAAATAGAATGTTTTCTCGATCGACGGCAAGCGCGTGTACAAACATCGAAGATTGTCCAGACTTTAAAAGAAATGTCTAAAAATTAATCACACTATTAAGCTAAGAATTAAACAGTTTAAGCTGCCATCTATTAACCAAGATAACAATTAAAGATGATAATTTAGTAGCTTGAAATAAATTTTAGATGCTGCAGAGCAAAAGGTAAGCGAAAAAATAACTGGGAAACGCATTAATTTTTTAGGGAAATTTTTTTATAAAATTCGGAAATGGATATTTATGTGTTACGTAAAATATATATGCATATCTTCGTCAATTACTTCCACACGTGTATTAAAATATTATCTTTTTTCATTAGCATGAAAAACATATCTCACTATAAAGCCTACTATTTTCGTTTTATTTTAAAATAATGTAGATTTTCAAAAAGATTAAAATACTGCATTTTTTTTAATGTTGGTATTAAACAGAAACTGATAAGATCACTTTGTGTGTGCGATTCATATCAACAGCTTTAAAAATCTGATCTTTGTTATGAAGTAAAATAATTTGAACAAACATTAATGCTAAGCAACATTTATATATATACACATATACTATCTTTTCTGTGTATGCAATCACAATCAGTTTGAGTTATCTGTATAGAAGACAACCAATATCGTAACCTCTGAGAGAAAAACAGTTTCCAAAACTATACTATCTTTACAACCAGCTTAACAATTCACAGACAAAGTGAGGCAAGTAACTCGCTGCATAAAGAAATTTAATACTTTGTCTTAGTTTTCTTTCAAAAATCCTGAAAATCATATTTGAGATAATATTTAGGAGGAAAAGCCACTAAATAAACTTAGCTTAAAAATCTTCAATTAAATTTAAATCTATATTAAAAAAAATCTTAAGACTATATTCATCTAAAATTTTCTCAAAATCATTTAGTAAGAACAAAGCTTTAAATTCCGATAACTTGCATGGAAAAAAATAGCTACGTGACAAAAACATTTTTTCCCCGTGGGGTTGAAAACAGACAAAGTATTTTAATTTCTTTATGCAAGTTAGTTGTAAATAAATCTCTCATCAATAGTTATCTTTCAAATAAATGTTTCATAAATGCTTATATATACATATATCACGCTCTTCATCAATTGATCTCCCGCATTCCATATCCTATGATTCTTATGAAAATAATTCATTTTCTTCGAAGAAATGAGGGAAAAAAGGATTGAATGCGCAACTCCAGAGATTGTATCAGCTTCATTGCATCTGTTCATTCTGGGAAAGAAAAGAAAAAGAAATTATAACATCAGTATTTCGAATATCACAGCTATTTACTATACATAAAAATTAAATCAATTTTAATTTAATGGAGTAACTGAGCTGACAAAATCACTACGCAACTGAATTATAGAATAATCTAAAATCGGATACATTAAATGGCATTAACTTTAAAATGTATAAATTTTTAATGAAGTTTGATCCAAGTTAAGGATTTGAAATTTTCATTATGTACCTTAAGCCTTCTTTTGGGGGGAAAAATCCAACAAATATTAGTCCAAAAAGTCTGGAAATACTTTGAGTTTTGGAAGTTTTCGAAATAAGTTCATAATTACTTATCTTTTAAGACAAATATATATAATATCCAGTATAACTATTGATTTTAAACAGGTCTCTTATTTCAATTCATTATTAGTAGATTAAAAAAATAGCTATATCCTTACACTCAGTGGCGTAACGGAGAACATTTGGGCCCCCCTTCAAAATCAGGTTTTGTTGATCCAAGCTGGGCCTCCAAGTTGGATTTTACAATGAGTAGGCACTTGGCGACAGTCGGGCTTTGGGCCCCCTAGAATCCTGCCCCCCCCCCGTGATGCGAGGTGTACGTTACGCCACTGTCCTTACATTTAAAATATACGCACATATTTTCTCTCTTTTTAGAGACCTCGGAAGTTTCGATCATATAAATGGGCTGAATTTCTGTGACGTCATAGTCCCATGATAAATATAGTTACGCGTTTCAATCAATTCGTTCATCCGCTTCGCTGTTGCCATCCCTTAATTTTTGAGGAAAATTTCTTTTTAAAAAGCACATATTCGTCACTCATAATAAGTACATAGTTAAGCAAAATGCACTTGATTTAAAAATACGCGTGCAATATTTGTTTTTTTAAGTTTTGAAATATCTGTTGAAGAATCTTAATATTCGAACATTTTTACCCAATAATCAAATTAAAAAATTTATTTAAAGTTTAGAAGTTGAGCAACAAGTACAAATCTAATATCAGTTTTGAATTAAATTTAGAACACGTGACCATAATTTTAGCCCAATTAGTATAAAAACTCATTCGTTTCTGGATGTTTTTAAGAAACTCAACAGAATGCTATGGAATGAGTAATTTTTCATCATTAAATACTCTCAATAGGGATAATGATTACATATTTATATAGTAGTATATAGTTATAATTAAGTATAATGTTTATTTATAATTTAATATACATATATTGATACATATATAGGCCTTGATGCATTAAAAAAAGAAAATACGATACATTATTGTTTGTATGTATATGTGTTAAAATTAATTATAATTCTTGAATGATTCATATAACATCTTCTAAAACGAATGTTTAAAGTTTGCGGAAATGTTAAAATAGACATGCATAAAAAATAAATTGAGCCTAATGACACTTGTGCAAGATCAACAAACAACGGGAATCGAAAAGATGTAGAGAATGCTGAATAAAAAATACAGCGGGGGAGTATATACATAGGCATATTCTTTCTTTTTTTTTTTTCTCGTTCTCTTTTCGAGCACATTGCACAACTTATTTTAGCTCGTAGGTCACAGTCTATTGTTGACAAAGAATTTAGCTCTATTTTTGTTCCTGCTTATGTTCTTTTCCGACAGCGCGGTTGTGTGAATTCGCTTTCGTTCGAAACATCCTTTTTCTTAATGTGTATTCGGTTACCTCAAGATAGTTGACGAAAGGTATTTATCTTTTATCTTCCACTTTACGGGGCCAAGTGGCTGCCAAGACTGGGTCTTTCCTCTCAGCACCTTCGGATCCCCCCACTATTTAGTTCGGCTCAAAAAAATAAGTTTTGTGTTGACTGATTTTTACATATACAGTTGGATCTCCATTTTACGAATCTCTGTTTTGCGAATTTCTCTATTTGGCGAACTTTTTCCTAGAACCAAGAATATTAAGTATTTGGAAAGAAGAATCACTGTTTAACAATATTTTTCCATAATGAACTTTTTTCGGTATTTAGCGATTTCTTTAAATAGATGTTCGAATGTATATGTATTCTTATGCGTTGTAAAGTTGATATTAAACTTTACTTCTTATTTAATTTTTCTTTATTTCATAAAAAGATCCATTTATTATTATTATATGAAGCTAAAGGTAGCTAAATTTAATCTGGCTTTTTAATAAAAGATGCTGATCAAATTATAACAATCAGAGGCGTACACAGAGGAGAGTTTAGGGGACCCAGACCCCTCCCGTATACCAACAGATTTTTAATATGTTTAGCATAAAAATTACTTTCCTGTGCTTTCTTCTCTCTACGTTTTCAAAAATTTAAACCCATCCATGAAAGCAGTTTCTGTTCACCACTGATAGCAATAATAACTTCATTATTATTGTTAGTCAGATTGAAAGAAGCTAACCCACGAAGTTGCTTTCCTTGGTGTGGGTTTGAGGGAATTTCGTTTGAGAATTTTTTCTTAAACCATTACATTATTTTTAAATGTACAGTCTCGTCTTTCTCAAACAGAAGAAAAAGCACAAAAATAATTCATTATTCTATGCCAGTCTTTCCAACCATTTTATCGTTGCAGACCGGTCAATGTGTGATAATTTTCCACAGCCCGCTAAGGGAGGGGAGAGGGCGTTTATTGTTTATATTTTAAATTGTTTTGATTTAATAATTTTAAGTTAGGTTTATTTAAATATGCCTTCAGAAAAAAACTACGGTTAAAACACCCCCCCCCCTCCAAAAAAATATAAAGTGATTTAACATGGAATATAAAGTGATTTTTATGGAAAGTCGCAAAAACTCGAGAGAAATAATCACAGTAAATAAAATGGAAATAATTTAATGTTCCTTGGTCGGCCCGGTACCAATTGATTAACAGACCTGTACCGGTCCGCGGCCCGGAAGTTGGAGACTGTTCTATGCAGGGGCGTAGCTACCACAGTATCAATGACACGGGGCCCAAAAGTGAGTAACCAAAGAACCCTCAAAATGTTAAGGAGCCCTCCTCCCCCAGGAGTTTTGATACAGGGCCCACCCAGGACTAGCTATGCCAGTGGTTGTATGCAACAACATAACGATTTCTTTTACCAACACAATTCTGTCGTATTTGAACAACAAAATCATATGTATGTTTTTCTCAGATATACACATTCATTTATTTTGTAGAATTACTGTCCACTAATATTTAAACCGATTATTGAAGACATTTTACCTCTCCTCAGTGGAAATAAAACAACTTCCAAAGCAAGGAAAAACTTCAACGAAACATCTCCCGATGGTTAATTAACTCTCTACCAACCACAGCTATTTGACAAAACCTCTAGTCACTCTCTCTCTTTTTTTAACCTACTTCAAATCCATTTCTGTTATCAATTTTACTTACTACGCTTTAATGTTTTTCCCCAACCTCTTTTCACTTCAACTCTAGTGAAAGAGAGGCCTCATTCTTAATTAAATATCCTCCACTTAGTTCATTATTCGTCCGACTCTCCTTCCAAGAAGTAAAGAAGAAAAAAATTTTAGCCATCAACTAGGGACAACAGGTATATCAGGGGTCACTCGAGGGGTTCAACGGTAGTCCGTCTATGGTGGCGCCATCTGGTAGGCGGTCCGCCCTCACATGAAAGGTTGCGTGCATCATTCACGACTGGGAAATGAGGGGAGAAGGAGGGGGCGAGAAAAGCTTTGTCTCTAACTTTTCCTTCCCGGATCGTTCCGATTGATGCAAAAGGAGGGACCAAGTATAAATTGAAATTTCGCAAACAAAAATGTGAATTTTTTGGTATTGTGTGTGACCGAGTTATTTTGTAAAGAAAAAATAATAAGTTTTCTGAAATTTATTATTTTTTTTATGTTGGGGAGCATTTAATCAAAGCCTGATAGTCGTAGGTTAAAATCTTGGACAAAATATAATATATATCTGGGGGGGAAGTTCAAGTAGGATGTAAAAGTTTTAAATATTAAATATAAAAGTATTTTTAAAAGAAAACAATGAATTCTGGAACAATGAATCTGTCACCTTTGAAAATAAGTTTTATTGAATGAATATTGTCATCTATTTTTAGAATTCAACTATCAACCGAACTCCCTTTTTTGAGGCAACTAATGGCATTAAAAAAGTAAACACGGTGAATATTATTATAGTTCAGTACAAACTCTGATGATATTTCGATAATTAAAGAATTACTTAAGAAACACACACATACACACAAAGGGACCTAAATTTAATTTAGAAACAAATGATAAAATTGTGTCCAAACTCGCAAAAAGCCAACTAACCCCTTTTTTTATGTACTTACTACTGTTGTCATCTCAATAAAATATAATTAAGTATAATGAATAAAAAGGGGGGGGAATATATGTAAAATATCTTATTCGATTATTTTTATGAAACATTTTAGTGTTATACAAATTTTTAACATATCAAACATTTTATTTGTTTACTCTGTATATCATAAAAGTCGTTTTGCTAAAATTATTTACAAAGTATTTTACCCTCTCTGAAACACATACTCAAACATATTGTAACTATGCTTAATATCTAAACAAATCAAGATATCGAAAAAGAAATTATTCCTGTTACACGAAACGCATTTCACAGAAACATTTAGATTTGACGTAAAGGCTAGTTAAAATTACGCAGGAAAAAAAGGGAAAGACGAATTTTGCGAAAAGCTGATATTTTTAAATCAGAGATAAGCAGTGGAGGGTTAAAAATCCTTTTTCAGCAAGATATTCGAATGATAGCCCTTTCTGATGAAAGGAAATATTATTTTGGGGTAGCATTTTTCATAATAGCCAAATGTCATGATAATCAATATGTCGGATCATTATTTGCGAGACCTGTGCATCTATATTTTAACAAACTAATAAATAATTATTAAGTGTTGTTTTTTAAATATGAATATTAATAACGCAATTAATAACGATAAAGGTTGTATTATTGGAAATATTATTTCGACATATTATTATCTAAATTCCTTTTTATTTTAATATATTTCTATTATACTTGCTACAAACAAGACCAATGCAATTATTGTTTTAAAAAATTAAAATAAATCAATCTTTTCTTCTACTTTCGACTGTGTTAATTTTTACAAAGTTAATAAATAACTAGAAATTAATAATCAATTTTCCCCTTTAAAAATAGCATTGAAATAAAGCTGATTCCTACAGAAATTGCATTAAGTTCAAAAAGAGAAACGAAATGAAATATTAGACGTAGCTTTAAAAATAATATCGAGAAAGGTGTGTATCACATTGATTTCATTTGATAGGAATTAGCAATCATTTTCCCAATAATCCTAACTCAAAGATTTAAGGAGAAAAAGCTTAATCTCTAAGGTAAAAGTTGTTGAAATTGTGCAAGCAATGAAGAAAGAAATAGACAAAGTATTCTTTGAGCTTCAGCCAGAAGTTTTTAAAATAATAATGGAAAGAAAAAAAGACTTTTTTTCGGAACTCTTTTCTTTTGAATACATTTCTGTCAAGAACTTAACATGCGAGATAGCAAAAACCATGACTGTGTAACATTGTTTCGCTAAAACATAGAGGAAATGTTTTGCTGCCATCCATCAAAAATGAAACAGTTTTATTAGCAGAACTGCGAAGACTTTTCAACGAAAGAAACACAGCTGTTGTAGATGAAAAGTAGGCAGAACCACTTTTAAATTAAGATACCTATCATCTTAGACCATCGAAAGATAAAGAACGAAAATTTTTAATTTGAAAAGGGAAAAATGAAAATTCAAAAAATATAAACATATAATGCACCTTCAGGATAATTTTTTTGCTGTTGCTAATGAAACAGATTTGATTTTTTTTTATTAAGGTCTCACTTTGAAGCTGTGGGTGGGCTATTGGTGCAGACTTCGTAATTTTTAACCTCAATAAAGTAACAAGGATGACACCTGAGCTGGCACCCCTCTCTCCAAAATGTGCACTTTAACAACGTGAGTAATTTGAGCCTTGGCAGATTTAACGTGGATCAGCCCCTCAAATCGAATGGTCATCAGTGACGCAAGGATTCGACGATTCAAGCAAACCTACGATTCGACAACGCAGGCCACTTCGAGACACTGATCACTCGATTACCGTGGTCTCGTAAACGAAACAGAAATTACCTTTCTTCACCACGTATTAAAAAAAGGCTTGAATCTTTTAAACTCTGAACACATTTTGAAATTTAAATATGTCTCAGTTTTCATAGAAATCGAAATTGCATTTAAAAATTTAAACTTTCCAGAAATAAGCACTTTTTTCCCACTTTTAAAATGTCAAGTGAATACGTATTTAATATTTTCTGTATAACCAAAGATATATGAAACATTGTTTACCAAAAAATATGGATAAATTCAAATAAAAATGAATAGTAAAATAAAATCTACTTTCTACGGAAATGTGAAGTTAGGTTATAATACTAATGTCACTACAAGGCGCAATTTTCAAAATAATAATAATAATAAATAAATAAAATGTTTCGATTTTAAGTTGTTTTTTTATCTGTCGCAATGCAAAACCAGCTTTAAACAAAAAGCCAAAAATTAAACAAAAGAAAAATGATAAGAAAAATGAAAATTAATAAATGCTTTTATTACTTAAAATAGAATGCTTGTTTAAGAAAAACTTGATGTTGTAAAACAAAAGCATAGAGTAAAATGAAATCCAAATGCTATCATGCCGATTATAAATAGTTAAAAGATTGGTCGAAAGATGGCGCTAGTATACCTCTCCAACTTGTTCAATTATATAAGTTCTCTCCAATAAAAAAAATATAAAGTCTCTTCCCTCATGTGTTTATTCCCAATTTTGTTTCTTTAAAGAATTTTTATTTTAAAAAAAAAAAAAAACATTTTTTAAAGAAACTAAGGCAATCAAACAAACAATGCACAGATAAATGATGATATATTTAAACAATTACTTAACATAAAAGTATAGTTTCGATTTTTTTTTCAAAATTAAAACTGAAGTCATCAAAGAACAACTAAATTTATGGAGAGTAATGATCTACTTAGAAAGTGAAATCTCATTAACAGTTTCTAAAATTTATAATTCTGATTCGAATTCACAAAGTTCAAACTTAAATAAACATTTTAAATAAGTTTATTAACATACTGTAAAAAAATAAGCTGTAGGAAGTTTCCACAAGAGCTTTAAATCTAAAAATACCTATTAGTTCTTTATATTCTGATAAACAGTATTAAAATAAAAAGAAAATAGAATGTGAGATGGGGGGGGGGCTATTAATGCATTGTGAAAAAAATCGATATTTATTAACGGGTCTTTATAAAATAATAGTATAGAAAATGATGGAAATTATAAAATATGGAAGAGTATATACTTTTATCCATATAATTACTGGTTTTTTTTTCTACAATCGAAACATTTCAATTGTCAAAATAAATAAAGTGAGAAAATCTTTTTTATAGTAAACCAACGGTAAAATGGCGGGGGGAAAAAGAGAAAAAAAGGAGGGGAGGGAATGCGCTATACTAAGCTTCTCTGGCTCTCAATGATTTGTTTTTTATGATTATTTAATGTGTTGCAATAAAATGTAGGAATTTAACTAATTTTATTTAATTATTATTTTTTTATATTTTAATAACGAATAAACTCAATGCGATACATTCATTAAACCATTCTAACTTTTCAGATTCTTTCATTTAATATTTAGTTTTGAATGCTCTTTTTTTTTTAAAAAAAAAACATTTTTTAATCGGATTTTATGCACATAAGGCGAGAAAGTGTAAAGCTATGAATAGTGTTCTCCCCCCCCCCCTTCAAAATTTATTTATTTATTTTTGAAGAAAAAATTATAATTTTGTGTTTAAAAAATACTATTTTAAATTACTTATAAATTGCCAGTACAACTGAATGCCCGCTTCTTGAAGTGCAAAATAACAAAACAATAACAAATCCTTCGCTATGTCTTTTCGTACTTTTTTCACAATATTCGTAACAAAAATGTGCAAAAGCTGTAGAAATAAGAATGCATATATGCAGAATTTCCTGAGAGAGAAACAAGACCTACTTAAGCGTAAAAATTCATTGTTCACACATCAAGATACGGGAAACAGTCTAGCAGAAGAAAACAAGTTCAAAAGAAAAAGAAAAAAAAAAGAGAAAAAAAGAAAAAGAAATAGAAAAATCTTCTGGCAAGTCGTAGCGCGTGCTACATCAGCAAATTACTCCCCCGTCCGCAAACAACTATACTCAGCTCTAGAATACACATACAAGCAAGCATACTCTTTGTTCTCTCTACCGGTAGCAGAAGCAACAAAATGGATTCCCACAGGTTTTTTTCCCTTCACTTAACCCGAGTCTACTTTTACTCTTTGTTGCTCTTCACTTTGTTCTTTTTAACATGATTCGGTTTTAATTTGTACGTACGCTTACGTGTTAGAATGTGTGTCTAAGAAAGGGGCTAACGCTTGATTTAGATCGCAAGCGGTCGTGAAGGTTGATTGAGAACAATAGAAGAATTGTCTTTGTTTTAATTGGCTCTCCCCTAGTTCCCCCCACACGCTCTATCCGAGCCCTAAAAGCAGACAGTTAACTTCCATAAGTTACTACTAAAGCTTAGATTAACTTTCTGGGAAATTAATTCCAAGGGAACGCAGCTGCTTGCTGAAAAACAGCATCTTCACCCGGAGGGATATTGCAGGACTTTCGGCATTATTAGAAATGAGACGAAAGTTCCCTTTTTTTCTGTATTTAAATCGCTTTCAGATAAGAAAAATAAATAATCTAAGGACAAGTCTGAAATCAAAAATATGTTCTTGTTTTGGAAACAGGAAGTAAGAAATTAAATTGTTATGCCGAGTGCCGGTCTTGTCAAAAATAACCAATGTTTTTCTTTTTAAAGGATATAATCGAAAAATAAATTTCATCAAGAGAAAAACAAATTTACTAGGTTGCTTTAATTTTTAGTAAAAATAATTGAAAGATACTTTCTTTTTTAATTTGCAGAAGCTAAAAATGTATTTTATTGAAACTGAAGTTGTAAAAATAACACATTAACTTTTTAAAGAATGTATTTATATTTTCTTTGTGTTAATGGAATACCAAGCTCTTATAGTCATTCTTACTTCAGTATAATAAACAATTATTAAGAGTAAAATGTTCGAAGAAATTCAACAAATTTGAGGATGTAAAATTTAAAACAAGAATTATATTGCAAAATGTAGAGTTTAATACTCAGAAAGTTACATATTATAGGGGGAATGGATAACTAGTGTCAAGGTTTATACTTCAGCATAGCGTTAAATCGAAGACAAATACACTTCTAATTCTTAGGTACCATTAATAAGGTACAAAATGCAACTACTGCACGTAAATATTTATATAACACCTGTTTTTTTAATGCCATCAAACCTGGGTCGAATATTAACCACAGTATAAAAAACAGTTAAAAAATATCATTTAAAAAACTAAACGAAAACCGGAGAGAGGCAATTCGCGTAATTCCAAAAGTAAAGTGTCTGAAAATGGAATGTTGAAAAAGAAACCGAACGCAAATCGAATACAGAACCACACTAGATTAGTTTACCCTTAAAAATTCAACAAGATAGATTCAAGTTAGCGGGGGAGTACTCCTTTCAAAGATGAGAATGAATAACTCTCTCGCTCTTTTGGATTTCTGACAAGAGGTAACAAAAGAAATAGAGGTCCAAGATCGATTGTTAAGAATGCAGAGGATAAGCCAAACTATATACTGGCACCAAGGGTAAAAAGATTCACCCTCTCCCCCAACTGACGTGTAGGTGGGATAAAAGAAGAAATGCCGAAAATACTGACCCTTTGAACTAACTGGATGGCCAAGAATAGAAGATATTTTTCGGGGTCAAAGGTTTCCAGCTTTGGAGTTTCTGGTTACTCTTTTGGAAAGGGTAGAGTAGAAACCCTCCTGCCTTACTGTACAAGGAAAAAGAATTTGTTTTGGAATACCAGAAGGGAAAGTGAATTCAGGTGGGGAATGAATTGGCAACCAGCATGGTCAGATAGAGATACAAACATAGGTTTAAAAAAAATACCATGTCTTTGTAGAATTTTTTCTGCCCTGTTTCGGAATTGATCTAAATACAGTGCTTAAGTTGTTAAAAAGAGAAGAAATTTATGTTTTTAAAAATTGCAATATGTTTTTTAAAATAATATTAAATACTTCAGCGTGATGATAGAGTTGTACAAGATTTGGTTGAGAAGTAATAATGTTACATAAGTATTAAACTTCCAAGTAGAATTCGAAAAATAAGTGATAAAAAAAATAAAAATGATAACTGAGACAATTTTTTTTGCTGGATTTTTTCAAACACAAAAATATTAAATATCGAATGTTTTTTTTTTTAAAAAAAAATTCTTAAATTTAAGAAATAACACGCTTTAAAATAATTTATTATTAAAAATTCATTTTATTAAAAAAAAAAATTTCAAAAATTCTTCTTTTAATTCATATGTAACAGAAAAAATTCCAAGCGTTTCTTATTTAAAAAAATCTACTAAAAATCCTATCTACATACAATTTCTCAGGGTTAAATGACAAATTTTTACAGTAAATATTATCTTAAACTTAGTAAAAAATAATTACGAACTGTCGGGTTCTCAAAATAATCGTGTATAATTTCCTCCCTTAAACACGGTAATTCAATATAATTTTAAAAATATTAAAAATACATTTTTTCTCGTGAATTAATAACACGAACCACAGTAAAATTGAAACAAAATGCGAGACTCACCAAATGTGAACACTCTTATCTGTCCTGTCCTTGCAGGACGTAGGTGCCAATCCGGATTCTGTCGGACTTCTACGCAAGGCACTACATTTGTGAAGAGGTGAACCTGATGAATGATGCACAGACCCTTCTTCCATCGGAATCAAGGGAGGAGGGCTACCCTTGAGCCGTGGAGGTGATGAAGAAGTCGGAAGCATCGATCCTGCAACATCTTCGAAGCCCGAACTACTGTCTGGCAATTCATACCGTGCATGAGTCCTCATGTGACGTGTGATCATGTCCCTGCGGCAAGCGGCATACGGACACTGTGGGCACTTGTAAGGCTTCTCTCCGGTATGCGTACGCTGATGAGTACTTAAATGGTCCGATCGACTAAACACCTGTCCACAAACACGGCACGTGTAAGGTTTGATGCCAGTGTGTAGTCGCATATGTCGTGTCAGCATGTCCGATCGGGCGAAAGATCGCTTGCACACATCGCACATATAACTTTTAGATGATCCTGTTGTAGTAGTATCAGCTTGCGTCCGACTTCTGTGTCGACTTGCCATGTGCTTGGCGAGTCGATCATGGAGGGAAAACATTTGTCCACATATGGGACAAACGTAGGCAACATCCGAACCAGGAGCTACCACTTCCACGACGGGGCTCACATTGCGCGGCGTGATGGTGCCACTTTCCACTTTTGGTAAAAGTGTTGGAGTCGTTCGTGCATCGAACGGACTGCCGCCGGATGAGCCTCTCGGACTGCCCTGGGATTCACTGGAGAAATCACGTGTGAGGGGTGACAACGGAAAGCAAGTGGTAGATGATGAAGATGTTGAATCTGAACTGGCTGGAGTGTTTGATTTCACGGAAAGGTCCAAAGGCGAATCTTGAGGAGTCGAACTTTGGTCCGACTCCAGACTGCCTCCTTTCTGGGGTATATGCAAAGGTGTGGGTTTGCCGTTTCGTACCGGCATGCTGTAAGTGTCCATTGAGGAAGCTTCCTTAGGAGGTGGCGGAGGCATTGCTGGATGTAGGCCGAGATGTGGATGGCTAGAAACATCACCGACACCCGAATCTACAAGCCACTGTTGCAAATCCGAATCAGAATGACTCCGTCTACGGTAAAGCAGCTCCGGAAAGATCTTAGTACCCAGTAAAGCCCCGAAGGGTGGTGTGATTGGAGACACTGGCGTCAAAGGCCCACCGGACGACATCACTTTGTGAAGTATCGCTCTCTGGTGGTCAGCGGCCAGGTCTTCCCAACCGAAAGAGGGGGGTTGTCCTGCAAGTGTCCTACAATGATGGCAGTCACAAATCGGAAAACTAGGTAAAGGAGAACCAAGATGATGAGAGAGGGCAGTGTTTCCCGCTGAAGACCCGTTGCCCATGACAACGGGAGGGTGATGCGGGAGTATCAGAGGATGTGAAGGATGTGTAGGGAACAGAAGCTGGAGAGGAGCAGGACGACTTGCCAGCCTGTTGCCCTGAGGCGAACTAAAAGCGTCGTCGTCTTCATCGACGTTCTCCTCCTTTGGGGGTGTCTCGGCACCCCCCACGGAAGGGGCAAAGATACCTGTGGGAGACCTGCCGCCCTTTGTGTGCGATCGGAACGGAACTTTTTTTTGTGGGGAACACTCGCCGAAGGTCGTTGTGCCCCCACTTTCCTCCGGGGGTGAAAGCAAGGGAGATGGTTCTCCAGGAGGGGAAGACCGAGACGTAAGCCCCCTTTTTTCTTCCATTGGATCCAGCAAATCTAATTTCACCTGCACGCAGTGGCTCATCTCCGAATCAAGGGAGAGTTGCTGAAAACAGAAAACAATTGTCCATAAGCATCACATGAATAACTATTCAAGGATATATTGCACTTGAATATCAAAAAGTAGAAGTAGCTCAGAAGTGTTCTCTGAATTGAATTATTAGTTGAAATAAGCATTAACTTTCGTTTGTTTTTAGCTAAAGAGAGAACTTCCAACTAAATAAAAACTCATAATGACCCTCTTTTCTTTTAACGTTTTTTATACATTTTAGATTTCATGTTTAAAGAAATTAGAAGGAAAAAAACAGCATATACTTATGAAAAAAATTATTCTTTATGTTCATGAGCTACAATGAAAAAGAGTTCAAGAATTAAAGTATTACCTTTTGAGGTGGCGGTCTTATTTTAGATCTAGGCGCAATCACATCGTGATCGAAAGATTTTTCTTGATTTGGCGAGAAGACATTGCTTTCGCTCGGACTACTACTGGTATGTCCATCGTCAGATGAAGTAGAGTCTACACTCCGACGCCCTACCTATATTATTACAAAATACTATCTTAAATTATGTTCTTACCATCAGCAACAATAAAATTATAGTGTAGATTTCTCATGATTAAATAAAATCGACATTTTTAATACTTCATGTCAAGCAATATATTAATTACTGTATTTCAAATACTTATAAAAGGATCACAACATTCCATAAGATAGAATAAGAACCGCAAAGAAAATTTATGATCTAAGGCAGTAGTCCTTCAAACTTTTTCAACTCACGGAACCCTTAGAGCTAGAAAGTATTTTTGTGGAACCCTTTTCTACACACACTTAGAAGATATCTCAAAATAATATTTAAAATTTATCACAATAATAGATCAATGTAAAGGCAAGAAAGAAAAGTACTGCATTTAATATTTAAAAATTTTATAATCTACTATTAATATAATGTAATCATAAATAATATTAATCTGTTCCAAGTGTCCATTATGTTTAGTAACTGGGGATGTGTGCTGACATTTTTTCACAAAAACTGTCGAAGGATATGTCTATTGAACTTAACTGCAATCGCATACATATTCTGAGTTTCATTTGTTCTTATACTTTGATTTTGTAGCCACTCAAGTTGAAAAATATTTTTTCACTTATGCACATTGTTCTGAATGGCATTAAAACGTTTGTGGCTGTGTGAGAAATACTATGTATTTTGCACTAATTTGCAACAAAATTTAGGAACTGTTCTTGCTTTAATTTAGATTTTTAACGTCAATTATGTTGTTCTTTTCTTTATTATAGGTGTTGTTTTACACAAGTGCAAAAAGGTGCATTTTCCATTATGTTATAATGAAACTTTAAAAAGTATTGTTAAATAAAGTTATGTGTAAATAAAATTTTCAGTTTCTTCATGACAGGGATGAGCTTTAAATTCTTGTTGTTTTACAGAAACTTCATAGGACTCGTGGAACCCCAGGGTTTAGTGGAACACAGTTTGAAGACCATTGACCTAAGGTTTTCTTTAAAGAGAAGGCATATTGAATCGTATATTTGTAACTCTAATGTTTATTCCTTCTGAACATTGACAAGTGAACTTTGTAATAAAAGTGCTAGGATTTGATTATAATTATTAAATGTAACGTAACAGAAATTTGAAAGTTAAGTGAAGTAAGTTTAAAAAATATCAAAAAATAATCTTATGAATTCTTTCCGAGATTTTTTTTTAATCACTCAGTTATTTTTATTAAGTACTGAATAGATATGTGGGAAGTTCAGTTATACTGAAAACTTACCTGCGTTGTTAACTTATCTAAAACGGCACTCAGTCGCTTACGTTTTCTTGTATTCTCGTTGAAACAGTCTGCAACTGGTCCTTGATTGGTCGAAGCGATAGATGGAGACGGTGCTGATTTGCTACCTGAAAATTTGTAAACATTAATTGGAGAGAAGTTTTGAATTTTAAAAACGAGGTATTGTAGAAAGTTAAGCACATAAAGTAGTTTTTAAATACAGTATTATAGCATTCGACATACCGTCGTCGTCTTCAGTACTTGTTGTCATGTTGTATCCCTGGTCTGAGTCCAGGCTCAGACTCTCAGCCATGATGGCGTCAACATCATTTTATTTTTTTTTAATTCTACTTTGTGCGTGTATTGAACTTAAGAGTTTCTTCTCTTCATTTGAAACTTCAAATGCAGTTTTAATACTTTTGAAACACCTATAAAGAAAAACACAAAACATAAGTTTTATTTAACAATATTCTAAGTAGAAACTAGGGTGATTTTGTCAATTTGATAGAATATATTGATACATTTCCACAGAAATACGTATATAAATATATAACATTATTTGTCTTATAAAAGTTTTGTATGGCCCGGTTTACGTTCTCAAATGTCTATTTTTTAAAACAATTTTTTAAGGATTATTTGTATAGCGGGGGAAAAAATTAACAATTTTTTATAGTTAAGAAGCAGAAGTTGTATTACTAGTGAAAAATTACTTTTGTATAAATAAAGCACCTTTTTTTCCGGTCTCTTTATTCACTGATCAAAGTAACGTTTATAATGGGGGAAAAGTTATCTTTTTCCACCTTACACCTTATTCTTTCTCAGTTCTCGAATAAATCTATTTAAAACATATATGAAGAGTTCAAAGATTCCGTTACATACAAGTGAAGCCTATAAAAGGATGTCAAAAAGAAACGTTAGCTTCATGAAATTAACTACACTATATTTGCACATACTATGCGTAACTTTTGGATAAGTTCTTATTCCCTATGCTGATCTTGTAAAAATTAACATAATAACATTGTTCGTTTTACTATTATGCTAGTTATAAGTTACGCTACTATACAAAAACTAGTATGATTACTTTGAGACAGAATTTTAATTTTTATGCTTTTAATTCCAAAAACATTCCCCCATTTGGGAAACAAACTGAATACTTCACATTATTGTTTTGTCTCTTCGATAGAAACGAAAAACTGAGGAATTTCGGAGGAATTCCACTCACAATATTGTCCTAAGCTTGTCTTATAAAAAGTCTTGTATATTCCATTTAAACTAAAAACAAAGATATTTTTGAAAAAAATAATGGAAACAATATAAGTGTTGGAGGTAATTGTAAACTTTAAAAAAAAATTAATGATGAAGCAAATCAAATCATTATATAACAAGATTATACAAATCAATATCATTTTTCAATTAACCCATAGCAATTTTTAACCAAGGAAAATCATGATCAAACGTAGCGTTGGATCTTTTGATGAAGATATAAGTGAAAAATGTTCAAAACTTATCTGAAATACAGAAAGAAGCATCAAATTGCATAAGACACACTTCCTTGCTTGTTCGAAGCAAAACAAATCAGCCACTTTAATTCCACTCTTACACGTTATCTCACCAAGAAATTTTTTTAAAGAGAAAAGCAATTGTTTTAACAAAACAGCGCTAATTTTATCCCACTTTTTTAAGTTCGTAGCAAAAACTTCACCGTTACCTTTAGTGCAAACGAAAGAGAGAGGCAAAGAAACGTTTTGAGTTCTGTGGTGCGTGCAATAGCGAGTTAAATTTGTGTCCTGCGACCTGCGCCCGATGTTTCACGGCTCATCACCCTCCATTTCATGTGTTCTGGATCGTGGAGAACCAAGCGAGCCGGTTGGTTCACCGATCGGGATTGATACACAAAGGCACTGCCCCGTCTGGAGACGCCATGCAGGCGATAGAAAGAAAAATAAATGTTTGTGTCTGAATAGTTAGCGTTAGCTGCCGAAAGTGAGTTCAATTGTCAGAAGTGATTTCGAACCAGGTAGCAAATAAAGATATCAAGGAGTTGGAATAACTCAGTACATTTATGTTATAAAAATATAAAAATTAATGTGAATAACAGCGTTGCTTTGTGTCCAAGGCCGTTTTCGCGTAATATCAGAGAATAGATATCAAATAAAACAACTTCTGGTGGAATAAAAAGGTTGCAATATTAATTATACATAATTCGATTTTACTACTACATTTTGATGTATTATTTTCTCTTTTATGAATCACAATCCGTTTCCCCCAACATAAAATCTGTTGTCTTTTAATTTGTACTTCAATGCCGAAGATTTTTGTGCTTTATACATAATTTTTTTTTTTAAAAAAACTTAAATTTTAACGAATTTGAATTTTACAGAAGAGAGATAATAAACTGTACTTTTATCACAATAGAAACTTTCCTGATATAGATTGCAGTTTGGAGGGAGAAGAGGTATGAAAAATGTCCCTGTTGTTTCAGTCGGGCTTTTAACTTTAAAACAAACGTTCCTTTGAAATCGCAAACATTTCCATTAAGTAAAATTCTGACTTCAAGTTAAAATGCGCAAAAATGACAGGATAGAAAACTGATACATTTACAAGGGAAAGTACAATAATCCAAATTGTTGAGAATCTTCAGTTTGAAATATTATTTTCAAACGAATAGATTTAAAATACTCGAATAGTAGCCCTTGAATGATAATGAAGAAAAACAATATCATTCAATTACTTTGATATTTGTCAATTCACTAAGAAGCATTTTTCCTCATTACAAAATTGGGGATTTTCATATATAATTGTAACATTAATCTGCATTTTTTATACAAAATGTCAAAAGAGAACGCATGCTGAAAGCAATTAAGTTAGCGGGAACGTTTGGGGGCTGTAAAAGGAAGTGGCGCCAATGATAAAAAAATTCGCTTGCTTGTATTCTGTTAATTTTTCTGTTTATCGTGTCGTGTGATAGTATATTATTGTGTTTTTCACATGTTTTATGGTATTCGGCAAATAATGTCATGCAATAGTCAAGTACATTTTAACAAATGTTAAAAATCTCTGATATAATGACAATTCTATAGAAATAATTCTATTCTATTCCTTAAAAATTCAAAAATTACTACACATTGTTATGAATTTTTATTGTGGTTTTTATTTTACGTCTAAACAAACTAAAATAAACAGATGCGTACTAATCAAGGGTGTAGCTACCGCCGTATTAACCGTATCAATGATACGCAAATCCCAAGTTAGAGGGGCCCAACATGCGTAACATTTTAACGCTTTCAAATAAGTTTTATTAAAGCGATTACTTTTATTCATTTTCTAAATAAGGGTCTCTAAGGAATTTTGATACAGGCCTCACCAGTGCCGATTTAACCTCATTTCGGGCCCTGGGCGCAGAAGATATACATGCCCCTTGGAACTAAATGATTGAAATTTATAACCAGAAAATCTGGTTAAATCTGGCTTATCCGGGCCCCTGGGCTTCCACCCTAAGCGCACAATGGATAAACCGGCACTGGGCCCCACTCAGGGACAGTGGTACTAATACTTACTCTTACCAACCTTATGGCCCCGTAAGGGTTAAATTCAGTAGCACAGTTCTTGATTAACGGTCCATGTATTTTTAACTGATGCAGTTTCAATAATTCTTTTGTCATGCATTTCCTAGATATGATTTTATAATTTTTAAAAATGAAACTGACTTTTTTAAGATCAAATATCTTACTTTTAAAAAGAGCAATGAAACTATTTCGCTACGTAGGAAGCCATCATAATTCTTTGTTTTCACAACAAGAGTTATATAACAGATGTACCTTTCTAAGAGTTATATAACACCAGATGTACCTTTGTCATGTGGCCAGTCGTCCTGTCCTTGTACTCATCGGACAGTTCCAACAACAATTATCATGAACGGTGTTTGCCAAATGTGTTGGCACAAGTGCCAGAACATCCATACATTCATCCCTTTCAATTGCTTTTTTGTCCTTTCCCCCTCACAAAAAGAGTCTTTTTCTTCTTCTGCACTTCCTTTTTTTTTTCTCCCCTTTCTCTCTCTCTCTTTCCTGATTGTTTTTCGTGCAGAGCAAAGTGATTGTCGAGATGCACATTCTAAAAACAGTCTTGTGGCGACGTAGTAGGTGTGGAGAGAGGGTGAACGGGCATTTCATCCATTGTGTCTCGTAGAATTTATTGTGTCGCCCAAAATGTACCACCCTCGCAAGATGTGGTTGTAAAAATAAACCTCCGTCGACAGTGGGGGGGAAAAAATTACACTCAGCAAAAGATACTTTTGTCGAGTTCGACTTTGTATCCCCTGCCCCATTCTTTGCATTTTAGAGAGTAAATGATTACCTCTTTTCGACTGGCCTGAATCGAGAAAACTGCTATCCAGGAGACAAAGAATGGATAGACTTTTAAATTTAATGGGATTTTTCATTCCTTGTTGCTACGATTGAAAAGGCGCGATTTCAATCTGAATAGGGTAGTTAGACGTTGATATTTTTTCCTTGCGAGAGCGCTTAAATAAACAAAACAAAAACTCTCTTTTGGGATGAGATTTTCTATGTGATTAAAAAAAAATTATCTCTAGTTTTTACATTGCTAAACTACTTAATATAGATGACCACTGGCGCAGCTATTCCTAAGTGGGCCCCATATCAAAATTCCTCGGGGGGGGGGCCTTTTTTAGGAAATAAATAAGAAAATCGCATTAATAGAACTTATTTGAAAGTGTAAAAATGTTGCACATGTCGGCGCACCTATAACTTGGGCCCCCCGTATCATTGATACGGTGGTAGTTACGCCCCTGTAGGTGACATGCTAACTTATTTCAAATCCAAATGACTGATTCTCAATCACTAACGTTCTGTTCGTTCTTTGTTTTCCCTCAAGTTTTTTTTTTTTTAAATAAATAACTGCGATATTAAGAAATTAAGAAATTTGAATAAGAAAGGACAAAATTTTATCAACTTAATTGGAGATTTAAAAGAATAATTGATTTGTCTAACATAACCTGCAATATTTGCTTAATAGTAATTTTTAATGTAACAACATTAAAAATTTACAAGGCATTAAAGTTTAATAGAAATCATTCTTCGACAAATCCAACAATTCCTTAAAGCAAAAATATAGTGCTCAGAGATTGATTCTTCAGGTTTCCTTCCTAAAATGTACGAGAGTTTGTACTGAACGTGGAGCACATTTTCGGACAGAAAAATCACTCAATTTTCACTAAAATGTGCGACATTGTAATTCATATTCATATAGTACAGTGTTTTTAAAATTTTAAAATATTCCATTGATAATTTTCCTGTTAACATGCAAAGCATTACGGAAAAGTAGAAAAATGTGGAACACATTTCGGTCAACTCGAATAAAAATGAGTAATATGATAAAATGTGCTGATCACGAACGGATAAGGAAGCCAAAATATAATATTAATGTTAAGAGTACACTTATATCTGAAAAATATATTCTAAATTCGGTTCCTATTCCTTAACATTAAGTGAAGATGGCCTTAAATTAACTAGTAATAGCGAAAGAAAAAAGTCGATACATTTTTAAAGAGTTTTTTAATTATAATTCTTCAGCTTTCAAATACAATTTTCAAAAAGAATGACTGAAATTCTAAAACTTTTCCTTTACAAGAAATTCTGTGTGTTGAATTTTAATTCTTCTCAAAGAATCAAAATGCCTGACTGACCACGATTTTCCGATTTCCTGCAATTACACTCTTCGCACAACAGGAAGAATCTTACTCGCATTTTGACCTTCTCTGATAATTACTAATCGTCGCCGTGTGTATGTGCAGCCACCCCCTATCATTATTGAGATCGCTTACGAAGAGGAATCTATTTTGGGAATAAACTTAATATTCTTTTGTTTAGTGGCTCCGAGATTAACGAAGGCAACAAGAAGTTACTACTTCCGTTGTGTGACGTAACGGATCATTAGAACATCTGCCTTTTAGCTTTGGTCTAGTTCCCAATCTTCCCCTGTCTTGCTTATTTGGTTCGTTAAATATATTCCTAGAATATTAAACTAGCAGCATAAAAAGTAATTTGAAAAATTTAATCTTTTTTAACGCTATTTCAAATTTTATAGGTCACAAAAACGAGACTATCTTGTATTACTATTCTAAGGCTTGGACGTAAAGTATTATAAGAGAAAACTTATTTGACTTTCAAAGGGGTTTAAATATTCAAATTAAACGCCATGAAACTTTTATTAAAATATAAGGAGTTACTGTGCGACTAATCAATATTGGATAATGTCTTAAGCTTTCTGTAGCTTTTCGTGGAACAAGAAAGGAACTGATAAAAAAAAACCTTTTTGGTAGAAAAATATTATAATAAAATATGGTTACACGAATTAAAACACTTGAAAGTGTAAAAAAATTCCCTGTTTTCTCAACTTCAACTTTCCTATTATTCAGGGACGTAGCTACTACCATATCAGCCGAATCAATAATATGGAGCTCCAAAGCTGCATCAGCCCCAATATGTGTAACATTTTGAGTCTTTCAAATAAATTTTATTAGGGATATGTGTTATCCTAATCCCTTGTAGAAATATAGTCGTTATTAAATTTTATTAAAGCGGTCATTTTTATTTGTATTCCAAAAAGGACCCCTTAGGACTTTAGATACGGTGTTCACTCAATACTAGCTACGCCAGGAATATGATCTAACTTTCAGAAGTAGACTTTAAGATAATGAAATCTTAAAACAAAAACATATATAGATTACTAAAAAATAGTTATAGCTATACTTGGCATATATCATACTTTAAAAGAAAATTTCCTTATCAATGAATGCTTAGTTAGGGTGTCATAGGCTCATGAACCCAATTTTTGAATCATATATATAAAGGATGGTTCATCAACTAAGGTTGTAGAAAAATTCGATGCTTTTTAACCTACTTCTAATTTTTAAGGAAGAAACAGAGAATAATATGAAGTGAAGAGGAAGAATATACTTTTGAATACACTGAAGATAAAGCCTACTGCTTTCTTCGTGTCAACTCCTGCTCAATACAGGTGTGACAGCTAAATAGTCTCTACTTTTTGCTACATTAAAATAAAAACAACATGGAAATAGTAACGTTGAGAGGCTCATTACAGCTCATCGCAAGAAAATTTATCCATTTATTTTAAATAAAAGTAATTTTTTTTTAAAATTTCAAACGCTAATCAAATTTTTTAATTTTATTTTAATGGGCTTTCATTAAATAAAAAGAAATGGGCTAATTTTAAGAAATAAAAAGGTTAAAGTTTCAGGCCATCTTTGTTAATCACTTCCTGCGATAGCTCTAAGATACATGTAATTAACACAAATGAAGCTAAGTTCTGTGGATTATTTTCCTTTCCAAAATCAACAAAACAGGAGGACCGGTGCATTTAGATTGCGACCACCGCAGCTGCTTTGGACTTAGCCTTGCTCCAAAATGGGAATTAATATTCCGAGCACATTTAACAGCGTATGGTCTGTTGGCTTAAAAATTCCGGCGTCAAAGGACCAAACGGATAGAACAAGAAAAGAAACTCATAAACCAACAAATCGTGGTAGGAAACAGGAAAAAAAAATCTGAATAGTGATGGCAACACACTGAGATGTCAGACAGTTTAGAATATGAGCCAACAGCGGGATTCCGACGAGCTGTGACAGATTTTGCACGGACCGGGGGGGGGGGGGGAAAGAAGTGATGAAAAGTATTGTTTTATTGAAAACGAACACTTTGGAAATATATTATTGAAAATCACTTCTCTCTAATGCTTTTTTTTAAAAAAATCTTTTACGTTTTATTTCGGGATGAATCGTTCAGCTGTCTTTTTTGTGCTCAGACCCATTATTTTTCTCTCTCTGTGCTTTTTACTATTATTACACTAAAGGCTAGCAGAACAATATCAAAACATAAATAAAATGCATTATTACATTAAGACATATACGTTATCTTACTGAATAGAATATAAATAATAGAAAATCTGTAATTAGTTTGTCACATGTAAATCATATTGGTACTGCATAACTGATTAGTAGATATTGGCTACTGAAAAACGAAGTAAATTCTACACATTTTGTTTTTCTTTTTATTAAGGATATTACGCACATGTAAATGAGAGGGGATATATTATTGGCTTAAGGGAATCTGATTAATATTGATGTGATTAAAAGAAACAAAAACGTCAAAGGACTTGGAAATCTTAAAATATATCTCTGAAAATACAAATAGTTACTCCTTTTTATATATATTTTATCAGCATGTTTTTATATAGCTGAACTTTTTTTAATAAAAGGAAATTAAAATATCATGAGAGGGGTAATAGTCATTAACTAAAACTATAATGCAGGAACTTTAAATCTACTTTATACCATTTACAAGGGAAATGTTTGTATGAAGTAATTTCTAGATATTGCTTTCTGTCGCTCCAACCAGTAGCGCACACAAAAATTTGTCAAGGGGAGTGTCCATGGTCGAAAGTCCCTCAACTCGTATCATACCTCAAAACAACACCAGTTGATTCTTCTGATTTTGTCGATTCTTGTTAACAAAAAACAGTAAAAAATAAATTATTGAATTAATAATTAGCATTAATTAATAAAATAAATTGGTAATTACAAGCACTTAATTAAATTTTACGTTATATATATATATAGGATTATCATCAATCGAAAAAACTCAAGGGCTTTGGGGGAAGGGGGTCCGGATCCCTATGACATCCCCCTTGTGTGCGCCACTAGCTCCAACTTTTTTTTTTAAATTTTAAGTAGTGTTAACCCTCTCATATTTGAAATACATTGGATGTTTCTGTTTTAAGCAAATTTTAAGTCTAATATGCACAAAAATTCATCCCATTTGACAATAAAAGAAAACAGTTAATTAAACTAATGCGGCTTAGTCCGTCTCTTTTGGGAATAAATAATCCATTTTGACTAACTTTAACAAGGAAAAGTCTTTAATCACACAACCAAATGTTTTAATTTTACTTACATTTAACAGTCATTAAATGGATTATACGAGTGAATGAGTGTTTATTTTAACACCGCACACATACTCAATAAACAATGGATATTGATGACGGACCTTGTAATTTTGAACCTCGGTCAAGTGATGAGAACGACGTCCAAGTTGGCGCTCCTTCTAAGTTCCACAAAACGCCTCGCCAACGGGAGGACTTTGAGCCCCGACAGATTTAACACGTGCATCAGCCCCTCTATAAGGGGGTTCTTCAGTGGCACTAGGGCTTATACTTATGACACGCTGGCCACGAGAACTTGACCATGGCTATTAGGCTACCACGGCCACATGTATTATACAAATCAGCTTTCTCTTTTTAATTGTAGAAGGTATTGAAAATCAGAAAACGCTATAAAATGCTTTTTGATAACGATTTAAATTTGAAACTTCAATTCAGATTGTTACAAATATGTTTATTTAGTAAGTTGCAAGGGGAAAAAATATTAAATTTTAAACAACTTTTACGTAGTAGACATTATGTAATCTATTTTTAAAACCGAATGAAATATAGGGAAGACTTTTTCTTTTAAAAGAAGAGCTTTCTGAAAATTGATGTTGAATAATTTTAGAAACATCTAATACCTTCCGAACATTATCAAATAAATGAATAATTACGCTGAGTAAAGAATTTACCTTTTTCAAATCTATAAAAAATTCAGTTTATCTTTAAGAAAAAATGGCATAAAACAAATCTGAACTTTGCGCGACAAGGTGAACACCTATAATCAGGGTATTTGCAAACAAGAGCCGGATTCAAGAAACTGTGGAATTCTTCGTGAAAAACTTAACACCCGATTTCAACACCCACCAGACATTCAGATGCACGAGATCTGAAGAACCCCAAAATTTTTTTATGATAACAGTAACAATAAAAAAAAGTTTTTTAAAAAAGGAAAACCGAGATACAGAAAATTCTTCCAAAAATATTGCAGAAAAGAAATTCTTTTGAACTACCATGTCCTTAAATATAGACTTCTCTTTTTGCTTCTAGACACGCTGGTGAGTTAGATAAGGATGCTTCGCTCTGATAAATATACTACGACCACAAATTTTCGATGAGAGAACGTGAAAAGGTTACTAGAGTGGCTTTGCACCTGGCCTTGACAGTGACGTCACTGTAGTATTAATCTCTCTCTCTTTTTTTCTGAGGGCCCAAATAGGTTACAAGTATTCAGTCTACGTTTTCCACTGTGCTGTTCCGAAATCAGACGTCTATTTCTCAAGTGACTAGAAGACTAGGAAAAAGGAGTGATGGGAATTATAATTGTTGTTGAAATTGATGTTTACTTTTCTCATGAGCAAAAAAGATTCCAGAAGATAAGTGAGAGGTATACAAACAGATAAGACCAAAGCGTGACTTCTTACCGGGGGACGCATTGGAAATGCACGCATTCGGAACAATTCCAATCGGCTGAATCGCAAACTTAAATATTGACGAAAATACGGACGATATTAATGAAAGTAAAAAATGCCTTAAATATAAATTTCTCTCAATGTATCTCGCCCGAAAATTTAAAAAAAAATCTACTGAACATTTCATATCCTTAACAACGATAGGGGGGAAAAAAATCAAAACAAGAATATTGCTTTGCAACTTCAAGGGTATATCGGCAATTTAAGTCGTTAAGTAAATTACAAAATATTTGAACTTAAAGACGAACGAGGTGTTTATTAACGTCACTCTTTAAAGCAACATGAGTGATTTTGGCAATGAAACTCATCATTCTGAACCACGGTCAAGTGACAATGATGACACATGAGCTATGTGTGTGATACCCCACTCTCGTAACTTCTACATCACGCCAACCTGAGGACTGAGTTAGAATAAATTTAACGTTCATTAGCCACTTCTTTCATCCCTTCAGTGGGTCGATAAATGAGTACTTAGTTTGCTTGGGGACTAAACACTGGGGTTTTTGCTTCAGACTGACCACCTGATCGGGACATCTGCTCATGCACCTGAGCGCCAAATGGTCAAGTATACTGAGATGGGCACAGTGGGCCTTGGCCCTCATGGGCTGATGCGCCACCGAGTTTATTTTAGCCTCTTCTCCATGGTGAATCTTCAGGGGCATTAAGACTAGTTGCGTAACGTTCACCTCAGCATCATGGGGGGGGGGGCAGGATTCAAGGAGGCCCAACACCAGACTTTGTAGGGGGCTAATATTTTCCGTTACGCCACTGATCAAACCTGCGATCTGACAACTCATGCTACAAGTTCGTGACTGGGACTATTAGGCTTTTTAAAAAAAAAAAAACTTTAAGATATATACTACAAAAGATATTATTTAATGCATAAATTAGGAGTAAGTGTAAAGAGAACCGTGATATGAAGGAATTCATAAATAAACATTAATTCTATTATATTGCTTCTTAAGTATTTAACTTACTTACTGCGGATTAGTCAATATGTAATCTCTTCTACTCGAATAATGACAAGTATTTCCATCTTACACATACAAATGGTCATTCTTTTAATTTTCCTTTTTACAAAGAAAGTTGAAATATTTTTAGTAATAAAAAGTTTTTAAATTATATGTTCGGTAAATTTTTATCAAATTTTATAAAATACCTATTTTTTTAAATCACCAACATTCTCCTTTACATTTTAAAAACTTATGCTGGATTATTATTTAGCAAAACATTTCAAAGATCTTGATCAATTGCGGAATTTTATCTTTTGGAATAAATGTTCTTTCAAAAATGTAAAAAGTAGAAAATGAATCCTGTTTTTCAATCGAGTAGACACATTTAAACCTTTTCTTCAAAAGGCACGAAATTTCATAAATGAACCCTATACATAATAATATACGGATAATAAATGAATTTTTATATATTTATTGTAAACAAATGATCAAATTTTTGCTAAAAGTAATTGTTAACAAAAAGAAATTATTTTAATTGGTATTAATAAAAAAGAATTGTGATTTATTTTGTAACAGTTCAATTCATGATTCTTACTAATCCCCTGGGGAATATTCTTTCGGTGACGTTATATGATTATATAAAACCTCTTTTCTTTAAAGAAACGGTGGTTTATGTTAATGAAGGCTACTATTTAAAGTCAAATGAAGAGGGAAGTTAAAAGGATGGTGATTGTTGTAATATGGTGCCAAAGAAGTAAGAAAAGTAAATAGTGGAAATTGACGTGGTTAAATTTGAAAGGATCCGATAGGGCTTTCTATAATATTGCAGAGGATCTGCTATTCGCGGTAAGTACAAGATTTATATTCTAGATATTCAAATTACTATTTAACCTGATGTGCTCCCATAGCTATGTCGAATTTAGATAGAGATCAGTTAATCATAATAAAGTGCATATTTTAAGAAAATGTTTCATCTTTTGGTGAACTCTAACACTTCAGAAGGGGAGAGTTTGCGACAATTTCAACATACATAAAAAAATAGGTCTGCTATAAATTATTTATTATATGAAGTATTATTTAAAGCATCAGTAAGTCACAACATTACCCTGAAATAAAATTATTAAAAGATACTGCTTAAACTCAAAGGTGAGTTTATCTGTATCCACGAGGCCTTATAAACGTCAGAAAATTAAATTTAAACGCAGAAATTCGGCGTGGCTCTCTTTTTATTTATGAATATAAAAAAGTGTGAAAGACGTTGTAAGGAGTTAAAAATAATTCTAAGTACTAAATTAATTTTTTTTTTATCTGCCTAACTCAATGATTCATACTCAAATAAAAAGGAGGGGGGCAGGCATCCCAATGAGAACATCAGAGAAGTTGCAGTAAAAATACAACTTCCAGCTCGAGGAGAGAAAAACTACTTTTAGAAATTTTTCACTTCCAAACCGAAGCACGTCACCTATTAATTCACGAGCAAACGTTGAAATTTCTCTGCAGAGAGTGATATCTTGGCGTTTTCGCAATCCACGTGAGTGAAAAACGAGAATCATTTCGGCGATACAATTCTGCTTCGAATGCTGTCGGGAATACGTGATGCACGTTGAGGTGCCCCTCACCTGCTCTTGGCATGGAGGTCGCCACAAACGGCCCAGTTTAATCCGAGAGTTATCATCGGACATGGAGTTAAATTCGTACCAAGAAGCTCGATACATGCAAGAGGACGCATATCTTAAGATAGAAGATCGTCAGGTTGACGAACTGGGCTCTTTCTTGCGGTGTATTATCTTGAAGAATTTTAACATGGAGGAGGATTTCATGATTTGCTGCAACGTTGCCCAGATGTCTGAAATGTTTTGCTTTAGAAATGAAATTTCTTAGATTTTAATGATTTTAATACAAACTCATAGCCAAAAATCGACTGCTTTTCTTCAACTGTCATATGATATGTTATCTTTTAATTCGTATGTAAAGTCACCAAAAATAAGAAACTTCTTTTTATTAAGATTCCATTAGTATTGTTACACAACCCCTCAAAATTTTCGTATCGTTTTCTTAAATGAGATCTTTATCATTCTATTTGGGTGCCCTTTGGGAAGAAAAAGCGTTTTAAAGGTTTTGGTACTTCAGTTAGTAATAATTTCTATCACATTCAATCGCCTTTAAATTAAGTTAAGAAAAAGTCTAACTTAGTCGGTAAATATTTTTTTTAATTAAAAAGTTCATATATCGAGAGGCAATTTAACTTATGGCGATGCAACCATAGGTTGTGGTTTTATATAATTCTACTCAGTAGCGCACACACAAATTTTTCAAGGGCTATGATCGAAAATCCCCCAACCTCAAGACAACACTTATCAATTCTTCTAAATTTGTCGATTTTATTAACAAAAAACAGTTAAGATTAAATTATTAAATTAATAATTAATGAAAAATTTTTTAATTACAAATACTTAATTAAATTTTACGTTATATATTATAGGATTATCATGAATCGAAAAAAACTCAAGAACTTTGGGGGGTGTCCGGACCCCTAGGACACCCCCCTTGTGTGCGCCACTGATTCTACTGCAGTCTAATTCTTTAAGTTGCCCAATAAAAGAAATAAACTCTCTCTCTGTTTCAAACTAATATTAATTTATCCCGAGAATGTAAAAAATAATTTTATATATTAAAAGGAAACAAAAGTTGTAATAAAAAAATTAAAGAATATTTTGTCCAATTAAGATTCCTATACGAGTAAAATAAAAGTTTCTTCAAGACCCACATACTGGGCTTTAATTGAGGAATTTTACAAATAATAGGTCTTTTAGTGAATAAAAAAAATTAAGCAACATATTAAAGCAGCGATTTTTAAAATGTGGTCCGTGGACCCCTGGGGGTCCCCAGGGCCTTTCTAGGGGGTCTGCGAAGGGATGTCATTCAATGTTAAGATTTCCCTCTTTTTCAGACTCTGAAAGGCCTCGTGGAAAAATTGAAAGGTGTACCATCCCGAGAAGATAATTAAATTTCTTCCAATAAGAAACATTACTATAGCATGTATTTCAATCAAGAATATTAATTCAGTTTTTCTTTGTTTGCATCTACATAGCCATTACTACAATGTAATTATTTTAATTAGATGTTTACTGTTTTCTTAAAGGAAATAAAAAGTGCAAAATAGTCTATATGAGTAGTAAAGGCAATCGTAGGATTATTGAGAGGAATCTGTAAATCCCTCAGTCATGTTTTCGGAGCCAGGAAGAGGTGTTCGAAATCTTGGGGGGCGGCGATGTCAGGCTAATTTATAAAAGGGGTCCTTGGCGGCCGAAAGTTTTTAAGAACCGCTGTCCTAAAAGGTTAACTACATTTGGATTCACTTCAGACTATCCAACTTAGTATTCTGAAATTGAAATTTTGATCAAAAAGATAACTTAATTGAGAATTTAATTAATAGAAAAATGAGACGTTATGGATTGTACAACTTTTTCCCATTAAAACAATGGCAAAATCTCGAAAGTAATAAAAAAATTCTTGTGCAAAATTAACAGGATATTTTCTATTGCGAAAAATGTGCTTAGTTTACATAATTGAACACTAGCATTTTTCCCCTCAAAAAGCAATCTTTTTTTAAATCCTTCGAATGAACTCATCTAATGTGTAGTTATAAAAAAAAATGTAACGTACATTTAACGATCCATTAAAAGAGGGGGAAAAGATGAACTAAATTTGGTTAATACTCATATTTCAACATATAAGATTAGTACAGCATTGATACAGTCGATTTTCCGGATTAGGTGTGGTAAATATTGAAATATCAAGCTTATACAAGGGGGGAGGGGGAAGAGAAGTATTATATAACCACAAGTAAAAAGTACAACCAGACATAGAGTAACATGATTTACTTTAAATTGAAATATTTTTAATTGTGCTAAATAATATTAGACTTGGCGATGCCATTCAAAAAAAGTTGATTCCATGGTTTTCAAACCATGGTACGAGCACTCTTATCGAACCGGAAAACACTACTCCCCCTTTTCTCTTCCCCCAATCCTCCCCCTATTCAATTAGCAATGAAAAATACAGTGCAAGGAAATCAAAGTGTAATACCCGCAGCGTTTAGAATAGAAACATGTTTCGACGGAAATGTGCAATATGCGAAACATTATTAGTCGCAGACTCGAGAATTGATTCTTTTCTTGAAAATGATTTACAAGCTCTCCAGGGGGTAGGCAACGCCGTCCGACTAATTCTTTTTCCGGTGATGGTCTAAAACTAATATTTAGCTACCGATTTCCTCTTCCGAGTTTTTAAATATCTAATAAGATAGCCTTGAAGTTTTTATTTTCTAAGCAAATTCGTTGAGACAAAACTTCCAACACACTAATAATTGTTGTTGTTTTTTTAAACAGCTTTTAACAATCAAATAAAATTGCATTATAGGTACACTTTTAAATGCAATACACCTGCATTTTGTAAGTTTTTCTAAAAAATATTCCATGTTAATCACTGCACAGTGAAAGATTTAGATCAGTAAAAAATATTGGAACTATTGTTAATTTGTGTTAGTTCATGTGAATTATTTTTCAAATTCTTTTTAGCTTATTTTAGCTTCTGTTTTTATGCTCATATTTCTAATCGCATGTAAGTTTCGGGATTGATCTTTGTAATATAAAAGACTATAAGGTTCAATTAAAAGGCAATAACATTCGCTAAGTCTTTTTACACTATTTCTCATCGAATATTAAAGAGCGCAATGCAAATGCTCCTTCAAATGCTTTTTCAACAACTGCTCCAAACATTTTCACTTAAACAAGAGTGTTCTAAATGCGTTTGTTAACCGGAAACATGTGGTTTGATTCTTTTGCTTCAGAACTAGGCGACAAATCAAGCGTGTGCCAAAACAATCAGGAAAGAACGATGATTCTCTAAAAGACTCGTGTTTCAAAGCAGTTCAGAACTCTTTTATGCTTAATGAAGCATCTTAAGAAAGGGATTCTAATTTAAATGAATTTAGAATAATTAAGGAATTAATACATATTTAAATGCAGTGTAGAAAAAGGGCACTTTCTAATCTAATTAAAACGAATGAGGATTAAATGAATGAAAAAAATAATTGTCTTCTATTTAATTATAAGTATATTTCATTATTTTGAAATGCATGAAACAAAATATTTAAGAACAAAAAAAAAAAAAAAGGAAAAAAGAGGATTTAATACAAAATATTTTTGAAAAAATTGAAAATAAAATTGGAATTATATTCTGAAAAAAATTACAAAAATCTTCTGTCTTATCTTTGTGTGAAATCTCTCATGTCTGATTTACAAATTTTTGTAAATCAGAAAAAAATAACAGCATTTGGACCTCCATTTTATGATTTTCGCATTTTCCTATTTTGCGAACTTTTTCTGCAAACCAACCTGGAAAGTATATTGGAAGAGAAATATCTATGTAACGCATTTTCTACATAAACTTTTTCGGAATTTAGAGACTTCGTTAGATAGAGGTCCGACTGTGTAATTTGAAAATTTAAAACCATTACATCTAACTGAATTTAACATGAAATATATTTCGATGGGTGGGGGGAAATTTGAAAGTTCCATGATTGGTAAGGGATCTGCTTATATTTCCCTTAACTAAGCAAGTTTAGAATGTTCTATATAAAAGAAATAAATAGTTATAGCCCTCATAACACTTAATTGCAGAAATAAAACTTTTAAATCGTAAACAAATTAAAAAAGTTTATAGCAATATGAACATCAAGAATATATTTGAATAAAAGTATTCATTTTCCTAGGTTTATTGCGAATGAAAACACTTTTTCAGAAACCAAAGGCTAGATTCAGATTCAGCTCTCGGCAGAATAACTTATTTATTACTTCCATAACTTTTAAGATTATGTATTTAATCCATTAAGAACTGTAATTTCTAAGATGATTTTTGGAAATACCATCAAAGGAACTCAACTACACCTTTACGAAAATAATAAAGCTTTCGGACATTCGTAATAAATCCCTACAGTCCTTAAAAATTTTTAACGACTTAGATACGAGTTCGTTTCATAAATATATGAAATATTTCAAGATCATTAAGAAGGCATTTCAACATATTATTCAAAAAATAATTTTGAAATAAGATATAGAAAACTCTAAAAAAAAATTAATACACAGAGCACCTTACTTAGAAACATAATTTTCGATATTGCATCATTTAAGAGACATACTTGTTCAAATAAAGAGAAAAAAATTCTCTTTCCAAAACCTTCCTGTTATCCATAAAATCTGAAGCTTTTAAAATAATGTGACTGAAATGCTGATTTTTAAAAGAAGAAATCCAGCCATAAAAAAAGCTACTTAATTTATTAGAAACGTGGCGATAAATTAAGTTGTAGAGACTTAGACTGACATAAAATACGACTAGCACGTACGATAACGTCTCCGACCGCATGGACAGAGTGGAATTTTACACAATTAGTTCTCTCCTTGTCTTTGCTTTGCCCTGTATCTCAGCGATGCGTGGGTCATCATTTGTTCGGCTTTAAAAAACAATTATACTAACACACGAGTAAATATATATATATACCCAAGTTTATAGATTTTGCAGCATTCATCTTTTTTGTATATCTAAATTTAAATTATCCTCTTTTAGTATCTTCCATCTTGGGTATATTAAAACATATAATATACATATATTCAGAAATTAAACTGCTTGTCATGAAGTTTGATTTTTAAAAATTCCTTTCGGGTAGGAATAGTAAGATTAAAACAGGCACACTAGATTTTATTGAAAGATTTGCTTTAAAAAATATGACTACATTCATTCAAAAGTAATTATAGACATGGCAGTTATGTCACAAGTAAAATTAAATACGTGCCTGCTAAATTCGAAAATTGTACTATGTCTATATGGTGTATTTTATCTTTGATATTTTTAAATATTTTCAAAATGAATTATATCCGATATCAATAGATTCAAGACGATCTCTGAAAGTAATCCCTGCTATTTTATATTTTGCCTCGTAATTAACATAATCCAAATAATAAGTCTTCCCACAAATTCAGAAAGAAAGAAAAAGAAAAAACAGCCCAGATTTCTGTTCTTAGGTTATCCTTTACATTTTAATAAGTATCCAAAAAATTTATTTTAATCTCTGAAGCCATTATTTCATATTTAGTAGGGCTTAAATTTAAAAACAGTTTTGTCATTATGTCGAAAAAATTTTTAAGCATAATTTTTCGCCAGTTAAAGATTTAAATATTTAATTAGAGAAACCATTATATTTCGATTAATTTCATTTTTATCTCCAAAAACAGCTAATTCTTTTTCATGAATCTATAATATATAATGAATATTAAAAAGTTCAGGATCTAAATGCCTTGTAAAAATAATTTGGCTCAACTTTTCTTAAACTCGTGTGATCTTTATTAAAATACTAAAAAAACTACAGTGCGCAAAAGTAAGATGATATTGTCATTTTTCATTTAATACAAATCATTCATTAATGATAGTTCCTTACAAATTATTTCCAGATTTTCTGTCAAGTAAAGTAGTATACAAAGGGGATCCAATAAATAACCCTTTTTAGAAATGATTATTTAAATGCTTTGAATTTCGTCTTCCTTTTAATATTTCAAAAAGAAATTGAAATTTATCCAGGTTTAAAAGTTCATTTTGATGAAAATGTCATGCTGTCTAATAAAAAAAAGTTGTTTAAAATGAAATCTAACTTTGAAAAATTAGGTCTTGCTTCGACTGTGGATACAATTTTGTGGAAAAAAAAAGACTAGTTGAAAAGTGTTCCCCCACTTTTTCAGTAACCATATATTTTTGTTTATCTTATATTGAATGATGGACATATATATAAACAAAAAAAAGCATGTTAAAAGCCAAGGCAAGGACTCAAAAGTCAGACAATCTCACAAAATTCTCTTTAGAATTAAACCAAACTTTAAGTACCCCATTATGGGGCTATCTCATAAAATTTGTGTTTCAAAGATACAAAAAAAAAACAAAAAAAAAACTTGAAATTAAGCTTAAAAGAGTTTAGTTTTCTTAGAACATCATTAGTGTTATCTTTTCGAAAATTTGTTTTCCTTTTTGCGGTGGGAGAACTCCGATTGAACTAATTATTCCGCCTACAAAAAACATCGTAAAGCAATGAAACGGAAACCGAGGGCCCAGCAATGGTATAAAAAAACGTAATCTAGCTCTTACGATTTCTTGTAGAATAGTCAACTAATTGCAAATACAAAATAGGAGAGTGCATCATAAAAGCGAAATCAAAATTTACGGCAAGTTAAAGGGGTGAGAGGGTTAAGATAAAAAAAGGGGGTGGGGGGAAATTCCAGGCGGCTACTCTTTGTGACCGGGTCATCAATGTTTTCTTGCAAAAAGCGGTTCAGAATTTAATGATGAGAGGAGATAGAAGAATACAGACATTCATATAGTCACGGATTCTCTCTCTTCATAAAAGGGGTTCGTACAACCTCGCGCGCACGACTTCTGTGCATGAAAATTCATAATTTCACCGCGTACGTCGTAAAAGCTGTGTTTTGGGTGTTTATAAAAACAGAGCCTTGTTAGGGTTATATGCAAATGTGAGAGCTTGGAGGAGTAAATTTATTTTAATCATTCATAAAGGGGAAGTCGATTTAAAAAAACAAAAATAGGAAGCATTTTTTGAAGCAGCAATAACAAAAAGCTGTAATAAAAAACAACTATTCTTTTGTACTTTGGAAAAAAAAGGATAGTTGGCGGTTTTAGCTTGGAAATGATGCAAATATTCAAAAACACGTATTAAATTTAATATTCGTGAGCCACAAGGTCGAAAGTGGTTAAAATCAGTGAATATTCAGTTATTTCAGCGCTCATTGTATTAAAGAATATGTTACTAAATACGTAATTTAGCTGATGATAAAAATTATAAAATTTAATTTTGTAAAGTCATAAAATTAGTTAAATTTAATGAACTTAATCTTCCTACGATTTTATATTCTCAAGAACATTTACTTTCGGGTTAACTCAAATATTCGTAGTAAAAATAAAAGAATTATTTTCTTGTGTAAATTACTACCTTAGAGATTGTTAATTAAGATTCATTTTGGGTTGTACAATTGATTGATAGTAAAAAGGCGGTAAAAAAACAAGAACAGGTAACAGGAGTATTTATCCAATGTATGGATCAATATTTACATTGAATTGCCGTATTTACTCGAATCTAAGCCGTCCTTTCCCCCAAAGTTAATGCTACTGGAAATCGGGTGTGGCTTAGAATTGAAGGCAGAAACAATTCTTTGGTTGGGGAAATTAGAACAATTACGAGTTTATGCATCTTGTTAAAAAGTTATAATACTAGTAAAATAACTAATTGTTTACTTCTTATTAGTTCTCTTTTTAATTTTTATAATTTGATAAAATTGGATATCTCGATAAACCATTTTACACTATTTTTCATTTTTCATAAAAACTCATTGGGAATTTGGGGGGGGGGGCTTAGATTCGAATAAATACAGTACTAGGGACAAGATATAAATTAATGTTTCTGGCACCATACATAATTTTTAACAAAACCACGGAAATCTCAAATCAATATTATGTTTTGTTCCAAAACACATATAATTATAACTTTTAGTTTTAATAAGTTATTTCAATCCGGTAATTGTTGGGTTTTTTCCCCTCACGAGATGAATCAAAATTGATACCTCATTATTGCTACGTTTATCATGTTTAAGTCACTATAAACATATTACTAATGAAATTATTAATATAAGGCTGAAGAAATACTTATTCGAATACAGGGGATATTTAAAGGAAATATATATTATAAATTATGAAATTAAAATTCTGGTCTCCATTATTAACCGTTCATCATTACTTTTTAAATCCACAACATAATCAATATATTTATATAAATTCGGACTAATATCTCGTGCAAATTTTCTTAAAGACATTCCATCAAAATCGTTTCTGACTCGCAAAATCACAGATGATTCGAAAAAAAATAATTTTTTTTTTGTGATTCTGTGTCTCAAAATTCCGCTACAATCACCGGTTTCTGCACAGATTTTTAACGAAATTCCGCAATCCAGTGAATCTATATTTTGTAGTTACTTAAGTAACGCATACAGAAGACACTGAACTCATAATCAACCGTCACTTCTTTAAGGGATATTTTTCTTCGTAAAATCCTTACATTTACCTGGAAATAGAGTGTATTCATTTAGCGGCACCTATTCAAACTATCGGCCATCCGTCAAGCAAGCGCCGTCTCGAATGACTCTTTTTTTCCCCCCTCGTTGGTAATTGTGATAAGATCACTTCCACCTGTGTCATTCTCGGGGGCTTTGGTCTGTTGGAATGCAGCAACCATCAAAACCCCTTGCCCTTTTACTACAAAATAAACTGTTGGGCGGGGTGTGAACAAGCATTTGAGCGAATAGAATAAAGGGGTTCCGAGAAAATGTTTCACATTGTATATGACCCCTCTTGTGCTTCGTTGAATGAGAAGCTTTGCCACCCCCAACTCAGTAATTACACCCCTCAGGATAGTTTTGACCTGTATGCCCTTTTTCTCACGTTTGCTCTCTGGATTTCCAAGTAGTGAACCAACTTTGTGAATTTACATGAGATTAGTTACTGAGAGATGTCACAAATGCAAATGAAATGGATTCAATTGAAACAGATTTAATTTGGGTAGTAAAATATTAAAATGATACGGTCTCATCTACTTCGTTATAATCATTCATATTCTTTTTCTTTTGAATCGTATCACACACACAAGACGTTACTTAATGTACAGCTTCAATGTAGTAAACATAAAGAGAATTCGTGTGTGTGTGTCTACAATTCAAAATTTAAACAGTGGAAGGAACACCACTTAGAAATAATTTATACTTCATAAGAATTCTGTTTATATTGAATACATAGAATTTTTACACAATATCTGCTGTTAAATATATATAATAAATATAACACACATCGAAGAAAAAGAAATCTCTCTCTCCCTATTTATATATAGTAAGTTTAAAAATTATTTTAATTTAGTTCCAATAGAACGGAAAAAGATTTGAAAGTAACGTGTAACTACTTTTAAATGTATCACACGAGAAATATTTAAAATTTTACCAAACGTTTTTGTCACACAAAATATTTCAAAACGGGGTAGGGAAGATTTTCATTTAATTTTTTAAAATTTAAAAAAAAATTTGATGGTAGACTGAAAATATTCAGAGGATCGATTATAAGAACTAAAAATACAAATTCAGATGATGCAATTTTGATATCCAATATTTCCAACAAATGAGGGAAATACCAACAGAAAGAATTAACAATCCATTTTAAACAAAAGGGAAAGCTTATTTAAGCTCCTTCCTTTTTCCTTGATTATATGAACATCAATTCTATATAATTCAAAATAACCTCCCTTAAAACAGAGAATACATTTCCTTATAAGAACTGCAGTATTATTCAAATTAAAAAGAATATCACGTGTTTTAATTACTTGAATATCATTTCTATTCAGTATACAACATACATAAAATTCTGCATGTTTTTATTTTATTCATGTAAAAACTACTTTATTAATTTTATACATATTTTTATCCTTTCTCCTTGCAATAATCAACTACAACACTGGCGTAGATGTTCCTTAGTAGGCCCTGTATCAAAATTCCTTAATGGTTCTTTTATTGGGAGGGGGTAACATTTTGATTTTTAAACTTTGATTTAAAATTTTTTACTCTCTAAACTAAATACTAAATACTTTACTGCAGTACTGAGCTAAGTTAAAGCCAAACAAAGCTACATCCAAATCTTCAAGGATAGGAGATTAAGTTTCCACAAGGAAACAGGCTCTCCATTAACCTTTCTACGTATTTTCTCACAGATTTTGGGCTCCCGAATCTTGGAGACACCGTATCCTTGATATTGTGGTAGCTACGCCTCCGAGCTACAAGCAAAACACAGGGCAGGTGCGTATCATCATTTTTCTCTTTCATTAATATGAAAAGAAACTCTGAGATATTTCGTATTGACAACGCACACAAAACCTTTTAACTAGTTATTTCCCAAGAACTTTAAAAAAAAAAGTATACAAATGCCATTTGACAAAGGACATGTGTGTGGTCTTTATTCCTGTTGACTCCTGTTTGCAAATGTTTCCACCCATGGACAGTAAGATTCTTTCTCTAAGGACAATGGCTAGTGCATTCTTCATTTTGTGAGAACATTTTACTCCCCTTTTCTATAAGGGGATGGCAATTCTTCAAAAATCAACTCGCATTTGAGGGCGTTTCCGCAAATACATGACTTTGAAATTTCCTGTGATCGAAAGATTGATGAGGGAAGTGGTACTTTTCAGCTTTGAATAGTAGAAATATTGAACATTCTTTTGGATTTTGGAATCTTATTTTGAGTACAGAGAAGCAGCAGAATGGTTTTATTTCTATTATTCGAAGCATTTTTGCTTCCTGTTATACTCTTATTCCGTTTCCGCCTTTTATGCTCAATTTAGACATCCCGAAATAATAAAAAAAAGTAGGAGGATAAAAAAAATATTTCCAAAAATATGAATTTGATTCTTTGTATCAACTGGAGGGAGATTCACAAAAGAAATCAGCTCTGACTAACATTATATTTTAAAAATTAACAAATATGTCTTACTTTCTTTGTTTTCAGTTCAAGAACACGCTTCTCTTTAAAGTTTGCACATTAAGTAAAAGAATTTAAATAATGATTCAGTTTCTATTATTGTACAATTTTCATTTCTTATAAGTCAAATGCCTATAAATTAGATTGTTTTTGCTTTACCCACCAACAGCATATTAACTATATTACAAAAAAATAAAGCAATACTATTTTTTATAAATCAAGAGGACTCAATTTTCAAAAAAATATACGGGAACTACATCGATTTATATGTATTAAAAGGTATAGAAGCGCTAAGCTCATTTTCGAATTTGATCAACACAACATCCTAGTTTTAATTTTTAATCATGAAATTCCAGTGAGAATTTCGTAATTTTCTTTAATTTAAAAGTTATGTCGGAGTATATAGTATTATTAATGTTATTATGAGATTTTTGTAGGGCCATCAGTTTAACCCAAACTATTCCTTGATTCGAATAACACATTTTTTAAAGCTATGGCGTTTTACCAGCTTTTGTTTCATATTTGAAAAGTTTAAAGTGGAAATTACAATCCACTACAATTATTGAAATGCTCGGATTCAAAAAACGATTAAGTACAATGCACTTAATTTAAGGATGAGAAAAGGAATTTTTATATCTCTCAATCAATTGCAAATATCTTATTAAGTAATCATATAATCACAATGACACTCCAAACATCTTTGGTACAAATTACTCACGAATCTACTCATTTATCATTATTTTTAAACAGTGTTGTGGTTTGGGTAAGCAATGAAATTTCAAGAAACGGCCTTGCATTCGACCTTGCGATGTGTGGTTTGATTTGGATTGCATAGGGTACAAAAGATGCGCCCCTGCTTCTGTCGGTCAACAAGAGTTCAAACCACAAATATGCGCACCAAGCCCAACATAAGAATTTTTATTAGGAAAATTAGATATTTGTGAGAAATTTTAACATTTTAAGCTACCCAATTCATTTTCTGTCAATTCCAAACAGACCGCAAGCTAAGAAATAACGCGTTATTTTAAATTTTTCTTATTGAACAAATCATTTTCCTAACATGCTACAAAGAAGCAGCAGAAATTTTTCGAATAGAATCTGCGATCAGTTTTTGCTTGAGAAAAATGTGTATCGTTTTGGTACCTTAAATATTAAAGTAACTTATTTGTTGATGAGAAAATTAAAAAAATAAAAAGGAATATATTCTTGGAAGGGAAAATTGATTTATATAAGCTATTTTTTCTGTTTTTCAAAACTTATTTTCAAATACTTTGTTGTTTAACCATTGTCACAAATAACTTTGAAAATTTTTACAGTACTCTATATTATTTTTAAGCGGATTTTTTTAGATAGTTTGCGACCGTTAAACGGTAACGAGTGAAAAATTACATTTTAATGCATTTCTACTTGAATTGCAAAACTGAAACCTGTTAAAAAGATGTTTATTGGGATAATTTCCCATTTGGAAATATTAATTTACTGTGCACATATCTCCTCTCTATACTTACAAAGTACATTAAGATTACCGTAGTTCAGTTAAGTTTGATGCATTTATTAGAACACTTCGTATTTTTTTTTCTTTCCAATTCTGATTAGATAGCACTTGAAGTTAAATTTATTTACATCATTCAAAACTAAATTTTAAAAATGAACATTTGTATTTAATGAGACACGAATTTCAATTAAATTATGACGTGTTTGTTTTTTAAGTAGCCTTCTGTCGATGGTTATATCAGTGGATCCATCTAAATAGTATTGATTATTTTCATTTATTCGAATTACAAAAATTATAAATATTTAGAAAATTAAGGTTCGAATATGATGAGAGTGATTCATTCATTAGGATGTAGGAAAAAGTATTTTTTCAGACTTCAAGTGCACTCTGAAAAAAGGATTAAAAAGTTTTGATATATGCTTGATTTTTTTTTTCTTTCCTCATTTACATGAATAACCACGTTTACAACAAACTTACGCACATAAAGTGAAAATCTCGCAAGAGTTTTTTTTTTTAAATCCAACAAAATATTTACTCATTTAGCTCTTGATTTTTAGTAATGAAGAAAATTTTTATTACTTTTTTTAAGATTAACATTGATTTTTAGTGGCGTGTGAGTTCTTCGAAAATTAAACGATAAGCAAGCAAAGGTATAAAATATCAAATTCATGATTTGAACAAACATTACCCAAATGCTAAAGTACTTTCCCCATGCGATTTAGAACATAACAGATCATTTTTATAGAAACAAAATTGTAGTAGTTATAGTACTCGATATATGTTATTTACTGATATTAAAACTTTAAAGATTTAAGATATATTTATTATTTTATTAAATCCATGGCATGCATAAAACATAGTAATCAGTAAAAAGGGCGCATTCTTAATTCGAAACCAATTGAAATTTTCGATTGAAGGAAAAATACTAGGATAATATTGACTTGTGACTTAAATGGTTTAAGCAAGTTATAGAACGAATTATGAGTATTAAAGGGGTTAATCGATTGCATAATTTTGCCAATGTTCACGTTTTTTTTAAATGTGAGATATTTAAAGGAAAGAAAGCTGTAAATGCTTGTCTATTAATAAACGTTTTGAGCTTAGGGTATTAGAAACATTAGTATTAGAGTATCTGTAGAATTTTCAGAATATAAGACACAGTTATTAATTAATATTTTATTTAACTTGAATTAGCTTCAACATCAAATAATAGTGTTTTCTGAACATTGGAACATTCATAATCCCCTCCTTCTACTTTTCATGTCCTTACTGATACTAAGGATTAGAACAGCGAATTAAGATAGATTGAGAGCTCCGGCAAGCACCTAAACGAACCATTATGTATCGTTATTTTAGAATTTAAAGCGGCATTTGCAAAATGTAATTTAATATACTATTTTATCATATATTGCTAAACACAATCTAGAGACACCTCAAGTTCCAAACGTCCTCATGCATGTGTGTTGATTCACACTATCAAAGAAAATGCAAATTACTAAAAAAAATCATATTTACAAACGATTACTCCTAATTATTCAACTTTAAGGAAGAATTAAAAAGGAGGGCTGGAATTTCAGGCTCAAAAAGTCGGTCATTGATTTGTAACGTAAAAACCTTCGAGAAATTAATGAAAAATCTAGAAATACGTCCAAGCAGCATTCTTTTAGTTCAATGGCCTGACTCGTCACGTTTAGGTAGGGTTAAAAATTACAAGCATTTGAGGGGGCTATTTCAAAGCTATAGGTCAAACACTCGTAAGGAAGCTAAAATATTAGAAATCAAAAACGTAGTTATTGTACCATATGTGTAATCCATAGCGTTACAGTTCCTTCAATATTCGAATTTACACCAGGGCTCAGAGATAAAAGCAAAATTAAAAGAACAAAAAAAATCACTCACCCGAAAGCCGTCACGTGTGCCGCGCGAAACTGACGAGCAACAAGTTCCCCCGCTCTAAAGAGTAACAATAACAACAGGTAGCCTTCCTAAGTCTGGCCGTCAAAAAACTGAAGGAGTTTGAGACGATCCAGTAGTCGGACTCCACCCCCTCAAAGGTGTGCGAATCCATTGGCTGCTTTCATGGTGCGTGATGCATCTCCTCCTACCCCCCCGGGCATCTCGCAAGGCTACCCGCCCGCCTATGTGGGGGTGGGGGCTGGAATGGGGAAGTCGCAAGCCAAGAAGTTTGTCTCTAGTCGGACAGGCCGCAGCGCCATCTGACGATGGGTGAAAAACTTCGGCCTAGGAAGGAACGGGTTGGGGGAAAGTTTCCAAGAGCCGACGATTTCTCGTAACGGTTATCTCTCCAACTTCATTTCGAATTTATGTATCTGATCGATTTTAGAGCTGAAAAGTGACAGATGTAATTTTTGAATAATAGAATAGAAATATGTCACGAGCTTAAAAAAAAAAAGATATTTTTTTATGCACCGACAGAAATAAAAACTAAAAGTGATGGTGATAAAACATTCTAAATAGTTTTTAGACCACAACTAAGTATTTGGACAATTCAATATTTTCCAAATTGACTAATTGCTATTTTTGCATGCTTTTGTTTCAATTTAATTGTTCTGAAGTCATGCTAGAAATGCATTATAAACTATCAAAATAATTAAAAAAAAAAAAAAAAAAAAAAAAAAAAAAAAAATAGCATTTGATTTTGCTGAAAAAAAGGTCAACATTTTTTTTTATTTTCTCATCCCCCCCCCCAAAAATATCCGATTATTAATGGTTTTCAATTTCATAAAGTAAAACGTAGACAATGAATTAATAATATATTATGCAAATAAAGAAGTTTCTGATACGCAAAATAAGAAATAAATATGTGAATATATAGAATTTTTGAAAAATTAATAATCTAGGCTTATCAAATATTTTTAGCTACATAAATGTTTTAAACATATAAATAAAAATCTTGAACTGTATTAGAAAGGAAGTGGAAATGCCTCCGCACTCTTTTTAAAAATCTATTATTAATCAGAAACTTGCAAGGATAAGAAAAAATAATTTTAAAAATACTTTTGCTTTTTTTTTTTCTTTTTTTTTTGAATGAGTTGGAAAAACATGTGTTTAAGATAACGATAATGTCTCAGGGCCTTTTTTCACCTTTTCGTCCCAAAACATGTCACATGTTTCGTAGACCAATTAACAAAAAAGTAAATATTTTAAAACATGTAAATTTTATATATTCCGTTACTCTATTTTAATGTTTTTAAATTTTCCTCATGGCATATGTAAGCAATTTCATCAAAAACATTTTTGGAATTCGTTTTAGATTACAGCTTACTAGTTAATTAAGATATCACACTAGTTAGAGGGTCGGAAATGTTTAATGCCCGTATACGAGAGCCATTTTCATCTATTAAAAGTTATAGAACATAATTGAACATTTTATCAAAATGATCCTTTAAAGAACAAATTAATGTGGAAAAAATCTAGAACTCAAAATGTACTTAGTACTTTTCATGGAATAAGATTTTAAAAATAAAATAAGAATACAATTATTTCAGTTCGTAAAAGATGCTTTAGTTCTAATAAATGCACATTATTTAAAGCAATTTACTTTTTTTTATTTAATTCCTTTCAATCCCTTTTTTTATGAAAGAAGTCTGAATTCCAAGGAATTAGTACTATTCTTCCACCACAGAAAAAATTTAATGCTTTTGAAGATATTGGTTTATACCAGTGATCTTCAAACTGTATTTTACTGAACTCTGGGGTTTCGCACCCTAAGGTTCCACGAATCTAAGTAAGAAATCGAAAGGAAAATTATAGATCTGTAAATAAATAAATCAACATTCTCTATAGAGTTTGTATGAACACAAGAATGTCTTAAGCAGTGTTTCCTGTGTTGAGGAAACACTGCTTTAAGTTCTCGTTCTACTTGGATTCTACTTTACGAGTAAATATTATTTTTGGAAATATTTTTCTAAAAGTGGAATGGGGTTCCACCAAAACACATTACAGTTATACAGGTTCCGTCAGCCGAAAAAGTTTAAAGACCAATGGTTTATATTAATTTATTAATAGCAATGCTATTTGAGAACCTAAATTTCACTAATGAGCTCAGTTTATGACGGTCACATGATAAAGACAAACACGTGTTTTCCGTTGAATTCAAAACAAATATTAAATTGACTGTATTTGTTCTATTTGTAAAACTTAGATAAAATTTCAAGTTTGATAATTTGGCAAAGAAGTTCCAAGTGTTATTATAAAAACCAAAGAAGATCTTAAAATTTGGGGAAAAAAATTATTTTATTCATGTATTTTTAAATAAAATGGGCATTATTATTTTTGAAAAAAATATATGCTTTTTGAAAGAAAGTTTCTGCAAAGCGCGAAAGTTGGCAACAATGAAGCGTATTAACTGATTAGCTGGAAACACATGACTGCTTTTATTGTGCGACTGGGACGTCACATGAGTTTTTGAGCTGATTGGCAAGAAACACGTGATTGTCGTTATACTATGACGTCATATGAATTTAAGTCCATTGGATTTATGATATATAACATTGCAAACTTTACATATGATGTTAAAACTATACTGTTTTTTTTTTTTTTTTGATGCTACAAAAGGCACATGTTTATACCTCCCTGTAACAGAAATGTATTGGTTAATACATTACTAAACCTTTGACTATAACCTAGTTTTAAAGTAATCATGGGCTGTTTTGAAGTTTAATCTTTTTAAGAGAAAAATATAATGTTCTTCACTTTTAAAAAAGAAATTTCAACTCTGAACACAATAAAATAATCTACATTTGCCCATTATTCATCTATTAGAGATGATATACTAACATGCATAATAGCACATTAGGAAGAATTAAACTGTGTAAGTTGCGTTGTAACAGATAAAGATTATAATTCTTCCTTTTTTTTAGAAATAAAAGACTAAGTTTAAAATATAAGACTATGCATTCACGAAATTTTTATAGATTATGTAGGAGCTCTGGCAAACTTCTATAAAATCTGGTAATATTACTTACAAATTTTCAAAATGTACGAAATTCTGGTATATGATACGAGATTAAATTTAATTTTTTGATCAAACAGGTAATCTGACATTTATTTCGATGTAACAGGAAGTTTAAAAAGGTATTTTAATAACGAAAAAATCCACTGTAGATATTTTTACTTGCTTCAAACACACACCCCATTGGGATTTCTCACCTACCTGTCAACACTTCCAAAATCGGCAATAAAGATATCACGTCTCCAGATAGTCTGCCTCAAAGACGGCCATGTGAAAAGCAGCCTTTCTCTTCATTGAATGGAATTCTAAAAACATGGGTAATACTTGCACAGAAGGCTTGGAAAGTAATGAAGGCGTCTTTGCATAAACAAGTCGTTATCACGCCTACAATGTCATAAACTGATCTTGAAAAGGGGAGAGGATTCTTCAGTCATTCACAATTGTTGAAAAGATTTACAAGCTCAAAGCACAAGACGTCAGTTGTCGGCAAAAGGGGAGCGGGAATCGTCTCTAGACCGCTTGTAAAAGGGGTTGATTTTGTTCCTTGTCCTCTTCCCGAAAGTTTTCCCAAGCTGTAAATTACTAGATAATATATTGAGGCTTTCAGTCGAGGGAGGAGAGCTAACCAATGACCATTGTTACACTTTTTGCTTCAGGAACATGCGTAAAAGAAGTCTTACTTAAATTTTTTTTTGAAGAATAATTACTAGTTGTCTGAGGGCTTTTCTCTTGATGGACTACTTTATAAGTTAACATTCAGAACAGTAGGAAATTATTTCGGATTATATACAAAATATTTGTAGCAATTGAATTTTAGACAAATCAAAATAGAAATTAAAATTAATTAAGATGCACAACTGTGTGTATGTATAAACACAAGAAAACAAATGAAATCATAAAATTCGCGGGGTTGTGCTAATGGAGAATTTAGCCTAGTAGTGCTTTAATCTCCTATCTTTTTGTAAATATGGCTGTGAAAAATCTCCAGTTTGCCCAGTGGAAGTAAATTAAAATGGAGAATTTATTATTATTTTTTTCAATAAAATAACTTTTTTCAAAAGTAGAAGAAAAAAGTAGCCTCGTTTACCATCAGTGTCGTGCACAAGCGAAGGGGGGGGGGGTCCTCGAGTCCTGACCCCCCCCCCACAGCCCTTGATTTTTCCCGATTGATTATAATCCTCTATTTTTGGTGGGTAAAATTTAATTTATTGGTTGTTAGTAATTAATTGTACTAATTAATACTAATTATTTATTCAATAATTAGTTTTTTACTGCTTTTTGTTCCCGATAATTGACAAAATTGAAAGAATATGTTAGGCAAGCGTATTGGAGCATGATACGAGAATGGTGGACTTTCAACCCTGGACAACAAAGGGGTGTCCTAGGGGTGCGGCCCCCCCCAAGGCCCTTGAGTTTTTTTCGATTGATGATAATCCTATATATAACGCAAAATTTAAGTACTTGTAATTAACAGTTTATTTTATTAATTAATACTAATTATTAATTCAATAATTTATTTTTGCTGTTTTTTGTCTACAAAACCAGAAGTATCAATTGGTGTTGTCTTGAGGTATGATTAACGTGACCATTTATTCTTTGACTCAAAACGGAACATTGATTTTTTTTAGGTCAATTAACAGGTATACAATGAAAAAAAAAACTTTTTAAGGTTATTTATTCAGAAAAAGTTAGTTAGCTTAAAAGTTACGAATTAAAAAATATACCCAAAATGCTTGGTTATATTTATATTTATCAGAGGAACAAATTTGCTTTAATATAGCTGGTGAAGATTTTAAGTAAGAATGAAACTCTTGGAACGTTTTTTTTTTTATATTCACCTTAATTATCTACATCACCTTTAGAACTGAAATTAGTAACTGTGTTTTCTCAGATGTCCACAATTTCTACAAAAGTATTTGTAGATGTCCACACTCTTTCTACAAAAGCCCCATTTGTAGCAGGCAAACATAAAATATGTTCAAATAAAATAGAAAAGTTTTCATGCTGTAGATTGTTGGCATGAAAGTGTTTGAATACTTCCACCCAACGAGTTTCCGTGGAAACATTTAGATCATTTTTATTCGGTAACTTTTTGCAATGTAATGTAGTTAGAAATTAATGAAAATTCGTCAAAAACTTCCGTATCTTTATTACAGTCAATATACTCCTTTTCAATTAATACATCCAGAGATTTTTGAGCGTCCTCCCATGGGGGACTTTTTTTAAATCTGCCCAATAAAATATCTCCATTAATTTGGTAAGAAAGCAAGTTCACTGCTCCAGATATTTATGGCTTAATTTATAAAATTCTATAACCGTCCTTTTCACAAACTCTTCATCTATACAAACTCTTCATCTGTAGTACCATTATATTTTGATTTCACCATTAATTGATGGACCGTAAATGGAAGAGACTGATTGGTCTGTTTCTGAGTCAAATTGTCTTTTAGTTGATTTATTTCTTTTTCAGCTTCAACTGCCGATACAGTCTGACCTTCAAGTTTCAATACAGCTTTCCGAACAGCTTCAAGCGGTTTCCGAAAACGGGACAATTTTGCGTCCCAGAGTTCATTTCGGGGACACCGGGACTCGTAATTATAAAACGGGACGTCTGGTCACGTTAGGTATGATACGAGTTGGGGGACTTTCGTACATGGTCCCCCCTCCTTTTGAAAAATTTTTGAGTGCGCTACTGCCCCCTCCCCCCTTCCTGGTAAAATTCCTGTGTGTCAGCTACTGTTTACCATCCATATCGTATGCTTATACACACAATTCACATTTTTTAAATTTTCAGTTTGTTTTCAGAGATTTCCACTTTCCAGGCTGCGTGTTGCGACTCGTTCGTAACTTAGAAAATAGGGCTGCATTGTACTAAATATGTTGAATATCATACTCGTACATGATAAATTGTTTTGTTTTTGCTTCCTTATATAATTGCAAAACTGTAAAAGAAATAATTTATGCTTAAGTTATCTTATAAAATCGATTTGCTTTTTCTAGAAACAGTTGTCTTCATAAAATAGACATTTAACACCAAAATATGTTGGAGACTATTAGTCTAAGACGAAAATCAACAACCAATGGCAAGTCAACAAACAGGTGATCTGCGATAAATTTGTTAGTGTTGCATCAATAAATTATGTGAGAATTAAATTTTCAGACACGCACGTTAATAAAACTAGTAAATAGCTTCTGAAAACCATCTTATGTCCAGGCTGACGGAGCTAGGTTTTAGCGATAAGCAATCAGGAGACAAAGACATCCAAAACAATGACTTTTTGTTGATAAATCTTATTTATAGGAGTAAATATTATCTATATATATATATATATATATATATATCGTTTTTCACACACTTACTAAAAAATATATCATTTAGACTATTTTTTGGGATTCAAAAAGTACTCATTAAAAAGAATAGAAGGAAATACAATTTTATTTTTTTATGGCTCAGAGAATACTATTAAAAATTTTTTTTCATGTTGTGTATCCATATTAATATTTCAAAAGTCGCCTGGGAACTTTCTTTTTTTATTTATCAGTACTATTCTTTTTTTTCTGGTTGAACTTCATATCCATGTCGATTCATATGTAGAAATGAATGTTTGGAATTAACAAACATCTCCTTTGATAGTTTAGTTTGTCGTATACCGTTCTGGGAAGATTTTTAGTTTAAATGTATTTTGTTCCGTTTTTAGATCAGTTGGTACAGCGAAGGTAATATATCTGTAGAATTATTTTTCTCCAATTGAAGAATGCGTATTGATCATTCTGTGAAAATTCTGTCTTAAGTTTATCATTAAAATTTTTCAAAAATACGTGTTTTTTTACAATTCTTTTATCTTTTTTTTTCCATAATACAATGAATATTGGCTATACTAATTTATTTTGCATATTTAATTATTAAACCAAATTTAAACTCATTAAAGCTACAGGTAACAATTAATATTTATTCTACCAAAAGAAATTTTAATTACTTAATATCTTGATTTCATAACTCTTTCCTTAGGAAAGGTGAACATTGGGATTGACATGCTCGCAAGTGTAATTAAATTTAATGTAAAATATGGAATGCACGCATATCCGGCGGTTAATCATTTTGGTCAAACAGAATAGTGTATAATCCCACTTTTCATACTGCAAGCATGTTGGGAATAATTGACTTTTAAAATAAAAGAAAATTTAATGATGAAGTTTAAGGAGATTTTCAGAAAATATTGTTTTTAAAAAGATTCTTATCTGATAAACTTAAATTTGTTTTTTTAACTTTCAAGTTCTAACTAGACATTGCCCCCCCCCCCCGTATTATTCCCGTTGCATATATAAAATATTGCATTCGAAGAAAATGAATATTTCACGATATTTTACCTTCATTGAAACACATTATACTAAAACTCTTTTATCTCTTTTATATTCCCAAGTATATGCCAGCTGGTGGCGTGGTTGGTTTATCGCTGGCCTTCTGCACCTAAGGTTGTGGGTTCAACCCTGGCCCAAGTCGGTGGATTTTCATGATGCAGAAAATAGACAATGGCCATGTCCTATGATTATACGGCATGTAAAAGATCCCTAGAGTATCTGTTTGGCTTGGGTGCTCTCGGCAAAATATAAATCCTAGTACAAGTTCGCATTGTCAAGAACTCGAGTACCTCCATCTGAGGAGTAAACTGGGTGTCAAAATTACTTGCGTAATTGGTATCGCCTATGCGGTGCCACGCTAAAAAGTAATACCAGCTCCTGGGGAATGTACTAGGTCTGCAAAGGTTAAAATACCAATGTGTACAGCCCCATTAGGAAAGAAAAATTCCTAATATTATTCTCTCTCTCAGTATATATAATGTAATTTTTCTCCATTTGATCAATACACCCTAGACTAATGGTTTTCTTCTAAAACGGAAAAAAAATAAAAATTAAGTTGATAGTTCAAAAATCTCCATATATGTATCATTACTATGTTTGGTGCTCATAAAAAATTTTTTTTTGCAGCTGAGAATTCAAACAATTAGATAAAATTACTAGTGACAGTTAACTATGATATGGTCAAAATAATTTTAAAAAATTTAATTATTTTTAATATTTGTATATATAAAAACATATAGTTAACTCATTTAAAAAAAAGACTAACACAATGGCATCTTAAAAGAGATTTTAAATTTTAATTAAAGTATCATTTAACTCTTAACATATTATTGTACTGTTACTCAACATACTAATCAGCTTGGCAATTTGGTAGTACATTTGGTTAGCTTTACGTTACAATTTTAACGCAAAGTAATTTTTTTAATTCATAGAATTCTAGCAATTTTGCTTTTATATGAAAACAAATTTAAATTTAGAGAAAAAATTCACTGAATATTTATAATTTACAATTAAATAATTTTCTATCTCTCAAATATGGCTGTTATGATTCATTATAATAGACTCATTTAATGCACATTTACCTTTAAAAAAAAGTATAATCTCTACTGCTATTGACTGATATTTATCTAATATTTCGACAAGATATTCTTAAATAGCTTCTAAATAAATCACATACAAAGTATTATTTGTATTAAAACAAGTAAAAACAGATGTTTGCAGAATTTCTTTTCCCTTTATTGCCCAGTTTATTAACAAAAAGAAACCTATTATTTTTTTTTAAAAATCTTATCTAAAGGCGATATGGTTTACAGACATCTAGGCGGTGTTTAATTGTTATTATTGATTATATATTTGGGTTGTTTTTTTTCTAAAAAAAGGTACATAAAATTCATTTTAAAATTCACACTGCAAACTTAAAAATATACTATCTGTGAAGAGCATCAACTATTTTTAATGTTAATATTAAAAATAAATTCGAAATCCACACATAATCTGTTAGATGATATATATATATCATCTTTTCTATATAATGTAAGTACTGTTAGAAAAATATTTTATTTAAAAAAATTTGGTAATGCATGCTTAAAATTTTTTTGTAAAAATGAAAAAAGATTAAGATGCAACGTATATATTCTTTTTGCTGAATCCATTCACAAAAATAAATATGTTTGAAAAAAGAAAAATGACTCTTAAAACTCCAAATAATGCACAATTTATATTTTTTCCATTCAAAATTCTTTTTCGTTCTTCGCGTAGTTTCTGTTAAAAGTGGTTAAGACGACAGAATTTAGGAAAATTTGCAAAAAAAAAAAGCAAATTGTTTAGAGAATATAAAAAGCAGAGTTTCAATAATTTTTTTTCCACTGAAAATTATACAAAACAGAAAAAAACTGTACTAAAATTACTTATTGTATATAATGAGTATTCAAAAATTTCTTCTACTGAATTTATAAGTTTTTTTAAATTGGAGTTAATTAGCTACTGTTCATCTGTTCGATAAAGCTGATCAGCTCAGACAACTCGTATAAATCAATATCCAATCATTCATATACCATATTTAACATTTCTTTTTTTCCCCTACCGGTTTATGATTAGAAAGATGACTCACAGGAAGATAACAAGGCTGACAGAATAGCACATCATCTCTTTTATCAATAACAATTTTTTTTTATTTTCATATTTTATGTACTACAGTCAATAACAAGATACTACTATTTACCAACTGAAGCCGAAGCTATTTTTATGCACAACTGCAAATGTTATCTGTAATATTTTGGCATAAAATCTTTTTAGATATCAATTTTCAGAAGCAATATTTATATTACACAAATTGAATTGTGGCTGTCTGCACTATCAGTGAAAAAGTTAGTGTATTGTTTATTTTCGATTACTGAAAATATTGAGCTCTTTACAAAAACGCCTGTGTGATGCCTTCATTTCAGTAAATTAATTAAAAATAATCACATTTTGATAACGATAGTTTATTTTGACAAATCGATTAATAAATATAGTCCAAAGCATAATTTAAATTTGATTGATTGGTCGCTTCTTAACGCAGCATGAGGATTATAGAAGACGGATCTCATAGAGTTTTGAAGTATGAATTTAAATTTGAAGATCATGTTTGAACATAGTTTACAAAATTTTTTAAGTTATATTTCTTTTGTTTAAATTATGGACTAGTTTTTAAAAAGAATTTTTAATACCCTAACTAATTTTACTAAAACTTATAAGGGGGATTCATCTAAAATATTATAATCTCAGTGGCGCACACAAAGGAGGTGTCCCTGGGGGTCCGGACACCCCCAAAGCCCTTGAGTTTTTTTCGACTAATGATAAAAATTGAAAAAATTTTGTGTGCGCTACTGATCTAAGTACATAAATATATGTCGATTTTCAGAATAAAAATGGAAAATTAAGCTTAACCTAGAACTATCGGAGATGAATAAATTTTGCTCTGATATTTAACGCATTCATATTTTTTAAATCGATATTTGTATTAGCTTAAGATATTTAACTAATATTACATCAAGAAATATTCATTAACAGAAAAATACGATCTTGGATTTTTTAGAGAATAAAGGCACAGGACAAATTTTACTTGGACTGAAAGCTAAAATATTACTTCACGTACAAATATAATTATTTTACCAGGTAAATAACAATTTGATTTATACTTAAAACGATAGGTATTACTCAAATATAATATCCATGGATACTTAAACGAAACATTATTCATCAAATTTCTTTAGTTATTTTAATGCGATTTTTGAACTATTATATATACTTTATTTTTTCATCTGCAAAGGTCATATTGCAATTAAATTTAAATTCCGTATTAACCAGCACATGAAATGTTAATTATTTCAGAATACTTTTTTTTTAAGAAAAAATATTGTTCTTTATTCATTTCTGAATTTGTAGTTATTACTATATTGAGGAAGAACTGACTTGATTTGAGTTAACTATTCACTGACAAAGCAAAATGAATTATTTATGATGGAGTTTGAGACTGAAACATTAACAGATGTGATAAGATCTTAACTTACTTTAACTCCACCCCTTTGATATTTTTAACATTTTACCATTAGTCAAACTTTGAGAGCTGGTTCGATTTAACAAGCAGCAATTTTTTCTAACCAACACGATAGTCTTAAATGGAATTCAGTGTCATAAATAAATCGATGTTTTAAAAATGAACATACCTAAATCCTTCCCCTTCCCACAGAAATTAATTATCTCGTATACAATATTAGGGCGTTTTCTAAATATTCACTTACCAAAGCATTTACCAATCATTTTACAAGTCTCAATACCCCCCCCCCTCCACTAATATTAAAGTTTAAGAAATTTCTGAAACAACAATTTTCAAATGAATGCTAAGAGCACAAATTTACTAGGAAAAAAATTAATGGGATGTTTAGTAATTTTCTAGTAACAAAAATAGGTACTCTTACTGTAAGTTCCTTTGCGAGATTATTGGAGATGTTAACGTCTTTGCCATCATAAAATTAGCTCCATGTTATCGATTTTACGACTGTAGATTTTCTTTAAACGGTACAATAAAGAGGCCTTATGAAGGGGGGGGGGGCATGGTACATTCTAAAAAAAAAATTACAGACAAAAGCGCCTAGGGGTAATCTATGGTAAAAATTAAAAATCTGTTGGTCTATATAATAGGGGTGGTTGAACCCCCAAACACTACCCTTGTGTACGCCACTGACTTAAGCATACCCAAGATGTACATATGTAATTTTAAAAATTTCAGTAAGGATATATCTGATAATTGATTGTTAATAACAGTGATTTCAAAAACAAAACAAAATAAAAAAATTTTCATAATTTCGAATTCAGTTTAATTTTACTTTCAGTCAAATGAAACATTTCCACGTTTTGTACGTAATTTTGAAAGGGGGAGAAGAGTCCGAAGCACTGGCGTATTAGTCCTGAGTAGGCCCTGTATAAAAATTCCTTCTGGGTCCTTTTGAGGGCCCCTTAACATTTTAATACTTTTTGTTCACGCATGTTGGGGCCCCTCTAGCTTGGGGGCTTCGTATCATTGATATGACTGATACGGGGTAGCTATGCCCCTGACCCGAAGAAAACAGTTGTCCAATTACTGATATTGTCCAATTTAATATAGATACGAAGATTTTCTTATAACAAAGTTAGATAAATAATAAGGACTTCATAAAGCTAATACTTTTGTTGTATTAATAGTATACGAGAAATTATTTGATCATGGATATAAGCTTCTAGCCTATCAACATCAAACAAAAATAATATTTGAAGACCGGATAGACATTAATATGCGTCAAGTTAGAAAAAAAAATTAAAGGATAGCTATGTAAAAATGTGGAATATCCATCGATTGATAGAAAATACGAAGCAACACAAGGGATATTGGTGAAGGATCTCGTATGTTTGTACCTGAGTGAATTGACAAAAATGACACTCTCCAAACTTCTCCACCCCGCTATCGTGAGAACTTTGAACCTCGACAGATAACAAGTGCATTGACCTTCGACACGGCAGTCCTCAGTGGTACCAGGACTCAAACCCGCGATTCGGTAGAACTTTGGACACAAGCTCGCAAATCTGACCGCTTGGCTACAGCGGACACGAACATTCGTCGAATGAAAAATAATTGAGAAGAAAGTAAAACTTTCGCACTTTGATAAATACACAAGCGAATTTGAAGTATTTCATTAGGAAAAAAGAACATATTGCTAGAAGATCATTAACATTTAGCGAATCAATGCAGAAACTAATAGCATTCAAGAAAAAAACTGACCACTCCGAATAAAGAATGGATAATTCCATTGGGTATAACGCTCACTCGAAGAAAAAACTTTTAACAACAGCACAATGATTTAAAGCTATCCTGGTCAGAAGGGCACGGATTGTTTCCAGCCCTTAAGTGCAAGCAACGCCCGCACCCAGTGAAAGAGTACTCATTTTCTCATTTCGACGAGCGATGAAAAGAATTAGATTTAATTGAGCTACTTTCTGCTCATTTCTTTTGGGCTTTGCTTTTTCTCCATTCGCTTTTAAGAAAAGGGATGATTTTTCTACTTTGCCTATTTAAATGGGTCAGGGACTTTTCACACCTGTACTTTGCCAGCATAGAAAGATAGTGAAATGAATATAAATAAAGAAAAATTAAAAAAAAGGTGTCCCACAGGCTGAGTGTTTTCACAGTTCCACTCAACGCGCGCGTGTGCCGAGATTCATAATCGACAACCCTTTGATAGCAGGCAGTCTCGTGCTGAGGTTTATGTGAAAACATCTGCTCGGCAAATAAAAATGAAGACAATTGCTGCCATGTATTAATTGTGATTGAGGTGAACGTTTAAGCGAGCACCCAACCAGGAAATAAGAATAGAGAGGAAAGACTGCATCTTATTTTAAAATTGCTCCAGGACAAGAAAGCGATGTGCGCTGCGTTACAGTCTTCGGTAAGGGCAGAAAACATATGTTTGAAACCCACAGGTGGTGTTTAAACAACAGTAAATGTTGAAAATATTTGCCCTTGAATGAATTTAATATCATCAAATGAGGAAGACTAACTGTTTGTAATGTTGGTCTTTTTTTACATATGATTTTTAACTGAGGACACACACACAGAAGAAAAATAGCAAGTTAATCGACGGTCATTCATCCACGATCAATCATAGTCTTATTTATTGGCGTATGTATCCATGTGAAACTAGTTTCATCCTGATCGATCTGCCACAAGTATTCAAAACAGGAATACCAATTTTGAAATATTAATGAGAATTTTAATTAAAACTGATAAAGAAGCATAGGACTACTCTTATCAATTTGCTTTTATAAGCGTATATCAAATTTTACCATGTTTGCATGCACTTAATTTATTTCTACAATTTAATCGCCACTAGACGAGTGTCGCATTACGGATATCCCGTATCATTCAAATGGGTTTAAGAAACGTTGGTGTACACCCCCTTTTTCTTTCTTTCTTTTTTTTAACGTTATTTTGGTCAGCGATTCAACGCTTTTTAAAGACTTTTTTCTCACAATTATTTGATGTGCACACAATACTTACAAAAAAATAAGTGAATATATCGTTCAAAATTTTATTCATGGGTCTGAGTTTAAATATTTGATAGTTCTTTTATAGAAAATTATACAGTATGATTATCATGGAAAAATTATAAATATAATTTTATAAAAAAGGACAGATGTCTTGACATTGATTCTGAAAGAAGTGATTAACAGTTCACAATCTTAAATAAGAAAATAATCTACTTATCGATCAAGGAGAAGTTTCAAAGGAAGTATACGGGATATAAGCCAATACAGTAAACTATTGAATCGGCGTATAAACTATTGCAAAAAGATATTCAAAGGATTTCATTATGTGTGAATCATGTAGTAAAATAAATATTTTTTTACAGAAATCCCCCCCCCCTTTCCCAAATAATATTTTCAAAATTACCTAATCAGTTCAACATTTCAAGCTGATGACCGATTTGTTTTTCAGTTTTATTGAGCCAAATGTAAAACTAAAATAGGTACAGATAGCTCCTTAAAAATGCAATGTAATATTACATTATGAGGAGATGGTACGATTTATAAAAACATCTTTGACTTACGAGTTTTTACAATTTTTTTGCTTGTAACCTATGTATATATATATATTACTTAAAACAGTTTTTGTGTTCAAAATATATTACAAAATACTAACTATTTAATTTTTTTAAAGAAATATTTACAAAACTGTGAAGGGATTTTAAAATGCTACTCCTCCTTCCATGTGTGTACGTCAATTACAATAACGGATCTGATTACAATAATGGAATCTGATTTACAAGTACGTCAAACTATATATAACAAAAGTTGGTATAAGCTTTCTCTGCTAACATGATTGATGTAAAATACTTTTTTTTATGGATGCTTATTAAAAATTCCTTAAAAAATTCATAAATTCTAAATTCAACTTTTTTTTTTATAAAAAAAAAGCATTTCTTTGATTTAAAAATGCATACTAACGTTATAGGGATTGTTGGAAATAGTTAGGAAAAATATCAAAGCACCGTAGAAAAAAGCCTTAAAATTTTTGAATGAAGATAAACTTTTTTTTCTGAGTGAAACCAGTTAAAATTTTACGCCATTGGAATATGAATAAAAACGAAAATAAAAATTATCATAGCTCTGGATTATTTTGACTGAGATCATTCAAATTTTGTGATATTGAGAAAAATTTCATAAAGAATAATTTTAGCTAAAAAAATTTTATTTCAATTTTTGACCGATTTTTTTCACATGAATCTCATGTCTGTGTCCCCTTAATCTTCTTCTATATAAATATATTAAAAAGTTTTTTTAAAAATTTTTTTTTAAAAAATAATGTCCATGTATGTTTATCTTTACACTCATTTTGGAAGCAAATTGCTCAATCCATTATGGCGTTGACAATCATGTTATATCTACAAAAAAATAAGGCTGTTTTTTCACCAGAAAACATTTGTTGTGAAACCTCAAATGTCGCAAGCACAAACTCGAATAACTTTCCCCACAGTCCGCAACGCCACTGGCGTTAATGAATCAATAACCATGATTAATTAACCAGTAAAGTATATTTAGCGCGTGGCCCGTTGCAAGACCTCGTGAACACAGAAAAAGAAACACCTACGCCTTATTTAATGACCATGAGCTGCGGACACACTCTATGATTTACATATGAGCCACAACCTCCAACTTCTCACGGTTCTGATTAAGAACGTCTAGCAATTAGCGAGAGAAATGACAGCCCCCTCGTAATTTTCAATGAGTGGCCACTATCGTGACGGGTGGGTGGATCACGTGCACGTGATTCACGAGTTTTGCTGTGGAAAAAGATCGTGAAATATTTATCACAGGAAATAGTAATCATGCGAATTTCTGTTAGAGAGTAATTATCGATTTGGGTGTGATAATCTGTCTTGGAATATCTTCTTCAGGTTTGAGGTCTGTTACTGCGATTGAGAGTAAAATATATGTTCCAAACTGAGAAATAATGATTCATAGTATAGTATTCACAAATTCTGAACAGTAATTTAATATATTTCTAACATGATTTTTTTTTCTACGTCAGTCTTGCCAATCGACTGAACGCATGTCTAAATATCAAGTCCTAATCTATATTACATTTTTCAAAAGCATTGAATTATGTAGTTCAGACTAATTTTATATTCTACGCTTTGCCCAATTTTTTAAGAAATCAGCTAAAGTTTGTAAATACTCGTAGATATTGATTTCTGCTATATAACGTTTCGTATAAGTTCAAACTAAGAAATAAATAAAGGAATAATACATTTAGCAGACTGTACGTGGGTAGATAAAAAATATGCACTTAAATTATTATTAAAAAAAAAAAACGATTTGAGATAAAAGAAAAAAATAAATGATTTCTCCACATAACCTCCTGCTTTATCGATGTATATTTGCCTACGTTTATGTAACTTTATGTCACTGAGTTTATATGTATTATATATCGTATTTTCTGGTGAAAGAGACGCATTCTTTTCACTTCAGAAATTGATCTCAAATTGGTCAATTGGCCTTGTATAAAGGAATGTCTCATATACCAGAAAATATAACATAGTGTGACACTAAAAGTATTCTACTTTTATCAAAATTGTAGAACAAGGCAATACAAAATAAACTTTCAGGAGTATTTTTTATCTGACGAACTGCATGCTTAGATAATATAAGAGAGATGTTGTTTAAGAAATTATGTTTTATCAATTATTACAGATGAAAGAAATACGGATTCAACCCATGATCTTGTATCTTCAATAATACGGAAACTTAAGGGACATCATATACTTTCAAAGAATCGATTTTTCAATTTTAGTTCTAAAAATAGTGCATATTTTTCTGAACCTAAAAATGTATAATACTTATATGTTTGTTGATAAAAAATAGCCCTAAAATATAAAAAATAAAACTGTAAGCAAATGACCACGCCCCTTTTGATCCTTAGTTTTTTCACTTTTTCTCAAAAACATATTTTTTGCATTTAGGTACATTTTTTAAAAAAACTATTGCACTACAAGATATTCCAGATTTTTTATACTTCTATACAAGATGCCTATGCATATAGTGAACCTAATTTATTTCCTATTAAAAAATAGTGCCTAATTTTTTAAAAATTGTTTTATGCATAAAAAAGCAGAAAAATAAAAAATTTCCGAATTTCAAAGTTTCATAATTTTTTTTAAAGAAACTATACTAAATTTTCACTAAAAAATAGGTTCACTGTCTTTTGAGTATTGTTTTATACATGAAAAGAAAATATTTTGCATAAAAAAAAGATACTTTTTTAAAAAATGGTACCTAAACATATGTATTATGAGTTCTCAAAAATTATGTATTACTTAAATGAAGTAGGAAAAAAAACTTTTGTGCTAAAAGTAATTTTTGTAGCTCTACAGAATAATTAAATTATCTTTATTAAGAACGTAAAATATCTAAGCTCTATTGGAAATTTTAAAAGATTTATGTCTCCTAAACAAAAGTTCTTTAATTTTGGCATTTTACACTTTCGAACATGTCCTGGTTCCCTTAAAGAGTTTAATATTTTGCATCAGTTCTATATACGCATTATTTAAATACTGCTTTTTTCAGTAAGAAAACAGCAATACACATGAACCAATCGCAACAGATAAAAACTTACTTAAAATACACATAGATGGTTTTGAAAGGATCCAGCAGGGAAGATGCTTTTAGCATCTCTCCTTTTTGAATAAGAAAGAACTGCAAACAAAGGATTTGGATTGTTTTTACTCCCATCATTCACTTAAGTGTGTTGCTAAATACTCGTTTTCCGATCCGAAATGATTTACAGTGGTGTTTTCCACAGACTCTAACTTGGCTTACTTTACATTAGCTATGAATGCTGCGAACATGCCACTCTTTAAAAGTTAAAAATATATCCCAACAAATGTTCATTGAATGAAGAAAAATTTCCTTGCAGTAACAAAATTTAAAGGAATTATCTGGATAATCCTACCTGCAGCGCTCAAAAGCGTATTGCAAAAATATACTATGCTCTCTTTTTAGCAATCTGATATAATATACTGAACAATTTTAATTATACTATCTTTCGAGTACCGAGTATCTTAAAATACTTCAATAGCAATGAATACAATTTAATAAGTGTGAAACCTCGACTTCGCTATCATTCTGTAATTAAACTAATTACCACTTAAAACTAAGAGGTTTGTTGAAGATAATCTAACCTCAAGCTCTAGTGTAAAAGTAATAAAATTTTTAAAAAATATTTAGAAAGTCTTGAGAAACAGTTGCTCTACATCAACAGTTCAAGTCGTAAACATATATATAGTATGAAATGTTCTGTGTAATCAAAATGCTGTAATTATTAAGTCAGCGTTTCTCAAACTGTGAGGCACGACCTCCTTAAAGGGAGAGAGTTATAACCTCACGTGTGTGTGTGGGGGGAGCATATCAAAAATTCGAAAATAAAGGATTATTTTTTTTAAAAAAATATATAATTTTTTACTGAAAGGAAGCAAATCAAAATACATTCTGAAGTATGAAAAGTAACATAATACTCTTATCCTTTACCTTAAAATATTTATTACTTAAAAGTAACCTATACAAAATTTAATACTTACATTGATAATTTGTACTGTTTATAATTAAGGTCGTATTGTAGCTTTAGCGTGAAAGATTATTATTATAGAATTCAATTCATTGTCATTGTATTGGAAAGGGGGAGGCGCAATGAAAATTCTGATTGAAAATTTGGTTGCCAATATTGGAAGTTTGAGGAGCAGTGGGAAAAGTAATAGAATAATTTGGGTGCCTACCATTTGAACATATTTAGATGCAATACAAAAAGTATAATTTTAAAAATGCATATTTGTTAAATCAGAATACATATATAATAGTTGATGGGAATTTGATAAAAGTATTGAAACACACACAACAAATGGCAGATAAGACTGAATTCAAGTAATAATAAAAAGTTGGTGCTTGTAATATAAAAACCATAAATGAATTAAAATGGAATTAAAATAGCAACAACTTTAATACAAAATAATTATATTTATCTATTTTGAAGCTAAACATCAACATCATATTTATAAAAAAAATTATTTGCACGTAAAACATAGCATTGCTAAATAAAGGAAAGTTGTATGGTTTTTTCAATTGTTATTCATTTCAGCAATAAAGCAAGTCTACAGCTATTAGTAAATTTACCTCGAAAAATCCCCGAACTTATTTTTCAACTCCATATGAAGTTAAAAGTAGGGATTAGTTGATGACGAGGCATGACGAAATCAAATGAGAGTGACGTGAGAAAACAAGGAGAGGAGAAAGGAGTAAAAGAAGAGATGTGGAAAGTGATAACGAATGCGAGTTTACAACCAATGGCAAACAAATGTTGAAGTTGAAAATGACGGAAGTTTTTCTGCAACATCAGCTCCTTAAATCAGTTATTTCAATAATTGAAATGTTTGATTCGATTACGGCTTAAAGTAGAGGTTTTCATTTGTGTGTGTTTTCTTAGACTTACTATGTATAATTTAGCAACACAATTTTAGAATTCATAAAATGCTTAATACATTGACAAACTAAAAATTTTAAAAAAAGGAAAAAATGTTTGCCACAGGGGATTTTAAGGGTTTGTTTTAAGCCTTGCTATTCAAAATCTTTCTTAAGTTAAATGCATTGCATGTTTACGAAATTTTTTACCTCTATATTCTCAAAATATCTGGATTAAATAATAACAAACACATTTAACTAGATTTAAAATATCATGAAACTGTAAACAAATGTTTCAAAACTTTAATATTCGTCTACATTCCTTAAAGGAAAATACACTAATATATTTTTGGATTTTATAAAAGAACTTGTAAGTTCTAAGTTTTGGAAGAAATTTTTAACCTGTAAGCCACCGATAAGAAAGCCGACATGTCGAATATAATTTACGAATATAGTAAATTTTGAATAGTTCCGAGTCTTCAAAAATCTGAGTTAATAAAGTAAAAAGATTCGATAGAAAGATTATAGATAAAAGATAGAAAAGATTTTCTATAAAATTCGCAAATTTTATAGAAAAAACACTCTGAAGCAGTTTAATACAATACCCGCACTTCACCATTTTAGTTTCTATTATATTAAGGTATCCGACTGGTGCGACAACTTTTTTTTTTTTTAAAAAAGGAGATATGGGGATTTTTTTTGTTGTTATTTTTAGATTTGTTTAATGCATTTTAAGAAAAATGTGCTAAAACTAAGAAGAGAAAAAGAAATTATTATTACTAAAATGGGAAAAAATAGGTAAAAATTGACAAAAAATAGCATAAACGCGGCCCATTCTGCACCAAAGGTTTATGAACAAATTTTCAATTTTTTCAATCTAATGTGTTGCTATATTATTCAATTTTGAAATGACCTTCAGGATAAGAGATATTTTCATGTTTACAAAAACTAGAACACTTTATCTCGGTTACTATATGAAAATGCTTAAAAAGACAGTGATTATATTCACATGAGGGACTGTAAATTTTGTAATAAAACAGTGATTGATAAATCTGAAAGTTAAAACACTTCTATTTTTATACAGAACATACACAAAAAATTTCAGTTAATTATTTTCAAAACTTTTTGAGCCAATCGCTATTCCCGTTTGAGCATTTTCAAAAAAACACATATCGAGTAAAACGCGTTTTAAAGTATGACATCTTGCTTAAAGTAACGGCATCTGTTTTTACTAAAACACTTTAGTTTTTGTTCTAGTAAACGGAAAATGATAAACTTGGTATTTTTATAAAGCTAATAAGATGGCCCATAAAATAAAATCATAAAAAAAATTATCAATTTTTGGCGAAATTCACAGTTTTAGGGTAGTCTGATACCTTAAGACGGTAAAGTTCAGCTCACAATATAGTATAAACATTATCGTTAATTAATTTATTTAAATATTTCAGAATTTAGATTGTCTAATTATTTCAATAACTCGAGGTATAAGCTTAGTTTCAATTAACTTAAATTACAGAAGTTCTGATGTACATAAAATTAAGTGCTTTAATTCTCGATGTTTCACATTCAATTTCTTAGAATACGAACCTTTCCTAAGTGTTCAAATTCATAAATATTTGTGTTGGATTATGATGAATAATCAATAAATAATGTTTGAAGTAAATTCTGAAGGGATTACACTGTTTAATTAAAAGTGAATAGGCGCTTTTTTTTATAAAAAAAAAATTAAGACTGATCCGATTTGCAATAAGCATAGTGCTAAATGCCCAATATGGTTCACGTGGCTTTCTCTATTTTTTTTTTTTTTTTGAAAATATTATATACTTATGTGAATTATCCGTACTAATTCACAGATTTAATGTTCATTGGTTATAAGAACTAGCGAAATAAGCTTTAACATTCTGTGGAATTAAATTATTTTTAAGACTATCAATAATTCCATCTCTCGTCAATAAAAAATGTTGAAAAGAGTTTTTTCTCAACGTATCAAAAATCTCAAAAAAAAGCATTGTTATATTTATATCATATGTAAAAATTTTCAGATGATTAAATAAGCATTTCAAAATTCAAGTGCCTAAATATTTTAATAAAAAATGTTGGCAAATTTAACTGTTTACATGTGCTTTGACCGAGTAACCGACTTAAGGTATTCGACTACGTTTGAACTGTGTTTTTGAAAAAAATGTATAAAAGAATGTATATATATATATATATATTGCTATTTAATGTCAACTGAATAAGAATATGCATAGATAAAATTGTTTTAAAAATATTGCTATGATAATTTAAGTGCAATTTTTTGGTAAAAAAGGAGGAAAAAGGAACACATTTTCAAACTATTCCCTTTCCCTTAAGCGAGATGCTTAAATGCATCAATAATAATAAAATTTGGTCTACATATAGACTAGGACTTCTATACAGAGCCTGAAATAGGAATTTTGAAAAATTCACATTATTTCCAAAGTTATTACCAATCGAAAAAACAATCGGTGTTTTCTTAGTAAAATTTTTCCTTTCTGATATAAGTTAAAATTTTGATAAATCCACTTCTAATTAATACATTTTAAAAATCCTAGTTCAGGCCCTGTGTAGAAGTCCTAGATATACAGATTGAAAAATTTATTATTACAGATACATTTTTCATGACAGGGGAATACTTCAAAAATTTGTTACCTTTTCCTCATTTTTTTTTTTTTTGGCCAAAAAATTGCATTTAAATCATTTTTATAGTAACAATATTCTTAAAACAATGTTATATGCATATTCTAATTCAGATGACATTAAATATCACTAAATTCATTTTTTTACACAAGTTTTCAAAAACACGGTTCCGAACTTAGCCGGAAGCCTTACTCAGTGATAAAAAATTTTTTCAGGAGGAAAATAAGATATTCAAGAGTTTTAATCATAAAAGAGTTTCTGAATGTTTTGTATTCCTATGTCTATACAAATATATATCAAGGATTTTTTTAAAAAAAATTGTTGACCTTTGCGAGATGATTAAATACTAAGCATTTTTTAATGGTACCATTAAGATCGACCATGGGAGGTGTAAAAAAACATGTACTTGAACAGTGTCCAGAAATAACGGAGACAAAAAAAGATTGCAACAAAGCGGATTATATATCAATCCTAATTCTCCAGAAACCTTTAGTGTCCGTAAAAAAAAGACCTCGTTGTGTTAAATAATTTATTTTACAATAAATTTATTTTTAGATAATATTTGTTATGAAAATAATTAAATCTATTTCTTAGAATATAGTAATAAATTGTAATAAATTACACATGTATTCCAATCAGTGGTGCACACAATGGAGGCCCCCAGACCCGGACCCCTCAGAGCCCATGATTATTTTCGATTGATTATAACCTTATGTATATAGTACGTAAAATTTAATTCAGTATTTATTAATAATTAATTTTATTAATTAATGCTAAGTATTTATTCAATAATGAATTTTTTACCGTTTTCTGTTCCCGAAAATCAACAGCACATGTTGGGTGGCGTAATACGAGAATGGTGGATTTTCAACCCTAGATTCCCTACTTCCTTGAAAAATTCCTGCGTGCGCCACAGATTTAATGCATAAAAAATTACTTTTGATTCCGAAATATTTTGATACAGAGCAAATAAAGCCAACTTTCATCATACAAAGCCAACTTTTTCTTCAAGAAGAATACTACAACTGAAAGATTTTTGATAACGTAAATTAATATTTCTGAGAAATATAACGAAAACGTTAGGGGTAATTATTTCATAGAGCAAGAGGCTTGAAATAATTACACGAAATTAAATTTTATCAGATGATTTTATCCTCATACCTTTCAAAACCGTATCTGGAATATTAATAATTTTTTTTTGAAGTGAACCCGCTGGCTTGTGTTGAAGTTTAAATGGGCGGTCAGTATCTTAGAAGAGGCACTAAAAGCCATAAAGAAAAAATTTAATACACCGTGAAGTGACTGAAAACTACCGTGTGTTCAACCATTATTTTACTTTGTGTCTGTTGTCTCTTTTCTGCTTTTTTTTTTTTTTTTTTTTTGTAAATTTGTCACGAACGCATACCACTTCGTTAAAAGAGTTAAACGCGCGTTCAGCGAACTTTTCGGCTCTGTGCCAGTATAAAAGAGAAAGTTTAAAAAAAAATATTTAAAAAAAACCACCTCAGGAAAAATAAAAAAAGGAAAGCAACTTCAATGATACTGTCGTTTAAGTTCTACAGGCCGAACCATGAGAAGAAACTTACACCATTGTTTTAACTTTTATTTTTGGCGAAATTTTCGTCAACGCCGCGTAAGCATTGTTTTTTTGGCGCCGGAGCTGAGGTTGGCGCATTTTTTCCCCCTACACAACAACCAGTGATGGGTTGACGAATGTAACTCGCTCTCGGACCAAATGGCGATAAATGTTGGCGGCATTCATCTACACTTTATTTCTTTTATGTGTGTTTTCTTAATTGCATCCCTGCTTCTATTCTTTCCCAAACGAACGTAAATATACATCGAATACGACGTGTTTAATTTTAGAATCGGAAGGGTGGGGGGAGAAGGAGAAAGCTTTTTACTGTCGTAAACGTTATCGCGATGGAGTCTAGAATAGGTAAACTGGATTTAGATCAGAAATTTTTCTTCCTTCGACAGATAAGAACTGAGTTTCGAAATCATCAAAGCTAATTGTTCTACTAATTAGCCATTTCGAAAGAAAGAGCGTTAAGACTAGTTAAACAAGTGTTCCATCACTAAAATCGTCATTCTATAATTAATAGTTTTACGACGATTGTAGAACAATCTAGCGTATTATTCGCACTGGCGCGTTTAAAGTTTTTCTTTCGAGGTTCAATTTATTGGTTTTTTTTCAATACTTTTCTTTTCTAATGAAATTTGTAAAATGTATTTAAAAAAAATTAAAGGGAGAAAAATGTATATTAATTCAAATAATTTATTAAATGTTCATTCACACGCGAACAGTTTTATTTCGAAATACTTAGGATATTCACAGAATTGTATGTTTCGTATATTGCAACTATATTTTAAATCTTGTTGACAACATTTTTAGTAACTCAAAACGGAAATGGGTGCACAGACATTTCGAATAAATCATTGAAAAGTGTTCTTAATACATACATACACACATACTATAAAGTTAATATAAAAATTTTAAGTTAAAAAGAAACTTATCTTTTATAGATTTTTTTTTTCTTCTGATTTTAAAGAATGGGCTAAATTCATGTGACATAATAATCACATGATAACTAAAATCACGTGTTTCCAACCAATCACTTCAACATATCATGTGATGTCATAGTCACATGATAAATGCGATTACGTATTTCCAGCCAATCAGTTCATACGCTTCGCTGTTGGCAACTTTTTCTTTTTGTGAAAATTTTCCTTTAAAAAATAAATGTTTGTCATCAATAATAATTCACATATGTGAACAGATTTCACTTGAAAAAAATACAAACAAATTTTTTTTTTAATTTGGAAAGAGTTTTTGATGAATTTTAATACTTGAAAATCTTTATCCAACTATCGAATATGAAATTTTATCTAAGTTTTATGAGTAGAATAACAAATAATAGACCAATGGCAGCTTTGAATTCAATAGAGAACACGTGATTGGATTTATCAAGTAATTGTCCTCAATTTAGCCCATTGCTTGCAAGACAAAAGAATTACGTGTGAAGAACAAAAATTTAGTTAAAATGCCTACATGAAAAAGAGGGGGGAGGGATAATATATTTTTATATAGAATTTACTTTTTTTAAAAAAATTTTGAAATATACGTTGAACATTTCAAAATACAAACTGCTTTTAAAAGAATCTTTACTAAGGATATCGCTCAACTGTAGAAACTGTTATATTGTAGCACAAAAATACGAAGCAATATTCTTCCGTTGAGAATTTTCTTTCGCAAGCGATAAACTTGATATTTCTAAATTGTACTATTAAGACATTAAAATCGTCAAATTTCATTACATGCCGGAGTAATAATTAGCTTAGTTAAGTTACAATCATTGCCCACGCTTAATAAAAAAAAATAATAAGTTCAAGAACAACCATTCAAAATCTCGAACGGAGAAGGGGAAAAAAGGTCTCACTCTCAAAGTGAAAAATTGAAATAAAACATTTCCTCGTTTTTTCTTTTCCCTGAGCCCGTCTTGGTGGCAACACGAACGCCTTTTTTGTCACCTGTCAAGCTGAGCGGCCATTTATCATTTTCTTTTGAGAAAAGAAAAAGAAAAGGCAGAGTTGGAAATAAATAAATAAGATTCGAATAACCTGTGTTTCGAAGGCTGAGCAGACATTGAGAAAAGAGTGAGTGATCTGTTACAATGTAATTTAATAATGACTCCTGCAGTGAAAACAGGGCAGCAACGGCTTTATTTAACTGACATTGTTGTTTCATTTGGGTTTAGATGAGATTAGCATGTTCCATCAACACTGGAGCCGGCAGTTTCATTGCAAATACTTGAGAAACATCTGCGATTTTGCAGGAAGTACTACAAAACAAAGAACAGATTGATGTGATTGGGACTATTTTTTGACAAATGAACCTCATTAAACAATGAGCAAATTATTCTGTTTGTTTTGCTGTAGCTACGTTGATAAATATGCGAACTGTACGAGAATTTATTAAAAACGTGTCAGTAATATGAATTGCATAAAGTAAATACTACTAATTATACTTTTGACTAATTTTACTGTATATCGTGAATTTTTTCATATGTAGTTTAATGTTAAATTTTTTGAATTGAAAATTGATTAAAAAGTTTTATTGCTCAGTGAATTTAAGAAGAAAAAAATATGCATTCTATTATGCAAACTATGCAATATAATACTTTTCACACACACACAAAAAAACTCTAACCATAGGAATACTATAACAACAGGTATAATCTGATGACAAAGCTTTTATAAATGATGAAAAGTAGATATTTTTTTAATTATATATAAAACGCAAGAGGATAATTTCGAATTTCTTATGAAAAATTCCCAAAAGGCAAAGTAACTTTGCAGATAGATGAAAAAGCACGCAATCGTTATGTACAACAGAAAAAATTGAAAGAAAAATTCAAGGATTTTCTTATATATGCAAAGCTCTTACTCAAACCTGTCTCCTCAATCGAATTTGATGTGAATCAAGCTTCACATAAATTACTTCAATAATATAGGAGGAAAAAATTCAAACATTTTAATTTTTGCAACATTTTTGCTTTACAATTATATATTAGTCCCTTTATTAACCCCATTAGGAAAATTCTATTTCAATTGGACCCTGTAAAAAGTTTTCCTTTCAAGTTGTGACTTCCATCGAATATCTTTGGCGACAAAAATATGGATAGTTCCAATGTTAACCCATTCTCAGATTAGCAAGAATTACGTATCTTCCAGTTATTATATAAACTCATACGGAATTTTTTTTTTTTTTGTTGAAAAAATTTGTTTTTCCCCATTTATATTAATATCAAACTATATATTTATTTTGAGATTAATAGTAATAATAAATTAGAATTTTATTACTAGGAGAGTGAAACGGAAATTCTGTATATTCTTCATTAATCAAGTTAAATGGTTCTACATTAAGCAAAATAACCAAATAGTATTATTTATAGATATTACAGAGCTTATAATGATGTTTCTATCAAAACAGTTTTGATATAGATTAGATTACTAAGGTTTACAGGATTGTATCATTAGTGTTCTTCTTATACTAATTGTGAAACAATAATTAAGCAAAGAAACACAATAATTACCAATTTACAATGAAAATCGTGCTAAAGTTAAATACTATAATAATTCTATTATAAAATCATTTCTAGATTAATATATTGGTTTAATATTTTTATGTAGTTTTAGAAGTATCAACTACATTACTTCACATGTTTAAAAAGATGGTAATGCACTCTACAGAGCAATTTTAGTAATTTTACGATCAATACAATTGGAAATTTATTTCACTTTATGTAGGAAGCTAGAGAAAGTTGAATGCATTCAGTTTTCTTACTGATGACAATGGAAATTTTCTACTGTGATATATCATTATTCAAAAGATATCGATTACTTAAAAGTGGCAAAGTGATTTATGCATTTTATATTTCATGTAAATGATGAATTTAGAACTATATTAAGGAATTAATGCTACTGCATTTGCAAAAACACAGAGAAAGTAATACTCAAGCATAAAAATTTAAATCTGACTTCAAAATAAATTTCCTTGAACGCAAGTCATTAGGTTGGAATGAGTAATAAATAACTAATAAAAAAAACGTATTCGTTCTACAAAAAAAAAAAAAAAAAAAATTATATGTTATTTAACATAAAAAGTAATGTAAAAGTAACATTTTTTATTACGAGTAATATTATATATATTACTGTTACATAATGTTACATATATTATATAATGCTACATGTAACATTTACGTAGTAATGTACCCAGTGTAACAATATTTAACTCACAAAATATTTTACATTGTTCCATAAACCTCTGAAGGATCCAAACGAATTTTTCTTAGATTTGCGTGGTGGTCATTGTTTTAGTATGACAATGCCTGCTGATACCAACAATGTTTCCCATTGTTAATGTATTAATTTTTTTATTATTTTAAAGTAAAAAAAAAATACTTTAAGAAAAAAAAATATTTGAAAACTGCACTTACAATGCTTTAAAAAAATTCAAGTTCATACATATTTACAAACTTCTTTTTGACAACATCAACAATTCGCTATCGTAAATAACATCCACCTCAATGAAAAAAAAAACTCTTTCTAAGCACAGAACATTGAAAAGTCATCTACTGATCAAGCTTCTAACTCAGCAATAAGCTCGTAACGACACATCTCTGATGAAATAAAAAAAAAAACCTCAAAGATTCTTCTCTTGTCTCGTTCGGGTTTCATTACAAGCATTGAAAGAAAAGAATATATTTAAAAGGATAAAAAAAGAAATCTCTGGAAGTATACACAGACTAGCTAGTAATAAAAACAGCCGGGGGACAGGCGCTTCTGATTCTCTGTGTTGAGGTCACATCTGCCCGTTGTGACTAGGCATCATTAGTATTTCAGTCTTCTTCATCGATACCCATTCATTCATCGAGGTTAGGTCTTTGCCCTTGTGATGACACCTTTGGGGACGCCGCCTTTCGCCCTGAAGCCCCCGGGGACTTTTGGGAAGGGATCGAAAGGTACAGGCAGCAAGAGGAAAAATAAAATAAGAGATACTGTGGACGATTGCGACGATGATTTAGGCATGTGAAATGAGTTAATAGCGGAACGAAGGAGTTGCAAAGCTGTCACAACTTAGATGAAACGTTTTGAGGACTGACTTTTTGAAAGTAAATTAGAATTTTGAAATCGTTTGATTTTATGAAATTTTAGGCAAGTGAAATGATTTTCTAATTTTCTTTTGGGATATTTTCTTTAAAATATGAGAACAAAAATCTCAAATGAATTAACCTGTGTAATAAGTACGGATTATTCAAAATGGATATTATTCAGACAACATTCTTATATTTATATATATAAATTCTTCAAATATTGCTTCAACTACATTTTTGGATATATTCTAATAATTAAATTAAATATTTACTACGACGGATGCAGTTAAGAAAAAATCTGAATGGTTACAATTAAAACTATTCTTCTAACGAAAAAAGCGTTATTACCTTCTCCTTGAAACGGTTGTAATTCTTATGCAATTATAACCAAGAGATAAGTATCTAACTTTGCCAAGTTTTTAATTTTGCACAGCTACAAAGCTTAATTCTTTTCTTGACAAGTCTTAAATGTAATTGAAGAATTTTATTTTCTTGTATGACTTTGGCCCATCAGACAAACATTAGAGTTTTATCGTTTTTGTATAGAAAAAATATCTATAAATACATTGTACATTACTGAAACATAATTAAAATATCCGTTAAAAATTTAGATAATTTTTTTTACTTAAAAGTAAGAGTTTTATGTTGGTTATATATACAAAATTTTCCCAATTCTATAGCATTAGAGTTAAATATTATGCCATTTAGAGAGAGAGAGAGAGATTGTTTTTAAATTCCGATAAAATATATAATTAAATGATTGAAACAAGTTGCTTTATGAGCACACAAAGGTTTAATAAAACCTTTTTGCTTCAAGAATTTGTCAAAAATTAAAATCGAGATCTCTCTTAGTGATTTTTTATTCATTACTCAACCTCTCCCGTGAAAGTTTATTTGTTAAAGGTGAAATATACCCATATATTAAATGTAACATTTCGTCTTAATAATTTTTAAAATCAATGAATTTCTTAAGCTGATGCAAAATCTGTTTATCTGATGCTTTTCAAATGTAAAATTGACTTAATATTGTTCTCAAAAGTAAAATTATAAATTGGAACAAAATAAACCAAAATTTGCACTATCCAAGTTTTATTTCAATTATTATCCACACTTTATTTAATAGCTTTAATCATATTATACCCATTTAATATTTATAAAATTTTACATTTAATTAATGTTTCTTTCAAAAATGACCGAAAAGAAATTTCAATAGGATATTTGATTTTCGAACATTGAGCATTTGTTTTAAGAAAAGCGACTTAACTTTTATGTTATTCGATTTTAAATCTACTTGAGAAAGCAAATTAATCCCAGTTGAGGAAATAAATTTCTCAGAATGTGTGTGTGTATTCGCGTAAGATATTTTAAAGGGATTTTCCTCCGTTGAATGAGAATTAAAAATAAGAATATGTCAATAAATAATTCCAAGTAAGAATGAAAACAACATTGAACTATTTAATTAGAATTTATAAGAAAGAGAAAAATTTTAGAGTTAGTGAATTAAATATTTCTCTCTGCTCTAATGCAGAACGTACATTCATATTTTAACAGATATATTACATTAATTACTCAGAGAATATAATTAGTAAATTGTACAACCCTACTAAATAAATATTCAAAATGTGTAGGTGTAAACTTTGTAAAAAAACAGTAATAAAATTAACTTCTTTATTCAATCCATCATTGCAAAAATTTTAAGAATCTCAACATGAAATGTTTTTTTAAAATTTATTTCTTGGTAGAAAAGAAAATGGAACCATCGAAAAGAATATCAGTGAAGTATTTATACTTACGATAAGGAAACTTTTTTATTTTTGAGTGTTGGTAAAATTAAAATGTAAAAGAACGAAAAATCATCAATTGTAGCATCTTTAGTTGGTTTCACTGGCAAAGACTATATTTGGATGAATTGGTATTATTAGTGAATATCCGTTAATTTAACAGTAACCAAATGTATCTTGTAAATTATTACAATTGCATATGTGTAATCTAAATTCAAGATGAATTAATTGATTCACTAATTATTTATTAATGTTGCCTTACGAAGCTACATGAGGGCTATTGGCGACTGACCGCGTAATGGTGAACTATAACTGTGGCACCCCCTCTCCAAACATCCACTTCACGCCTTGAGTAAGGACTTGACCATTAACTGGTTTAATATGCATCAGCCCTTCTGCACGAATAGTCTAGAGTGATAACAAGACTCGAATCCACAACTTTCACGTGTCACCTCCTTTACTAAAGATAATTATAATGGGAGGCATGAAAGATCACTCGGGGCCACAAATTCTTTACATGAAGCATGCGCGGCTTAGTTCTGCACATATATAATAATATATTATAGTAGTTATATATCCCTAATTGGCAATGGACTTCGTATTTTTGAGCCACTATTAGACGACGATTACCATTGATTTACCCCGGGGCTTTCACACGCCCTGCCATGTGAAGAGTTAAGCATCCACACGATTATTCTCACATTCATAGGACTCGAAACTATTGCCTGTTGACCATGATGCTCATCATCTTATATCCAATTTAGTTATTACGATGGAACTTATACAACACTAGATTGATATAAATTAATGATAAATAAAAAGTTATTATTCTGTTAACCCGATTGATATGGTGGATTAAAGTAATATTTCTGTTGAGCTACAGGTGAGTTATGTGCGTGAAGGATGTAACGGAGACAAGCTACATAAATACAAAAATGAAATTCATTTTTAGCCGTGAGATATACAAGTTACTATATATGTTTCAATGCACAGAAAAATAAAGTGAATACAACTTGAAATGAATACGCAAATATATCTTGCATTTAGTTGTAATAAAATTTATCTCTGTACATTTACTACTGCTACCCAAGTATTGCCCATTATATACAAGTAATGCTAGATCTTGATTGGTAAGATCAATGTAATCCGTCATTTAGTATGGAACGAAATTCATATCAACTTCTGTCATGCTTTTGTTGAATTATTATTGAGGTAATCGATTATTTAGGGTTGATGCGCGTGCGGCTTATAAACAATCTAGTACTCGACAGGAAATCGTACCAGCTGTTTCATTGCATTTGTACCTTTAGAGATCATTCACCTCACTGCGCTAACATGCACTTTTGAAACATCAACTCATTTGCATAAGATCGAATTAGAAACTCTGAGAGATTCGTGTTAAAGTAAGTTTAATTCAATCAATATATTCCACCTAAACTGATTTCCAACTTTATTGGCGAGCTGAATTATAAAGATTATATAAAATCAAGAAAAGAAGAATACTACTAAAATGAGAAACATTTCAACTTTAGTTAATACATACTGAGGTTGAAAGTAGCCAAGGGAGATCGTATATTGATTTAAATTGAGAGTAAAATAGTGATTCATTTCATTTCATTTTCTACACGTCTTGTTAATGAGATATAAATAATCTATGAAATAAAAGTTCTTAAGGTTACGTTTTCTTTCCTGTAACAGAAAAGTTATACAATTCATATTATTGTTATACAATTCATTTAAAACCATTATTAAAGCAAATTCTAAACTGATTTAATGCTAATGCATTGGTAATAATGATCTTTCTTTAAATCGAATAAGCTCTTCGGAAAGATTTGTGCTAATATAAGTTTAATTAAATCAATGCATTTTGCCTATTTAATGTAAATATAAGTATAACAATTATAAAAATTTTGAAAGCGTCAATAATATTTCATATATAAAACATTGTTGTTTGTCAATAATTCTAAATTTCTTTTAGTGTATATTTTGTAACTTTCTATTGAGCAACATATTAAACAAATGCTTTCTTATAGGAGTTTACAGAAGCTTTGAGAGTACACACGTGGAAAAAATTTTTATTTTAAAATTCATAAAAATAAGTCCTAGTTTTATTAATTAATTTCTCTTTTTAAAAAATATAATTAACATTTTATGTATTAAATTGAAAATGTTTGGTTAATATCTTTTAATAATCTACAAATAAATATTTCATTTAGAATGATTTAATTACTGGCTTCTAGTGTCCTACAAATAAGTACACTCGTGTGCAAAAGTTAAGATACGCAAACACACATTTTCGTGGATTCTTTAAAAATTAATGAACAGTTTTCAAAACAAATCCTTAAATGTAACAAAGACACTTCATTTAGTTTTTCAATCGAATTCAATGTCCCTCTTTTTCTTTTAATACCAGTTATGAGAACTAATAAGATAGGTATTTCAAATACTAACTCTGTGTGGCTTTAATTTTGCTTGCGTTTCTGAAGACTTATGATTATTTTTAGCAAACTCTTGACTTTTGCTTAACTCTTTGCAAACAATGGCATACACACAACATCTAAATGATGAATTTCGATTGAGAGCAGTTATGAGAATGAGGGCAAGTTGAACAAGGTAGGTAGAAAGAAGGTTCAATTTGTCCCGAAATGTGGCGTTTCCAGGTTTTAAAACCAGTTCCAGAATACCATTTATAGGGCGTCCAAGAAACACCTCAAGTCAGGATAGTCACTACTTAGCTTTAACTTCAAGGCATAGCAAAGAGATGACAGCTACTCAACTTGCGAATAAGATCTCTGGTACTCCTAACTAACTAAAATTAGAATTATCGAGCCTCAGCGCGAAGCGCTTTTACTCAGTATGAGAAGAAAAGTGAAACCATGAGAAGGAATAAAAAATCAACAACCCCGCCGTAGGCGTGGGGGAATGACGGACACCGGTACTCCTGATACCTCAGTTTCGAGGTATATTGTTTACCGAAGGCTTAATGAGGCAGGGCAACGTATCCAGAGACCAATAATCTGCTTCCCTCTCACTCCAGGTTACACGTCAAATCATCCGACATGGTGCAGATAAATATAATCTTTGGACATGGGAGCAGTGGGCTTGTATTTTCTTTACTAATCAGAAGAGATTCAGTAAGAACACTGATAATTGACGTTTTCGCACATGAAGAGAACCAGAGATCCGATATCATCGTTCCAACACCGCAGAAATAGACCGCTAAACAGTTAATAAATAGTGTTGTAGTCTAGGTCTGCGGGATATTGACCAGTTGCACGGAGCTGCATGTCTTTCAAGAAAGTGCCTTGATTTCATTAATGTATGAGGACGAGATCTTGAAGAAGAGTCTTATGGGAGGTTTTTCTGAGGAGCAATGGGCATCCGATTCATTTTTATGAATAATAATGCTGTCCACGCAGCGTTTGGCTGTCCAGCGAATATCTCGAGACTGAAAATATTCAAAGAAGGAAGTGCCCAGCCGAATCTTCTTAAAGCACGTCCGAGATGCTCTCCTTCTATTCTCAAGAATAGTTCCGGAGCTAGAAGTGCCTTGTTAATTGTCCCAGGGTCTCAAAACAAGCTCGTAAGCTACAGAGTTCATTGAGAGCTGTATTACTATCTCAGGGGCAATCATACCCCATATCGATCCTCCACAATTGACAATCTTGCTACATCATTTTTAGATGTCATGCTTTTAATGAGCATAAATCATCAACATGAGTGCATACAGCTACTTTTTAGATACACTTAGAAATATTTTCATAACGAATTTCACTCTAATAGGTTCAGTAGTTTTTAAGAAATCCGCAAAAATGTACCTGTTCCTTAGCTATTACACAACAATGAATGTATTTTGTTAAGGAATATTAGATTTGCTAATAAAAGGAGCCCACATATTTAAAGTTAGGACTCAAGTGGTCGAAGAACAGAAAGAAGTTTGTAGACTTTGCGTCAAACTATGTTGCGGAAATTGATTTCTGATTTCCTATTGCAAGTCCACAATTGAGAATTTTAAGACGATATACTCATCATAAAAATTACTTTGAAACTGTAGAATATTCAATAGTTTTACTGAAAACAAAAAAGGATTCAATTATTCCCCTTAGTATACTAAAATTACATTTTCTAAATTTTTCTATATATCCATACAGAAACTCCCCAACCTTTGAAATATCGACTCATCGGTATAATCAGTGCCAGCAGCTACGACTATGAGAATACGACACTATCCTAATCGAAGTCAGAGTCAGAAATTAATTAGTAAATGATACGTGGACGAATCGACATTCCGACACAAGAAAAAGTTCGACGGGCCCTGCAGTCTATCAACCTTTCCGGAAGGGATAAAAGAAACGATAAGGCGCTGATGCCTGTAATTAAGAGTCATCTATTCCGAGTCTCAGCATATGCAAATTATTGCTTTTATACGTCTATCAGGGTTGTTTATGGTTCTTACCCAATTGTACGTGAACTGACTTCCGATCTCTGTAAAGTTTCTTTCAGAAGCATCAGTAATAGTATTTAAGAAGAGATTAGTAGCGTTGAATGCATCTCAATGGGCTGCATGTAAAACAAGATTAAGTTTTGTGTCCAGATGATGAATATTACGTGTATCTTAAAATTAATATTCTGTTTTGGCTACGAATTGATTCGAAAGAGAAAGTGGTTGTTGATAAAATATGTATTATTCTCGAAAAGATTATTCTTTTTTAAGTTCTAAAACTGTTCCAACTTTAAAATTGTGTAATAGGAGAAATAAAGCAAAATCACATTTAACTGGAAACTAGCATTTAATTGTAGATAATACTGTTCATACATAAATAATAAGACGCCTTTAATTTTGGAAATTATGAAATAAATCAAGGCTCTTATTATAATCTAAACACATGAAATATACTTCGATACTTTTAATATAATTAAGTTTCAATAAATTTGAATAGTGCAATAAAATATTAAAACTATCAAAATTATCAGAAATATATATATGAATGAAAAATACACTATCATCAAAATATTAAAATCATTTTTGTTTAAAAGAGTACGAAATTTTATACGGAATTGGTCCTCTATTTTTTTTTTTTTTTTTTTTAATGATCGAGTGGTTAAAATCAATTTTAGAAAAATAATACCATTATTTTTACAACCGCTACTTCCATTTCATTAATAAGAGAAAACTGTTTATTATTAGCTTAAACTTTGGGTGTGACATATATCCCAAAGGCTTTCCATAGGAATTCAAGTCCGAAATTCGACTTGATCATGACAATTGAGTTTCTGTTCTCACTTATGCCACATCAAGTACACTTACGAGTTCGACGTTAATAAACACATAGTAATAAACGTCGCGCTATAAATTAACAACACAGGGCTATTTGCGAAGGGCTTTGTAATTTCGAACCTTGGCCAATTAACGATGACGATAATTGGCCAAACTGTCAACCTCTTCTCCGAACTACTGTACCACGCCAGAGGGAGGATTTTGAGCCGTGACAGATTTTTCATTCTCACTGATCTTTCTACACGGCGGATATTCAGTGGCACTGGGGCTCGAACTCATGACACACCTGCAACGAGTCCGTGACCATAATCACTAGGTTCTGCAGTCATTTAATCATGATAAAACAATAGATTTTCTTTTTAAAATCCTTTCTGGGTGGAATTAGATGTGTAGAAAGCATCATTTTGCTGAAATATCCAGTTAGAACTACTTCATAGAATTTCTAACTTGATCAGATAGCATAGTTTGATATTGTGCGAGTCTTGCACGTCTCTAAATTCGTTGTAAACTGTACTATAAGGGTTGCCCAAATGAAAAGTGGACATATGAGATTGCATCAGAATGAGTGCAACTATACTAGATTCACCAAACAGTGACACGAAGAACGGTAGAAAGTGTACACCGGACACAATTTTGTTAGTAACAGAGGGAATTAATCGAAAGTAAAGTCGTGCCATATAAGGATGCGTTCAGATCTGACTAAAGTGTGGTAGTACAGTTTGTGATTGCAGGAGGCGAGTTTAATGCGGATATCTATCGGTGAATATTGACAGTCTAAAAGGGCGAACACTCTTCAGGTCGAACGTCTCCTAACAGTTGGTGCTAAAGTTTCAAAAATACGATATCGGATCTCCATGACAATGCCCACTCACATGTCTCCCGTGAAACCAAGACAACTTAAAAAAATCATCTGGGAAACATTTGAACACCCACCGTACAGTCCGGATTTCTCACTCTGCAACTTCTGGACCTTTAGACTACATCAGACAGTATTACGTTTCTATTTGGATGATGAATTGAAGGAAGCTGGGCAAGAATCCCTCAAGGATCTACTACGCTCTTTCTAGAGTGGACATAGACCTACTGAAGAAACGATGGGACATGTGTTACAGCCCCCAAAGCAATTTCTTTTGATTTCCAATAAAATCATTCTTTGTATTGTGCTTTTTTTTCTCTTTCATACGGGCAACCCTTATACCTGTTACACGATTGCAGGCTCTCCAAAGCTCTACTGATCCTCCTCCTGTTTGTCGATTGAAATATTATTTCAATCCCTTGTTCAAGCTATTCCAATAGTATTTGTAGTCAATGGGACTGTCCCAGCCAAATTGTTTTCATCAGAAAATATAATTTATTCCTGCTCAGCGTTCAATGACATTATATTTTTAGCCGATTTAGTCTTCCTTTTCGATGACGTTTCAATAACTTTGGCATTTTATTCATCTTTATAAATTTTATATTAGTATGGATGCAAGATTCTTACTAACAGCAACACGAAGTTTTTTAGCCGAAACGTTTCGAAATTTCATGAATTGAAATACTTTTTAGTGAATAGTTGAAAATTGTTTCGATCATTCTGTGTATCGTCAGAACCCTTTTCCTTCCACGTCATTTTATAACTGTTCGAATCATCGTTTCTAATTATGACATCGTGAATTACAGCTTTAGAACGCTTCATAACATAGCTATTTTTCGTTCATATTTACCGGTAGTATCATGAAATAAATTTTTTTCACTTCACTCAGATAACTCTTTATCCCTGTAGAATCTTCAAATAAATCATGGGTAATACAATCAAAACCTGCATCTTTGCTTCTCATGTAATGCTTACACGAAGTATTAACGTATGCGTGTTATGTTGATTTTGACTGGCATATGATAAGCTAATTTCCTTATAGAAAGGCTTATAATTTCTTAAAATAAGTTTTTAGTTTTTATTAGAACGAGTTGATGTTAATAAAATTTAAGTTAATGCTTGAAGTTGCAATTAGTACAGAAAGTATTTCACGACCAATTTAAAATACATACTCTAAAAATTTTCCTTTTACATCTTCAGAAACTCACTAATGCGTTTGAAGTCTAATAATTGTTTTAATGCACTGTAGAAGAAACCAATGCCTAGAAGGAACAAGACCTAGAAATTCATATAATATAACTTGTGTTCTAAACATTTATATGTAATGTAGAGGGAACACAACTTCAACTTTTTTACTCAAGAACTTTCAGTATACATCTCTGTAAGGGGAAATAGTGCAAAATTAACTTTGGTGCGTCACAGAAATATTTCAGAAGAGGCGAGTAATTTTCAATATTTTCACTCATCCTTTAGATATACATAATAGCCCTTTAAAAAGTAAATTAATTGTCTATTTATAATTAATTATTTATTTATAAACGATTTAAATTTGCATATATATATATATATATATATAAATTTAAAATAAATTAATTCAAAGAGAATATAAGAAATATGTTCGAAGTATTACTCTTACTTTTTTTAATGTATATTATTGAAACCATATTCGCCTGTTGTTGATATATAGTACACTAGCAAATGAGATATGGAAAATTCATTTAAATGCAGTTTGATATTTTTGTAACAAATTGAGAAATAGATCAGCATAGTCTTTGCTGTTTTCTCTGTCATCTATAACATTGTTATCAGTTTCTCATGTTTTCTTTTTTTAAGGGTTTATAGCAGTGGTCTTCAAACTTTTTCAACTCGCGGAACCCCAAGAACTAGAAAGTGTTTTTGTGGAACCCCGGAACTATAGGAAGTATTTTCGTGGAACCCTATTCCCCCCCCCATGGAAGAATATATCTTAAAATAATATTTAAAGTAAATCAACAATAAATCAATATAATTTACTCATTAATAATATTAATCTGTGATCCAAGAGTGTCCTCTACCCATGCATTATGTTTAGTAACCGGGATATGTGCTTGGATTTTTTTCACAAAAACTGTAGAGAGAGAGAGAGAGAGAGAGAGAAGTCTAGTTATATTGAGAATAACTGCAATCACATTACATATTCCGAGTTTCATTTGTTTCTATATTTTGTTTTTGTACGTTGAGAAATATTGTGTACTTTACATGAGAGAGAGAATTTGCAACATAAAATTTAGGATCTGTTGTTGCTTAAATTTAGATTTTAACATCAAATCTGTTGATATGTTGCAGGTATTTTTCCACAAATATAAAAAGGTGCATTTTCCATTAGAAAACTATTTAGTTTTGCGAGACATTGTAGTAACGAGTATAAAATTATCTCGTGGAACTCAGAATAGTAAACAATAAAATAACTCTGTCTAATGTATATATTTATATATAAATAAAACGTTTAGTATTCTTTTTTTATATTATTCTTAAAATTTGAAAAGTATTGCTAAATAAAGTTATATATGAACACAATTTTCAGTTTCTTAATGACAGGGATGAGCTTTAAATTCTTGTGGGAATACAAACATTTTAGAGAACGTGAATCCCTTTTGAACACACATTTATAAGTCTCTTTTTTCGATTTTTTTATTGTGACTCTTGGAACCCCTGGGTATGCCTCATGGAACCCCAGGGTTCTGTGGAACACAGTTTGAAGACCACTGCTTTATAGTAACCGATAGCAGAGACAAAGGTAGATTGTCATACATTAATGAATTCAAAATATAAATCCTATTATTTTTAATGTAATATTTTTTTACTGTTAATATTTATAAACTCTTCAACTATATCACAATTTCAATATATAGCTAAATATATTTTGTTGATGGCTACTGATAAGTTATATGTAGACATCTATCTTCATATCTTTCTGTTGCGAATTAGAATGCATATCAGCCTTCTTTTAAACTGACTTATAATTTTGCCATTTAAGAGTGAATATAGATAGATTTTTGTAATTAGCTTATTTAGAATAATTTTTGAGAAATTAGAAACATTTTAACTTAAGTGATTAAGCTATCCGATTACTTTTGGAACCGTGATTTTGCAAAAACGTACTAACGATTATTTTAATATTTAGTACCATTTAGATTAGAATACACGTATAAAACTATTTTAAGAATATTATTAAAACAGAAAATTATTTAAATGTGATATTGTGGCAAAAAATGAACGCAGAATTACCTGTTTTCAAAACATTCTGCTTTTACGAAAAATGCTTCTATAATAATATTTTTCCTATATATATATATATGTATATATAGCTCAGACCTCTATACAAAGTCTTAACTATGATTTTTGAAATATATATCTTAGACGTGGATTTATCCCTATTTTAATACATCAGAGTGAAAAAATTTTAGCAAAAAAATACCAATTATTATTTTAATTAGCCCTTAACTCTGGAAATAATGGGAATTTTTCAAAGTCCAGGCTCTCTGGAGATGTCTTAGCTATATATAGGCATAATATTATAATAAAAGCAATCTTCATAAAAGAAGAATGTTTTGAAAATAGGTAATTCTATGTTCATTTTTTGCCAAAATATCACATTTAAATAACTTTTTGTTGTAACATCCTTAAAACAATTTTATACGTGTATTCTAATCAAAGTGACACTAAATATTTAAAAAAAATATTCGTTTGGGCGCTTTTGTAAAATCACGATTCCGAACGAAGTCGGATACCTTAAAAACGGAAAAGTACTATTAATGTTAAGGTTAATTTTAATTTTTAAAAATTTAATTGTTTGAGTCAACATTACTCTCAATCAATACCTTTCCTATTAATAAGTCAAGCGAAAATATTTTGAAAGCTTCCGGATACTTATTGAAAAGAAATCGGTTTATAATTGCGTGATACGTAATGAAGTTCAAATCCATCCACATAATGGTGAGCACGCAAAAGCGCAGCAGCGAAACATGCTCTTCTAACTAGTATATTGGAAATTAAAATACAATATACCTTACAACTATTACGAAAGCCGATCGAAGAAACAAATTTAAAAGAAAAATAAAAAGCGAAGCTCGAAATTATCCAACTGAGATAAACCCTATACCCCAAAACCTTCCTAACTGTACAAATGAATAATGCAATGACTTTCACGATTATTATTCTGTGAATATGGAGAAAAAAATCGAAATGTTTTTCTCCCGTATCGATTTTCGTTAGCGTGAATTTACCGCTCATGTAAAGTAGTCAAGACCAATTCGCTATCGCGGTTATAAATTGAGGAGAAAGAGTTCTATCTGTGAGTAAATTTCATTGAGCTGATTACTGGTCGAGCCGAACACGCGATTGCATGTTTAGCAACAGCAACTGTTGCTAAGAAACAGTTGCGTCACTGATACTCCCTTGAAGCCAGAATTGTGTACGGGACTTCGAATGTTTTCGGGAAAATATTTGTACAAGCAGAAAGCACACACGATAGATCTATAGGGGAAAAAGGAAATGTTCTAGTTGCATCTAATCGATTATTGTTGAATGTTTCATTTTTTTACGGAACAGGAAAAACACAATTTAAGGATTTGTGGAATAGTGTAGTTGGGGTTATATTACAAAAGAACTTTTGAAATTAAACATTTACTCTGCTTTTAGATTGGAAAATGTTCTATCACTTTTAACTACGTGATATAAGTGTGTTAGCTTAACAGCGATTTTGAAATATCTCTTATGAAATTTCCGATAACATCAAATGAATGCAACATACACAAGTTCCCGGATTAAAAAAAAAATCTTTATCATATCAACTTATTTTAGTATTAGAAAACGAAATGTTTCTGTCATTTAAATTTTTGTTTTGAAGGCTAATTAAATGACTGTGCACGCTAATTGATTTATAACCAAGAAATTCGATAAAACTCTGGTAGATTTTTATTATTTTTAAGAATTTGTTTGTGTGTGAATGGATATAAAAATTTCAGTTTCTAGTGCAATTTTTAATTTTTCGTATAATATGAATTTTTAAATTAAAGGGATTATATTTAGTAAGTAGTAAAATAAAATATTACAGGGACATTTATATTTTTTATACTAATTCTAATGTAAATGTTTCTGTTCAGTTTCATTATATGAATAAAATATGTAAAATTAAAAAATTTTCGTCTTTTGACCATTTTTTTTATTTAAAAATAATTTCTTAAAAGTACAACAAATAAATAACAATCTACTGTGAAAAGGAAACCTTTGTTTAAATTATTATTGTTTCAATTCCAAAAATTAAAACACCTCAGAAAAAAAAACAGGTTTTATTACTCAATGTTATTTTTTTTTAGTTAAAGAAAGGTTTTAAAAAAAGGTGACATTGAGTAATGAAACCTATAATGAAGGCCTTTAAAAATTTTATAACACGAAATACACATTGACGCTTGAATATTTTTTTATTCAAATAACTTACTCAATATTAGCATTTTTTACGTACGTTTTCGATAATTTAATTATCGACGAGGAAAATTCATTTGAAATTATAAGCCCATGAGCCTCCCACATTCTTCCAATCTTTAATTTAACTACCCATTAAAATTCGACTTTAAAATTCCAGACATGCGTCCAGATTACCAGTTTCCTAAATGATCCTCGATCTGAAGTCTTTTTATGGGAATAATTAATTCAAAAATTTCACACAACATACAAATTCCTTCGTCTCTCACACGTTTACTTAATTATTTTTTAATTTAACTTACACCAAACATTAAACCATTTATCTTAGTTCCTAAGCCCACGAAAGCAATTTGAATATTTCCGATAAGTATTGGGGGGAAAAAAACTGCTCGACACATTTAATCTATCGACACGAATCTTAAAATTTCGAATGCGTTCCGAGCGTGGGACGGCCTACAGAGAACCGCGCAAGGGTTGATATTGATGGGGGTGGTGCATACACCCACCCTTGTCAACCATTTCAAATCCTACGCTAGATATCTTATCGACACATTGAAAAAATAAGAGAGAGAGAGAAATGTATAGGCAATCAATACGCAGTACCACGCCCCAATCTATCTGCCCTTTAATGTCTTCAAGATCCCAGCACAATAAATGCTGAATGGAAATTAAAGAAAGGCGATGTAATGTCAGAGATGAAAGGGGGGGGGGAGGAATTGGTATAAAAAGTTTGAATGCTTGAGGGGGAATGGTGGAAGGTAATTAAATACGCCGAAAATCACAGAAGGAGGAGTGTATTGAGCTACAGGTGATGCATAAGTTTTATCTTTTACTGTAATTGCCAGGAAGTTCAAATACCGTTCTCGATTACTTTCAGAAGCGTAGGATTCGAAGGAGTCTGGATAGAAGACGTGGTACAAAGTATAAAAACGGTATTTGGAAATATATATCCCGCGATAATTATTGTTCTGTAATGGTTGCCAAAAGATGTAGCTCGATGATAAGTTTGCACTTAATAACTATTTATTCCGAACTGTTTAATAGTGAATAATGGATCCGTTTTGGCAGCTTTATGGCCCAAGGTTCGATTACGTGGGTGGCACATGTTATTTGACTGTTTTTAAATTGCATATAGTTTCAACGGTTCTACAGCCATGAGAAAATGAATTGTATATGACTCAAAACGAAGATAACAAAGAACATGGATTAAATCCGCCAGTGTCCGTTGCTGCCGAGACGTGAGATTGAAACTCCAAGATTTTTTTTTTAAAAAAATTGATGATAATATAATACAAGCAATGGATTATCAAGTTAAAACCATAATTCGTTTTTGATTAAAGTAAGGTATAAGTTTTTCTCACCTCTTCGTACCTGAAAATAGGATAGGACCAGATAGATATTTATGGTCGCCAACTCAAGGTACATTTGAATTCGTAAGAAGATTTTAAAATGTTTTCAGAACTTATTCAATGCTACACAAATTTAATATCAGTTAAGTTGCTTTGGGAACCAAATTCAATTTTTTAAATCTGTATCGTCCCCCTTTACTATTCAGAAAAATAAAAAATCAAAAAATTAATCAAAGCTTGAAATAGATTATCTAATTAATTCCAGCTAGACAGGGAAAGGTATTTCCTCGCAATAAGGAAATATTTTTTTTATTGATAATTTTCTTACGCACAAAGAGTGAATTCAATTTAAGGTATCCGACTACTTCTGACAACCTTTTAAAAAAAAAAAAAATGGAGATATGGGGATTTTTTTCTGGTGTTTAGATTTTAGTACATTTTAAGAAAAAATATGCTAAAATTAAGAAGATAAAAAGAAATTATTACTAAAATGTGTGGGAAAAAATTGGTAAAAATTTACAAAAAATAACAAACGGTTCCCATTCTGTACCAAACGCTTATGAACAAATTTTCAATTCTGATGTGTTGTTAGGTTATTCATTTTTGAAATAACCTTCAGGATAAGAGGTATTTTAATTTTTACAAAAACTAGAAATTTCTAGAGAAAACAGTGATTATGTTAATATAAGGGTCTGTAAATTTTGTAATAAAACAGTGATTGATAAATCTGAAGATTAAAACACTTTTACTGTTATACAGAACATACACAAAAATCTTCAGTTAATTATTTTCAAAACTTTTTGAGCAATCGCTGTCTCCTTTTGAGCATTTTTAAAAACACACATTTCGAGTAAAACGCGTTTCAAAGTATGACATCTTGCTTATAAAGTAATGGCACCTACTTTTACTAAAGCACTTATAATTTATGTTCTAGATAACAGAAAATAATAAGCTTGGTATTTTTATAAAGCTAATAAGATGGTCTATAAAATAAATTCATAAAAAAAATTGTCAATTTTTGGCAAAATTCACAATTTTAGGGTAATTGGATAATTAAGGTAATTAAGAGAGGAATGGAATTTTTTTTATCTCTCTAAATGAAAATTAGAAAAATATTTCTCTTCTTAGTTTGTCGCATTTATCTTTTTTTTTATTATGACAGCGATTAATTTTTTAAAGATTAACGCCTTATTTTTCAACATTTTTAAAATTCTGTTTTTGAGCACTGAAGATCTAAAATTTTTTAAACGTCTTTTAGATAAAAAAATTGCATAGCAGTTTTCAAAAAATAATAATAGGAATAATTTAAAACACTCGAATAATTTCAAGGAATTTTTACATCATAAAAAAAAGTTAACTGAGGATTTGAATGAAAAATTAATACAAAAACTCCGGTTATCAACAATAAAGAATTCATAATTTTGCCTTTAAAATTTTTTAGTTTCTCTAAGATTTCTCAGCTTTTGTGGGCATTCAGAGATTTGTTGCATGAATTAAAGAACACAGATAAGAATATATTTTTAATACTTTTTTATGTAGATGGGTAGGATGGGGATGTACTGTTAGAGAATTATTCGTTCATTTAGTATAGATTAAGTTAAAAAATATATACAATATAAACTACAAAAAAAAATCAGGCATTATTATGAATACATTGTGTTATAAGACAACGGAATGAAAACGAAACATTCTTAATGCAAATATTTGAAATTTTATGAAGGCTTCTTTAAAGGAGGTGGGGGGGATAATTATTGTTCACTTATTCAAGATCTTGATTCCTCACGCTTAAAACAGTTATCAACATTCAATGCTAATTGTTTATATTGGAACAAACCGTGTAGGTGAAAAAATTAAGACAGCGAAAAATTCAACCGAGCAAATATTGTTATACCATTAATAATAAGTATTGTTGCCTTATTTTAAGTATTTTTAATATAAAAAATAAGCAAAAAAGTTTGTTGGTTTTTTTAAAAAAAACTAATATCTACATAAATACAAAACGTACCAGTCAATACACCCAACAGTACATTCTTCTAAGAGTTTTCTTAAGAGCATGTATTATAAGAAAAAAAACACGAGCTGTTTTCCGTTTCTCTCCAATCTCTACACCATTAAAACCACCTACGATCCCCATACATTGAAATGTACATTAGAAAAGAGTATTTTTTTTTTTATCAAAGCTACTATCAGGAACTCTGAAGATATTTAAAATTGCTACCGACTTCCCTTAATTTATTCTTATATTTTTCTTTCTCAGAAATAGCATTCCGAATCGTTATCTCTCGTAAAGTCACAGGTGATCAATCATATATATGATTTCACTGAGTTGTGTAGGAAGAATATAGCTTTAATAGTACTTTAAAAACAGCGGAATATTTTTCAACTTAAATCCGGGACTTATCTGTTAAAAAAATACATGTAGTTTCATAGTTAAATCATTTTTGAAGGAATGATTTTGCTACAGTTTATGTTGCAAGTATAAAAAATTTAGGTTATTATCAATTTTTTGTTCCCAAAAAAGTAGCTTGTGTGATATAAGCGAATAGAAACGTAAACACATATAACAAATGAAAGAACTGATTGCGATTTGTGTGACGTTACAATCATACAAGCAACTAATCTCATATCAATTAAGAATGAATGATTAAAAGAAGGGGGAGGGGGAAGAGAAAGAATGAATGGGAGCATAATCTATTTGTACAACTTATCCAGGAAAAATTAAAAAATAAAATAATTAAAATAAAATAATTTTTTAGGCGTTTTAACTTGAAATTCTTTTCTTAATTATTTCCTTAAGTAAATTAATACAAAAATTCAGATACTACTTTGTTAAGTATTGGCCATTATGTTTTTGCTACATAAAAAACAATTCGAATTATGAATTAGGAGTGGAAAAAATATATTTTATTTAGTGACAATTGATGAAAATTGAATTCTATTTTACTCTTTGATTTCTGCATAGTGTATCAATAAAAAATACAATAAATTTTGCAAGAGCAATTTTTCATATATGCTTATAGAGGATTAAAGATACTTAAATTAAGGGATTTCTAAATTTTGCGAAATTAACGCATTCGTATTAAAATCCCAGTCTTATATTTGACGCAGAATGATAGTATTCTTTTTTATCTAGTTAAAAATCATAAATATTTCCAAGAATTGTTAAACAGGAAAAATACTAAGTTTTTTTTTTAAAAAAAAATTATTGCGGCTTAGTCCTAACATTGCAAAATTTATGAATTTAAATAATAAATGAGAAAAACTCAATCGCAGACTGCTGAGTAATGTTATGATATTACGAAATAACGCTATTCGACTATTTATGCATTGCGTTTTTATACACAGCAAAACAAATTTTCGAATGATAGGGAAATGAAAATAACTGGAAATATAATTTTTAGTAATGAACTCACTGCACGGCATATTTGGAAAAGTAGACGTAAATCTATTCAAAAATAATGCAAATAATGTAATTCATTTTATTTTCATCGAATTGCTTTGATGAATAAATATTAAAATTTGATTCTGAAAAAAAAAAGTAAAATACAGTCATACGGGAAAAAATATCTCGTTTTTATTCCCCCCCTCCCCCAGAAGTAAAATAGTTAGTTCTAAAGAGAATTTAATAATCAATAAGGACTATAATATATATTTACATAATCAACTACAAATCTAATCTGACGAGATATACACATCAATTTAAAACTTTTGATAACGTGCTGATTTTTTGTCTGAGTCATATTTCTTGATTTCTATTTCCAAATCACAATAAGTATTCTTTTTTTTTTTAATTAAATTTTTCTACGGAAAAACAAGGGAATATCTTACTTACCCTTTAAAAAAGTACACTTATTCTCTTAATTTCACACTACCCGCGTAAATCACATAAGGGTTGCCAGGAAAATCGTCATCATCGTCGCCAAATCACAGCCAACAGATTCAGGGTCAAAATAAATCGATAAGAATCTAGGGACCGAGCGAATTTTCTCCTAAAATTTTTTTCTCCTTTTCCTTTTTCTTTTCACTGTTAGATTCCCATTCCAAGCCTATAGATGTCTTGGGCAGCTTTAGCTAAACTGTTTTCAAACCTAGAAAAGAATTTTGTTAAAGGTAAATCGAATTTGTAAACATAGACTATATATGTATAGGAACTCGTGTAATAAATTTCCCCCTTTTCTTTCTAAAAGCTAAGATGTTATTTAAAGAAAAGAAAACTCGCAAAGTTGATTAATTTTATTTTTTTCATCCTAAATGAAAAAGCGCAGGATTTTTTTAAAAATCATTTCTTACTTTTTATCGAATACTTTATGGAGATAATTCACAATTTTTTTCTTCTGTTTTTTTTCGCTATACTTAAAATGTAACATAATTTAAAGTTATTTTGGAGAAGATAAATATCAGGTCAACAGATTGAAAAAACGTGAAAAATAAAGTTTTTTTTTTTGTGGTAAAATAAAAACGAATTTAAAAACAAATAATGTCTACATTTAAATTCAATTATGGAAAGTACTTTAAGGAATATTTAACTAGAATAGTTTGTCAAGAGTTTTATCAAATGCTAAGAACCAATGTAGTTGCAAAAAAAAAAAAAAAAAAAAAATTAAATTTTGTCATTAAAATGAACTGATAATTATAGCTCTGAATTTTTTTTTTTTAATTCTTTTTTAATTTTCAATTTAACATCAAAGTTTTTCTTTTTATAAAAGCAGCTGACTAATCCTATATCGAGATGCGAACCAAGTAAGCCAACTTCTCCTTTAATGTCGCCGCATTGGCGAAATACTTTCATTTTGTAGATGAGCAAATCTTGATAAAGAGTTTCTCTTCCTTTCTCCCTAAATAACGAAACTGATAACAAAACTTCTTCGAAAGTATTTCGGCTATGCTTTGATTTTTACCGCCAGTAGAAAACAAAAAGTGAGATATAAATGTGTGGTTTTTGAATTTAAAATAAAATAATTATTTTTATTCAATTTTGGCAAAGAAATTTTTCAAGGAACAAATTTTTGTCACGTGCTTCGTAAACGTAAAACACATTTTACAATAACCCCGAAAAAATTCCCTGTTTTTTAAGAATGTTGTTACTTAAAAACCGTACATCGGCAACAAAATTTAAATATAACAAATATAATTGTTTTGGTAAAAATATTCTGATACATTACAGAAAACAGATGCAAGAAGTGTTATTTAACTGCATTCAAATTTTTTTATCAAAATAATGTGCCCTATGATTCGTAACTAAATCTATGTTCCGGATGTTGTGAACAAAAACTGAAATTGGCAATGAAATTTACAATGCATTGCAATAGTTATCATGCTAGATATTTTGAGGGTATAACATAGCTTTATTTTACAAACTATGCTATACCAATTTATAAATTTTTTTATGCATATTCAGTGATTTGTGCAAACTAAACACTAAAATAGATCCTGTTAAACAATTTTACTGAACTGAATAAAAAATTCAAAAATAGATTAACCATCCGAAATCTTTTATATTGCAACAATTAATTCTTTGATATTGAAGAAAATTTTAAAAACCATTTGGAATCAAGTTTAACCTACAAAACTGAATCCCCTTCTTTTTCAATTCAATTATTAATGCATTTATTTCCGCGAAACGAAATAAAGGACATACATTGTATTGCGAAAGCGCATTTTAACGCACATATATTTTAATGTAATTTATCAAAATAAATTCTGATACAGAGATAATATCAATTGCAATATACAATTAAAGAGCTGGGGTGTAGCTTGAGTTAGAATTTGATGAAATAACTTCCCTTTGAAAGAAAAGAAAGTAATTGTTATATTGCATGTTTTTTTTCTTCTCTCCTATAAAATTTTTAGTACCCACACCCCTATGCAACCCGTTGCTTACCTGTGCAATTGCAAAAATAGGCTTACCTTCTCCAATTCGGAGCGCGCACCGACCGGCGAGAAGGTGCACCAATAAATGTATCCAATTTCTATCGGTTCGAACCAACTGGTTTCGGTTGCAGCTGGACTGAAGTTGGAGCGTACCTTTGCTTGCAATTTTATAAAGCTAAAATTTCTAAGTATACGTACTTCTATACTGCAACGCAGCAGCACGCGCGTGTCCCGGGACCCCGCGTTGTCATGGTGACGCAATGACGCAAGCCTGAGATGGGGTTGTCATGGCAACCACGGCAGCTCAAAGGGAGTGGGGGGAAGAGCCCTCTATCGACGGGAAGAACCTGGGTTTTTCAATGTCAAGGTTGACAGCGGCCAGACTGTTATTCAGTCTGAGGAGAGGGAAAATCGAGAAAGGGATTTTCCCTCGTTGACCAGCGTGTATGGGGAAATTTATCTGGGCTCGTAGGGTGCTGCGAACGGAATTCTCACTGCAGATTGGAAAAAAACATCAATAAAATAAGCGAGATATTATTAAAATTTTAATTTGATCGTTCTTATTATGTTGTTTTGCATTAAATAAAATACTGTATTTTCTTCGGAATTGTGACAGCATCCATGATTCGATTTAAATGGTTTTTTAAGAATATTTATACATGCACATTTATTTTTATAAGAAAAACAATTGATTGAATAAGTATGAAAAAGAAATGTAGTATATTACCTCAAGTGTTGCAATCAATGTTTTATACAAAAACACTTTATAATATTTCTTATTCTGTAGGCAATATATAATGCATTCACAGTAATTAATTATTTTGGAAGAATTTATGACTTAGGCTTACACAACATTCACAGAAAGTTGAGTTATATGCTCACATACCGATTCATACTTACATTCGATTTTTTTCACCATCTGAATTTAACAAAAAAATGTTAAAAGAGATTTTAAAAAAATTTTCCGATATATTTTTTATTCATATTGCTAAATTTCGAGAAATATAAGTTCTGAAACAACTTTGCAGAGTCTTTTAGAACTTTAGAACTATTTCTTAGATTAACTATATAATGAGTCTAGGTTTCGAATACCAAACTATGAAAATAATTAAAAGCTGCAAATTTTTTATTTAAGCAAATGTTATCACAAAAAATAGAATACTAGAGAGAATTTCAGCTCATTTAATTTCTTAACTATTTGCATAAGCCGACTTCGGGAAATGAACTTTGTGAAAGAAGTAGAATTGTAATAAATGATGCAATAGTTAAATTAATTGTACTAAATGATGAAATAATTTAAACATTTATTTATGATTCTTTTTTGTTTGTTTAATTGATGTTTATAAGGATTAAACACACTTCATTGTTTCTGTATTAATGATCCTACCACCTCATATCATATTAAACATAACTTATAAATTTGAATTATTACTAGATCATTTGGATGAGAATTTTAAGCAATCACCTATTCTTCTCTTTTATTTATTGCCCTATGGACTATATTCATGTGACATCATTGCCATATGATAATTATAGCCAATCAATTCAAAAACTCTTGTGACGTCATAATCGCACGATAAAAGCTATCTTGAGTTTCCAGCAAATCAGTTCACGCGTTTCAGTGTTGCCAACTTTTGCTCTTTGCAGAAACTCTCTCTTAAAAAGTACAAATGGATACAAAATGCATTTTATTTAAAAGTATATGTATAAAATAAGATTTTTTTTTTTAATTTTAAAAATCTTTTTTTATAACATTTAAACATCTTTACCCAATTATGAAATTTGTAATTTTATATCCACGTTTTACAAGTAGAACAACAAGTACGATTATAGTTTAATGTCTGTTTGTGAATGGAGAACACGTGTTTATCTTTATCATGTGACCGTCATGAATTGAGCCCATTGATAGATTGTTTATTACCATTGCTTTATGAAACTACACTAGGTGCCAAGGCCGGGTATGGGCTAAATAGGCTGCAGCCCAGGGCCCCCGGATTCTAGGGGGCCCCCATTCCCCATTGAAGATAAACAGAAAAAGTGCTTACAATCAAAATAGTAATAAAATAATAAACCAGTAAAAAATACACAAAAATCAAAAATAAAATACCATATAAAATTTATTTTCGAGAGCAAGAGCAATTTACTTTTGTTCTTCCGCCCTACCACCGAATACACGGAAATTGATAATCCTTAATTTCGAAAATCGTCTATATATTTTATGTAAATACCTTAATACAAACAAATTAAAATAGTATGCTGCTGATTTTCTTTTAGAAATTACACTATAATTGGATATAAAATGTTTAAACCTCAAGAGAATTTCTTGTTTTTCTCATGATCAGTGAGTGAGTGAATATTAACGTCACACTGTTCAGCAACACGAGGGCTTTTTGGCGACGGTCCGCATAATTTTTCTCATGATCAGAGACAGCCTGTGAAGTCTAGAAATAATGATTTTCATCTAATTGCTAGTGGCCAAGGTACCGGACTCATGGCAGATATGTAGGGAGCGATGCATGTTAAATCTGTCGAGAGCTCAAACGTTCTCCAGTATATGTGGTGTGATAGTTAGGAGTGGGGGTGCCAGCTCAGGTATCGTCCTCGTCACTTGACCATGGTTCAAAATTACGAGGTCCATCGCCAAAATCTCTCGTGTAGCTGAACAGTGCGACGTTAATATTCACTCACTCACACACTTTTCATCTAATTGCTGAGAAATTGATTTGCCTCATCAAGAACCAATATTTACATAGATATAACTGGATAAAAACCACTGTTGCCAAATTGCCCAGGCTAAATTGTTCGAAAGAATTCCTTTTCAAATAAAGTTTTAGCAAAAATATCGATTTTACAAAAACTCCTGATGTGATGCGAAAAAATGTAGGTCATTTTCGAAATCAGCACACTAAATAATATAAAAACCACTGAAATCCTCTTTTGTACTTCTCCAAAACTTTAATTTTGTTGCTCGGTGTAATTAAGAGTGTTTATTATTAACTACACTCTATTAATTGCAGTCTATTAATACAGTATATTACACTCTATTATTAATACAGTTTATTAATTACTCTTTTGTACACGGCGCTGCTCTATGATAGAGACTCTAACCTATGAACCTAGAGCGTTTACACAAACGTAGTGGCACTATTTCTGTAGCAATTTATTTTTGTGTAATAAGAATTCTAAGTTACAATATTATACTGATTTGGTGCTATGTCCTATGCATAATACCTGGAATTAAAAGATACTTAGGTACCTGTTTATTCGTTTCAAGTAAAAAGTTATAAGTACAAATACACATTTCTAAATTATTTAAGAATAAAGACACGGAGTAGGAAGATTAGGATTATCCATGTAGGTTCGTGGCCTAAACACCGCTAAGTAATAATTTTATTGATTATATCTCTCCACATGAAATGAGTTATTTTCAAAATAAAGATCTAAACAATATATATTCTGTTTCGCTAAGAGGATACAAAGAACAAAAGAGATACTTTTATAATAATCATTTCACTAAAAACTTAAAAATGGACAGGTGCTGGAAAGATCTTGGCATTGTTATTCAACTAGTATTGGTAGTGTTTTTTGTTTCACTTGCAAACTTTTTTCTGAAACAAATTCTTAATACGCAATTGGCTTTTCTGATTGGAAACACGTAAGAAGTTGTTTAGAAAATCATGAAAATTCTATTGAACATATAAATTCAATGTTAGTTTGGTTGACACGAAAAGAAAATAAGTCATTTTTGGATAAACAATTACAGGAGCAGCTAAGAAAAGATGCAGAATATTACCACAATTTCCTCAAACGTGCTATTGCGGTAGTAAAGTATTTGGCTACAAGATGCTTAGCATTTAGAGCTGGGGTACTCAACCTTTTTTTACGCCGAGCCACATACATCTGACGTGTATTTTACAAGGGCCGCCACGTGAGGATTAATAGAGAGGGGGAAGCTATAAGATCAATGACATTTAAAATGTGAAAAATTGGTCAAAATATAGAATCTCATAATTTTGGGTCTCATTTTAAAACTATACCAAACTCTATCACACAAAACTCACAAAATATAGGTTTCATTCACTTTTTCATTCACCCAGTTACGGGGGAATTTTTCAATTTCCGTTTATCAATGATCCCAGCCACTTGTCTGCATTTTGCTGTCATAAAAATGAAGCGGCCAAGTACTTGGATAATGTGATTTTTTTTCTTTTGATAAAGCCTTACATATTTTTATTTCAAATATTAATTTATCAAACGTAGGATGTGGTAGCAAAGAGTTTGTATTGAACTACAGACTGAAATCAGTATTTGTTTAAATTGTCTGTTTTTATTGCGCATTTTTTTTTTCAAATTTATTCAAATATTTTTTGATTTTATTAAAAAAAATATCTGAACAAATAACTGAATTCATCAAAGTGTACATCGGAAGCATTTAAGAAACACTCTAACAATTTCTGTAATATTTCTTAAGTTTACCATTAATAACTTCATATGTTTGTCAATATATAATGCATTAAATTGTATAGGATGCTTTTGTTACCTCTGCGTTTTTGTGACATTACCGCCTACAAAATATTTATTGCTGTTTCAAAGTTTTTTTTAAGAAAACCAATTTATCTCGTCTTTAAATGGATCCTCAAGAATAAGAGCTATTGAAAGATTTGTGTTTAGTAGTACAGTGATGATCAAAATTATATTTCTTATATATAACATTTTCACGACAAATCAAACTAGTTGTTGATCCATGTTTGTTTTTTTCTACGAAATAGTCAAGATCCCAATCGTCTTGAAACAGCAAATATTTTTTAGACATGAGGGTTAGTTAAAAATTAGTTACACCTATAAAGTGGTCGCTACTGCATTGTCATTTGTTATCACTAACCATTACAATAACAAAAAGAAAATTTTTTCACAATTTGTACCAGCACAACATCGATAGCAAAACTGATAAATTTGATTGCTTGATTGATAGAATTTCTCGCTAAATTTTTAATACATTATTCTTAAGTAATTGAATTTGTTATTTCAACGGACCTATACCGGGCCACTCAGAATGGTCCGTGGGCTACAGGTTGAGTATTGCTAATTTAAAGGTACTCAGGAAATTTTTGGTTCTCCTCATAATGGTAATTTTATGAGTACCCTGAAACTGCTAGCAGAGTTCGACTCATTCATTCGTAAATATATTGAACTGCGAGAATTACGACCAAAATCGTTAATATCGTACTTATCAAAAACAATATATGAGCAAATAGTTGAGATCCTGAGCAAGCAAATCATTAAACAATTATATAACTCAAATAAATAACAATGACACAAAGTACTATACAATAGTGATGGATTCAACAAGCATATTTGTCCCACAATGACTAACTTGCTATTATACTACGATAATGTTTTCGGGGAAAAGTGTATGAAAGATGTGTCTCATTAATTAAGATTAGTAGTCACACAGGTTTATATTAAATTATCTTCAAGAATTTTTTAGAAACAAATGAACTGTTATTGGATAATTGTAGGGGAGAGTCATATGACAACGCTACCAATAAGCTCTTCTAAAAGAAAAAAATAAATAAATTCGCTAATTATGTGCCATGTTCTGCACATTCTCTTAATCTAGTTGTGCAGAATCAGTTAAGGTTGCAACTGAAATCGTGAACTTCTTTGGTTTAGTGCAACAAATACACTCATGTCCATAAATTAAGGATAATTCAGAATCACACAGAAATTGAACTCTAAAATAAAAATTTCACCTGTAGAATTATCACAAACATCTTGAAGAAAAATATGCAAATTACAGGAAACCACCAGATGGCGCGGATAGTACGTCACAATGACGAGACTGTAAGAGATGGGTATATAAGGAATGGTGGCAAAGAAGTAAAATTGTTCACAAGCGCTTTAAAAGACTTTCAGTTCCATAACCGCATAGTTATGGCACAAAGGAAGCATTTGGATGATTTTTTACGTGGTAGAATTATCGGACGACTGGAATGTGGACGTAGCGAGCTGGAAGTATCCGAGGAACTTGGAATCGCCCAGAGTGTCATCTCCAGGCTTTGGCAACGATTCCAAGATGATAGTAATGTGAGTAAATGTTACAGCACAGGTCGCCCCCGAGTTACAACGCCGAATGAGGACCGGTATTTGGCAGTTACTGCCAAAACAAACAGACGGAGCACAGCATCAGACCTGTCTCGTCAGCTCTCTTCAGCTACCGGTACGACAGTTTCAAGGTAGACCGTGTACAGACGCTTAAGGCACATTGGTCTATATGCTCGTAGGGCTGTCAGATGTGTTCCCCTTACCGCAACTCACTGTCGTCTGCTATTAACCTGGAGCAGAGAGCATGCATTGTGGACACCGCAACAGTGGTCTTGTGTGATGTTTTCCGACGAGTCCAGGTTTAGTTTGCAGTCTGATTCTCGCCAGACTTTCATATGGAGAGCGCCAGGTACCCGTTACCACCAAGAGAACAGCATTGAACGACACCGTTACGGTGGTGCAGGATGGCTCGTTTGGGGAGGAATTATTCTTGATTTCAGAACTGACCTGCATGTTCAGAGCGTAACGATGATAGGCCACATCTATCGGGATGTCATTCTGGAACAACATGTACGTTTGTTTCGGGGCGCCATGGGTGCTGAATTTCTGTTTATGGATGACAACGCCCCTCCTCACCGTGCAAACATTGTAGACGAATGCCTTCAATCGGAGGATATCACCCGTATGTATTGGCCAGCATACTCACCGGACTTGAATACAATAGAGCATGTGTGGGATATGCTTGACCGGCGAATTGCAGCTCGAAAACCCCCTCCCACCTGTCTACCGGAACTTCGGAGGGCATTGCTTGATGATTGGTGTATTATTCCCCAAGATCAGATTGATAATTTGATACTCAGCATGCGTAGGCGTTTTAAGGCCTGTATTGCATCGTCCGGGAGACATACTCCGTATTAACCATCATACTAACAATGTTATACTGTTTTTTTGTAAATAGGTTCTTTTTTGAAATTTTCTACAGGGAGTAAAAATCGCAATTTTTATTAATTATGTCAAACATATAGCATCTTTTTTTGCTCTTTACCTTTTGTTTAATAAATAGACTTTACAAATAAGTCAAATTTGTTTTGCATCCGTCTCTTTCTTTGCCTGAACTTCATTATCCTTAATTTATATACATGAGTGTATATGTTTACTTTTCTACTTCAATCTATAGGCAGAAACTTCTAAATCGTGAACTTAAACTGAAATTTACCTTAAAAAGTTCAAGCCAGACCCGATGGACTTGTCACTACGATCCTTTTGAAGCCTCAAGAGATAAATATTGTAATATCATGAATATTCTTAAGACATTTAGTGACAATGAAAATGAGAAAATTAATTTTTAAAAGAGGCAGCAAATTTATTTAAGAAATTAACAAAACTCGAAACTGCCATTTTAATTATATATTGGGAAGAAATTTTAGAAAGATTTAATTCAGTTAACAAAAAATGACAGATTCTTGGGGTTTGGACATCTGTGAAGGGAATAAGTTCATTATGTCATTAAAAATGTCTATAAGCAATGAACGACATGTGAATCAGATCAAAAATGAAAGGAGTATCAAGACCCAACCAAAAAGTTAAGTCCTAATGTAGAAACAGAATATAGCGATGTGAACTAGAGACGGGTTGTTTCAAAATTTGCAGATAAATTCACAGAAAAAGCTGTGTATGGGATAGAAAATTTTAAAAGAGACACGATTATTGTAGTGTTAGATAAGCTAATCTTTGATTTAAATAGAAGAATTCAAGAGTGCAGAATATAGTAAGAAATTAAAATTTTTGATGGATTTGCAAGATCAAAGTAAGGAGAACGTCGACCTGGAGAGTATACGCGCTATTACTGATTACTATTCAGATGATGTAGACCAACATTTAGTAAAATGAAGGTGTTCAGTTAAAAACTTATCTAAAACTGAGCTAGTCTTATACTTGTAGTGACAAATACAATTTAATTTTTGAAAAGAAACTAGTTCAGGTTTTTCCAAATTTGTATACCATTTTAAGGATTTTTCTAACGATCCGTATTACTAGCTGTGAAGTGGAGCTTGCGTTCTCTAAAATGCCCTACATAGAACACAAATATAGGACAACAGTGACAAATACTAGGTTTAGCTATTAATCACTTCTTTGTATTAATATTGATTTCACCAAAGACTTAAAATGTGATGAGCAAATAAAAGAATATTCAGCATAAAAGTGTAGAAAAGTTTTTTTTTTTTTTTTTTTTTTTGTAAATTATGTTATTGCTTATAACGTATTTAAATTGTTTTGGGGGAAAAACTTTAAGTTTCATATATTTTAAATTTTTCTGCACAATAATTTTTTAGGAAAAAGGCAAATTTTTTAATTATTTAGGGGCCCCCAGATATCGTTACCCCAGGGCCCCCAAAGGTCACGGTCCGGCCTTGCTAGGTGCATTGCGACGAGCCTCGTGATTTTGAACCTCGGTTAAGTGACGAGGACGATACTTGAATGGACACCTCTCTTCCCTAACTTACTCAACATGCCAAATTGAGGAATTTCAAGCCTAGAGAAATTCAACGTGCATCAGTCCTACACATCGAATCATCAGTCGGACCATGACTCAAGCAAGGCTGGCCATGAATTCCCGACCATGACCACTCAGCTGCCGTGCCAGTCAATTCATCATTGAAATGAGTACTTTGACACGAGGTTCCCATAAAAGCATCACTACTCTCTCTCTCATTTTTCTACAAAATGATTTATGGCTGAATTTATTCCAAAATGCTGGAGCAATAAATAAAGAATTTCTGGGGAAAAAAAAGATAAAAGTTTTCGATTTAAAACAATTTCAAAAAGAAAATGAGTGTTTTATAATTTTAAAGAAAGTTGCTATCTTGGTATATTCTAAATCCTAAATATCCCTAATATACACGCTAAAATGTGGTTAAATGTCACATAGGATTAGAAATTATTGAAAATTTAACAAACATTAAGTTTTACCAAACTTTTTGAAGTAAACTTTAACAAGAAATAAACTTTAAAAAGAAAAATGTCATTGATAATCAAAATTTTCGTTCCAATTGCAAACATTCACGTGTCTTATTGTGTATTTGACTAAGCTATTTACCGATTCTAAAATATAATTTGGGGGCTTTTTATATAGATTTCTCATTTCTCCTATAATTATTTGTGCAAAATGATTTTATAATCTATACGCTAACCTTCTGAGCAGCTTTAAGTTTTCTCTCGCACACATTCGATATTTATTTTGCAAAATATTTCCTCCGCTTACATTTTGGGAGAGAAAACAGATGCATAAAATACATCTTCCTCACTTAAAGAGAGAAAGATGTATTTAAAATATAGTGTACGCGATGAATTTTTTTTAAAAAAAAAAGCTTTGTATATTTTAATAGTATGACATAATTTTTAAAAACTTAAAAAAAGCCTTTGATGCAGGAGTTGTAGTTAAGAACAACAATAACATGCCCACAAGGAAAGAATAGGAAAGAAAAAACAAAACCACAACCCAAAATTACCTGCAAAGCGAATCCATAATAAAGGGAATTCCTAAATATACCATCCTGTAAACGACTTTCCTATTTCAATCCACATGTCGCGTCCCCCTTCTAAAAGCGCGCGACAAAAAATACCACTACGCATCAAGGCCGAGTATAATTTTGGAGTGGAAAACAAAAAGCAGGAAAATTAAGGCATTATTGCCACAAACCACAAGATGCTGGAAGAGATAAACAGAAATGATGAAAAAGAACGAGAGGCAGGTGCGCGTGTTGAGTCACATCTTGAGTAAATCTTATCTTTTTTTTTTATCCGTTCGCGTGATAAGTGTGACACTGTAGCGACGTATGCTAACTATGTTAACGATATAAAATATATAGTAATTTAGATTTGTGTTTGGTAACCGCAAAAACGTTAAGGCATGTATAGCATATAATCTCCGGAAAAAAGACCGTAATATTGTTATTTAATGTTAAATTTGCCATCTGTTGTTTGAAAGGTATATAATTTCTATTATTCTATGAAAAACGAATTCTAATTTAAGTTTGTTTTCGTGCATTATTATTGGTTACAATGGTAATTATTTATGAATTTTAATCTTGGTTTCACATTTAGTCAATGTGAATTTGTGGGAAAGTATACATAGAAAGAAGCGACATGTGTATATTTTGGATTAGAAAACATTTCCGGTTATGAAAAATTATGAATTCTTATAAGCTTTCCAAATGAAGTATGTGTTGCCAAAGTAGTGTTATAAAAACCAATTAAATTCAATTTCCATCGTTAGTTTTCAATAATATGTACAAATTTATTGTATCTGGTACATTTCTATCAATAAAATGCAAGATTCTTTTGACAATACACACTAAAAACAATACTATTTCCCCCTATTAATATATTTCATCAGTAGTTAGTCTTTAATAATTGTTGTAATACTACTCGATATCTATACAAAAATGAATGATTTTATTTTTTATATCATTCCTAGCAATCTTCAGGAAATTGGAAAGTGTTGTTGGATCATAAGCAAATTTGCATTCAATGCTTCATTTCACAAAATTTTGTATCCCTTTTAACACGTTTTGATGAACTAAATTTCAATATTCTTTAAATAGCGATCCATTCTATAAAATAAGTAGTATAACGAATCTTATATAATCAGTTTATAAACATCACATAGGCTTATTTTGGGGGGGGAAGGGGGAGGGATGATTTTTTTTAAAAGAAATTTTTGTAAGACATTTGATTGAAATAAGTCAATTATATAATCTATCGTTACTTCGAAACAAATATCTAGAAAATCCTTTATTTACAAGGTGTTAAATTTAAAATACTATAAATTGAGAATAATAGTATTTGTAATTACCATAAAGAACTAAATATTTGCAACATTCTGATTTTTTTTGCTTTTAAATTGAATGCCATTTTCAGAAAATAATTTAAAGACTATTCCTTAACAATAGATTTCACTGAACATCTCTAATTTTAAGTACTTTTTAGTACAGTTATTCACTAATAAATAAATAAATGAAAAGTTCATTCAGAAGTTTATTTCAGCATGAAATACCACAACAATCCGTGTGTAAAAACGAATTGGGTATCAGATTATGAAATCTGATGACAAAGGATGACTCAAGCTTCCCAGAATGGTGCTCTTTTAGGAAATGAGTCATTTAGCAGGAAAATGACCAAAGTCCAGGAACAAAGTGCAGTTTTTTTTCTTCTTGTTTTTGAATCAATTGCTGTAATTTTTTTATTTAATATTTGTAAAATGCGAAGTTTTCTCTAATTTTAGTTCTTTGATTTAAAAAAAAAATTGCTTAAAACATGAGGCATTTTACAACATTTAAATGCCACAAATTCTACAACACTATTTTAAAATGAGTAAAAAATAACATCAAAAACACAATAGTTGTCGATGTTATTTTGTGATGATGTTATTTCATAAAGGAGAAAGTTTAACACTGAGAACTAATTAAATATTCTCTGTTGAATTCTATTTTTTTTATTCTGTTTCTCATAGCTGTCTGTGATAATACAGCTAAATTATAATCATCATATGTATTACTAGCAGATTTCTAAGCCACCTAATATTAAAATGATATGTACAATGTAACTATCAAAACGTCTTCCTAAACTACATATATATATATTTAAATTTAGTATGCCAAAGAGTGAAATGTACAATGAGTATTATGAGCACTGTAACATAAGCTTGTTACCCCTGGATTAACTTCTATATATATTTTCATAAATATAGTTAGATAGTATTAGACTAGAAATTTTTACAATTCTATTAAAATTAACCGTTATTGTTTTACTGTTTCCGTAAGGCCAATACTTTTGTGTAAGTGCCCATGAAAATTTTTACCGTTTTTTGTCCTAAGAACTACGTTAAAGAACACTTCCTTTTTTTCTTGCGAATCGTTTAAACTTACTTATTTAAACATTGTGATTTCTACTCTATTCCTCGCCTTTTTCAAGGGTTTGCTCAGGTATTCGACCAGGTTCGGAGATCAATTTTTCAAAAATTTATTTTCAGAATAAATTGATTGTTTTACAAAACATAAATAGGCTTAAAAAGTCATAATTATTAAATAAATAGCATGTATCACCCTTTGTTTTTGAAAAAAAAAATTATTATTTTTATGAAATTTTGCATTTTTTTTAAGTTAAGAAAAACGCCATAAATAAAAATAAATTGCACATAATGCAATTTTAGTTTCATTGATATATTACTTGATCCCTCTGAAGTGTCACAAACCGCAGAATAAAAAATATTTTAAGAAATAAATATTTTATTAGCATTTACATTTGATGTTAATGATTTTTCATCAAGATTACTGCATGTTCTAAGCTAAAAATGGCTGTAAAATGTGACTAAATGTAGGTGTCTTAAGACCTGCGGTTTGTTACACTCTGAAGGGCCTATGACATATATGTTATAAATTTCATTGAATTTGATTGGATTGTTTTGGAGATATCACGTTTTTCGTGCGCAAATTATCGTAAAAATTTCATTCTTCAAAAAAAAAACGCATTAAAAAATATATTTTTATAAGTTAGATAAAGTAAATGCTATAAAAACAACTCAAACTCTCTAGTTTTACGTATTAGTCCTTCTCTCCAAATAATTATATTTCTTTTTTCCCTAATAGCTCAAACAACACCAAACATCAAACACCTAAAAAGCACTTTTTCAACCTAGTTGGATACCTTAAGTGCTAATTATCAGCTAAAATGGAAACGAACTATATACAGATAAAATATAATATACGATTATTAAATTTAGGTGAACATTAATTTTTGCGATAAGCGCATCAATCGAAATCGTCACATTTATGCCGCTAGTTTTAAAACTAAGATAAAGCCGTTTTTTTATGGTTTTACACCACTCACTTCAGCACCCTCCTCTTCATGCATCATAGAAAACTGATTTTAGTCGAAATTTTTTTATTATTTTTCTTTCTTTTGATGAATAAGTTTCTATGATCTTTTTATTTTAATCTAAAATTGCCCAGAAAGTATTACATTGAAATAATTTGACATTTCATTATATTTTATAAATCCAATTGTACTTTTTACAAACTAATATTTTTTCATAATTTTATTTCTTGCTTCATTTACTTATTTGTAATAAAAATATATATATATAATGGCCTTTATCCGATCTTCAACAAATTGCATGCACATTTTTAGTTTCTCTACATGTACACATTTGGAAAAAAAAATTCTTAAAAATGATTAGGAATACTAGGAAGTTATTTCCTAGTATTCTTAATCCAACCAAGACGAATAACAGTGTGCTAAAATGAGAGACCTTATTTTGATTGTTTGAAAGTAGGCCTTGATTTATATCTTAGAAATTGAAATATATGACTCATAAAAGTAGAAATAATGAAATGGAAAAGCAAAGCTTTTTTTTTAGCTTTGTTGTACAATTAATAAAAACGGCATACTTAATTTTCGGTTTACAATATGAACTGAATAGGAAAAATAAATTTTAGTAAACTCGTGTTCCTCTATGTGTTAGTGTCGTCAAATACCTGACAGAGCAATCGGACACACAAGGCACAAATAAGTTTGTGAAATATATGCAAAGAATAAGAAAAAGCAAATATGTATATTTTTTTCCAAGCATTATACAAACTTCAAAAAAAAAACCCTTGAAATATTAATTTTATAAATTTTTAAACTAATTCTAATTTTAAAACATTGCAAATCCGATAGATTGTTTAAAGAAACAAGCAATTTGATTCCTAATCAGCCGACAGAAGCAGATAGAACTGCAGACAGGTATAATGTAAGAACTAGTTTCTACGACGTACGATTATGTACAAGCAGGAATTATAACTTTATTCGAAAGAAAAAGATATACAATATGACTAATAATATTGTGCAGGCGCTCAAATCATACATATATTAACCAGTTAGCTGTGGAGCCTCTGCTTGAGAGCGCGTAACTATGTGTGTCACGGAAATTGAGCGATGACGAATATACTCGTTAATCACAGAGTAAGAGTCGCTGTTAAATTATTGGATCAAAAAGAGAGGTTTATTCTATAAAATTTCTAATTTTAATACTAATACTTATTACCCAGGGGGAGGGGACTGAGTACGGGGCAATAAAGTAATTTAGCCTGGTCGCAAGTTTGAGACCAACGGTCCTTCCGACTGTAAGCTTTTATGAGTAATTTTATTGATTATCAAAATTCCCTGATTGAGAGACCTAAACACACACTAATTTACTTCCTTCTTAACTGACAAAATATTTTCTACCTGTCTTGACACTAAGAAAGTTCTGGAGAGGTGCTGTAGGATTGATCCCAGTCCTCTTACCAGAAAGCATCCTTGCCTTTCCCATCCCAATAAAATAACTGTTTTTTTTAGACAGCACGACATTGGGCCTTTACTCTAATGGCTATGACATCAAACAATTGGAATTTACATCACTCGATAGGTACATCACTCGATAACCTCAGCATGATGCATCTCAGTTGGAGAAAGCGACATTTGCAATTGTGCTGATGTCCTCGTCACTTCATCACGGCTCAAAATTACGAATTCCATTGTCAACAGTCTTCGTGTTGCTCTATGTGTGATATTAATGAACATTCACGCACTCATCCAGCGATAGATAGCAGGGACGATCGGAAAAAACATCACTTCAACGGATAAATAAAGACTAAGTATGGTGTTTGAAACAAATATGTACAACGCGTTGAGGAAACCTAGAAAACTCCCGTTGTGATCTGATGAGCAATTGTTTCGACTCATTAACTTTTAGCATGTTAAACAATGCTATTTAAAAATTGTTCAGCATTGAACTTACAGCTGAACTTCGACCGTTAAGGTGTCAAACCGCTTTTGGTCGTGAATGAGGGATAATAGAATTGGGGGGGGGGGGCCAACTTTGGGCCAACAACCAGGGACATTTTTAGACTTCTTGAGGCCCTGGACCCTACACAAATGAAGGCTCCACCTTTGACCATTAAAAGTAGGCAAAGAACATAGAATACCTTGTCAAATATTCGTACAAACAATAACCCGAGGCAAATAAATGTGCATCGCTTACAATCTTACAAACAGGCTCGACTAACTACCGCCTTTTGACTGAATGGGTAATGAGGGTGTATGGTGGTAGGCCTTGGCTTATTCATGAACGACGTTTATCACATGTAGCCAGTTGACATATAGTTCGAAATTTCCAGTTTTTCGGAGAATACAACCGGAATTAACATTTGACTGTTGAGATTATTCAAAACATGATCTTATTAAGGCTGAGTCGAGAACGAGATGAGGCCCCCATTGTGACCTAGGCCCTGGGCCCAGTTGGCCCATGCCTTAAGACGTCCCTGCCAACAACTATCAATGGGCTCAGTGCCTGGTCGGCGTCACGCATTTGTCCCATGGTTGATTATACCTGAAGGAACCCTATTATAAATCGATTTTCTGAATTTTGCGATTGCCCCTTTTTAGGCTAACATCTCAAAATTATTATCATCACCCATAAATAAATTCGTCATGTGAACTTATACTCTGTTTCAGCCGGGGCATACGGGGCACATGAGTTGATCTTAATTTTTTTAAAAAATATTTTTATCTATTTGTTTTACTTTGACCTGGCCTCAAAATATTCTAAAATTTTAAAATTTGATAATATGTTTTGTTTTTTTCAAAAATTTCAATTTAAATAGCCCAATGGTCACTACTTTAACGCATAACGAGTATACTCGTCATGACACAAAATTCTGCAGCTGCTCCATGACGAGTATACTCGTCAATCATAGATAATTGTGTGTTTAAATGTACCCTAATTATTAGCAAAAATCGATTTTAGGAACATTTGTACTTACACATATCTTATTACTCATTTTTTTGTTAGAATATTTATTAACCAGAAAGAAAAAAAATTGAAGCATTTGAATCATTTCAATAAGATCTGTAATTTTTGCAAAAACAGATAGAAACAAATTTTTTTTTTTACGCAAAGTCGATTTTAACCGATACTTTTTTGAAAAATAAAAAACTTGCTATTTTAAACATGCTCTATTAGTTTATACATATAATACAGTTTGGACTTCAAGCCAGCTTTGAAAATATTTTTAATAGATTAATTTTTGTATGAAATAGAATATATATGAAAGAATTTATGCACATTTTTATAGACATTGCTAGATCACTGTATATCATTCTCTAGCTTTTAAATAGATTTACATGGGGTGATATATGTTTTAATACCTTTCAAATTTACTTTCAGATACAACAGAAGTGAGTGACTGAGAATTATATTTATACCGCTCTATAAAACTGTATGAGGAATATTGGCGACAGTTCTCGTAATTTTGTAGTGATTGAACATTAAAACGTCGCATTATTTAGCTACTCGTGTGCTTTTGGCGACGGATCTCGTAATTGTGAACCATGGTCAAGTGACGATGACAACACCTGAGCTGGTACTCCATAATCCTAACTTCCACACCACATCAATGGGAGGACGTTTGAGCTCTCGACAAATTCAACGTGTAATGTCCCGCTCTACAGGGTGGGTTTTTAGCAGCATGAGGGTCGAACACATAACACGCCAGACATGAGTCCGTTGAGTGAGTGAATATGAACGTCGCACTGTTCAGCTACACGAGGGCTTTTGGCAACGGACCTCGTAATTTTGAACCAGGGTCAAGTGACGAGGACGAAACCCGAGCTAGCACTTCCCTCTTCTAACTACCAAACCACACCAACGAGAGGACGTTTGAGCTCTAGACAGATTTAACGTTCATCCCTCCCCTACCCCTACACGGCGGGTCTTCAGTGGTACTGGGCTCGAGCTCATGACACACCAGCCCCGAATCCATTACCCTGACCACTAGGCTGCCGCGGCCAGATATAACTGAAATTTGTAAATTAAAAGTACTTCCCTCCCGTTTTTTTAAAATTTATTATTTTGAAGATAGTCAAATTACATTAATACTAAACCCTAATCCATGACCTACAGTATTTGTTGGCTGTCCACCTAGGCATCAGTTGTCCTCTTTATGCAGTATTCCACTAAACAGAGCATTTTTCTTACGAATGAGTATGTTAATTAATGCATACAATCACTGGATAGGGGGGGGGGAGGTATTGTAGAAATTTCAGTAATTTCCATAAATTAAAGATTTGTTGAGTTCACTACCCCCTTCATGCAACACACCTGCCTCTAACCCTTATTTAACGGTATACCTACAACATTTTAAAATAACCCTCAGGATATGGAAAGCCTCGAACATTTCCTTAATTTCTGAACACATCTTTAAATAATGAGTTTCCGCAATGTGGTCTATTGGCGGCAAAAATTGGATAGTAAATATGAGGGATCCAGAAACATTTTCTGCAATTTTCATTTAATAGACTGTTTCCTTTGTCTCATCCTACATTCAGAGACGAAAACCAAACTTGCCCCGAGAAACTACCACACCTATCCAAAGAGACAGTCCCACAAACAAATTCCAAAATTCCACAAAAGTACCACAATTTTAGAATGGGCACCAAAGAGGAATTTCTCCGGAGTGCCTTAGTCAGTCACCCACTAAAAGCAGGCCGACGAAACACGGCAAAACTGATAACAGTTATTTTCCTGGGCAACAGACTTGGTTGCCTTCAGGGGGGAGGACCAAGCGATTAATCACGCGTGCCCTGTACTTGGAAGAGAATACTGTAATTTCTGAACTTGCCATGCGCGTTCGAAGGTGAAATTAATTCGTGGACAGTTGCAGTCAGGTGGATAATGGGAGGGGTGGAAGATGTTCGCTTCTCCTCCCCCCTTCTGCGCTCGCAAACCTCAAATTCGCAAACTCTCTGTGTAATTTCATTGTGATTTACGAGTTAATTACGTATACGTTAATCGATTAGTTTATCAAGTGTGGTGGTTAGAGGAAGTTGTGGATGGAGATGCATTTCAGCGGAAGCTATGAAATGTCAGAGTAAAGTCATGTTACTTGATTGGTAAAAAAGCAAAAACAGTTCTATATAACATATTATATATATATATATATATATATATATATATATATATATATATATATATATATATATATATATATGGATCTTTAAGCTGTTACTCTAGTTTTCACTAAATAGCTAAATACAAGGATATTGAAACTAATCGTTCACTATGTAATGCTGCTCATAAACTCCAAATAACAAAACTTTTCCAATTTTTTTTAAAAAAAACTCTAAGACGGTTTTTGTAAAAGAAAATAATTACGAATTAAAATTCAAGTGGTTGTTATGAGAAATTGTCAATATTCTCACTTTTTTCAATTGTTGTTTATTGATCCCGAGTTGCTTTTAAAATAAATTGTATTCTACATCAATTTTATATTTGTTTCAGGTTCATTTCAAATTTTTCAAAAAAGATTTTAAATCACTAATTTGTTATTTGAATCTTTAATTTTTAAATGCTAAAATTGACGGAATTTATTTCTGAATATCGAACTCTTTCAATGACTTCTTTAAAGGTTGGATGGTATATCAACGAATTATTCAAAAGCTCGTTTAATATATGCTTAGTAAATTTAAAACATTTTTTAAAAATAATATATTAGACATTTAAAAACAGTTTTATTTATCAATTTTATATTTATATAATTTTCAATATTGCAAGAATATATCTCTTAATATTTTATAAGAATTTTCCCATGGACAAATATCTTCAAAAGGATGATTTTAATAGGCTTTAAAAGCAAAAACACAAGAACCTTTAAAGATTTCGTTACATGTGTCCTTAATAGTTAGCGCAGGATTTTTCGACCTACGACCAACTCCATTTCGTCTAATAAACTGCAAGTCGAACTAGTCATGAGAAGGGATTATATTTTTCGACATTATCCTCATACGAATGGGTTATGAACATTAACATTTTTCATAAAAAGCAATAATTTATGTATGTACATATAATTACAATAGTACCCCTAACTTTGTGATGGGGGGAGGGACTGAGGGATAAACGCGTAAGTCGAACTTGTGTAAGTCGGGGTATAAAAATTTCACTTATGAATACATATAAATTGTTTTTCGTTGGAGCCGGAGAGGAAAGAAAATACTAATTTAGAAAAAAAAATGTTTAATAAAATCTTAGATAACATAAATATACAAAATCGTAAACTGAAGTTATTTTGATGTAGAAGGCTGCCTAAAAACCTAAGTGGTCAGCCCGCGCGCGCGCGTTCAAAGAGAGATTTTTTTTCCCCCCCCCCGCAAAATTTCCTCGTAGCATGCTAATAATTTCCCCCCTTGTTTTGCTGAAAGAACGCACTATGTTGGAGTCTATATTTTCTAAAATTTGCAACCTTTTCTAATTAAACTGAGGTCTCCTGTCATTCGATCTTTTGGTTGCAATTGTGTCCAAAGACTCAAGTTCTTCTGCTCTTTCTCATTCATTTTTATGAACTCATCAATTGTCAGCTCCTAATTGTGGGAATCGAGAAGTTCTTGAACGTCATCACTGTCCACTTCTAAATGTATTTGCCTGGCAAGATCGACAACTACTTCAATCATATTACCACTTTCATCAGGCCCTGGCACTGATTCCGCCTGAGTTTGAATGATGGGGAAAAAAGGGCTGAAACAAAAGATGAATCAATGGTGTTTGAAAATCGCTAAGTCGGGGTATTACTGTATTGTATTTAATACGAAAAACTGTTACGTGCACTCGATTGTACGTACAATGAACAAAATATAACATGAAATTATGTAACGTAAAATTCGAAAAATAAGTTTGAATGGTCGTAAGTCGAGAAAAAGATGTATTCGAATTTCAAAAATCTTTGAAAAGCATAAAGGAGAACTCTTTCATTAAATACAGTTTAAATATCGATTATTAAGTTATCCATTATATATTTTGTACAACAAATTGCGTAAAATGTACTGTTTGCTTAAAAAGTTATAAAATAAATTCAAATACTAAATTGCATACATTTTTAATTTTTTTTAAAGGGAGGGAGAAAAAAAAATTACAGGGCACATATGCTACTTTACTTTGAAAACCTGAATTATTACTTTGAGGCAATCTTGACTCATTTTTAGATTTGTATCTAAGCCGTCATCTTCCTAAAACATTTTAGAAAATATTTCATGAAACTGGCAATGACTGTATAAATCAAACTAAAACTCTACTATAATTTTTGTCTCAGAGTTGGGCGTTATAAATTATTATAGCAGATCGAACAATTTGTCTTTATAAATTATGATCGTTCACAATAACTACTTGGCTTGTCGTATTAATAAAAAAACAGAAGCGATGAGGCTTCACTGATGCTAATTTAATGTCATTAAAAAACAGTCCCTACCAAAAGTGCTCGAATTTCCTAAGCCTCAGTTTTGCTAATAATCACTTGTTACATCCCACAATTCATTTTTCACCGCCAAAGTGCGATTAATCACCAGTCAATCGACGCCTACGGCTAAGATTTCCTGTTTCTAGCAACCATGGAATATTTAACTATTTATGGAGAATTTTTCAGATATCTCTGGAGCTAGTATAATCTCTTATAAACGTTTAATATCCATATGCATTCCACGTCTTCTAACTCTAGTTTTTAACTCACACCAACTCCCTTCTTGCCAGATAATCTCCTTTTATCGTCGCTTGTTTATAGATAGAAGTCTTAAAATTCCACGGACATTAAATAAATATATTTTCTTTTTTTCCCTTCAAATTGATATCCAGTCAGATAAGGAGAGGAATATGTTTCGTTGATTTATGAGCTGATGTAAATTTAAGTGATTCAAAATCATGTCATTAAATAAAAAGTGCAAAGTTGCTGTCAATCACACACACCGAAATTAGAATTAAATAAATAAAGATTTTAAAAAGGAACATATGTAAAACTTTAATCTAAGAAATTATTTAATTTTTAGGCCTATGGGATAATTTATATAAATTTTGCCTTTGTTATTCATCCAACATAATGTGGCTCACAATCCCTTATGCATAACTTCAAATGCTTTCAAGAAGTGGTTTTGTAATGATTTATATCCATTGTATCTGTGAAACGTAACACTTACAGCCAGTGGCTTACACAAAACCCTCTTGGGGGTGGGGTTACACACGAAAAAACAAGTAGATGAAAGCTTCGATCGGTATTCTCAATGGTAAAAATTAAAATTTTTGGTCTATGAGCTCCTTCATCTTGTGTACGCCCCAGCTTGCAACCTTTAAGGTATCCGACTACTTGTGACAACTTTTTTTTAAAAAATGGAGATATGAGGATTTTTTTTCCTGCAGTTTTCAGATTTGTTTAGTACATATTAAGAAAAATATGCTAAAATTAAGAATATAAAAAGAAATTATTATTACTAAAATGGGGAAAAAATGGGTCAAATTTGACAAAAAGTAACAAGCGCGTCCCATTCTGTACCAAAAGTTTATGAACAGATTTTCAATTTTTTAATTCTGATGTGTTGCTAAGTTATTCATTTTCAAAATGATCTTCAGGATAAGAGATATTTTAATGTTTACAAAAACTAGAGCACTTTATCTTCGTTATTATATGAAATTGATTGAAAAAAAAGTGATTATATTCACATAAGGGGCTGTAAATTTTGTAATAAAACAGAGTTTGATAAATCTGAAAATTAAAACACTTCTACTATTATACAGAACATACACAAAAAATTTCAGTTAATTATTTTCAAAACTTCTTGAGCAATCACACTGGTCCCGTTAGAGTATTTAAAAAAAAACACATTTCGAGTAAAACGCGTTTTAAAGTACGACATCTTGCTTAAAGTAATGGCATTTGCTTTTGCTAAAACACTTCTAGTTTTTGTTCTAGTGAACGGAAAATAATAAACTTGGTATTTTTGTAAAGCTAATAAGATGGTCTATAAAATCAAACCATAAAAAAATTGTCTCTTTTTGGCAAAATTCACAATTTTAGGGTAGTCGGATACCTTAAGTATTTTTAACGAGGGAGAGCTTCTTTAAATTTCAAAAGTTTGACAATGAGATTTATTTTAAGAAATGTTGACCACTCATACATATTCCGAAATTTAATGTAATAAAAATAATTTTTTTTTAAAAATTCGTATATATTAAGCTCATTTAAGTTAAAACCTTTTCCTCTTAATTAAAACAAACTTTTTACCTTATTCAGCGAAAATTTTACAGAATTACTAAAACTTTGATGAGTTTGGGGGATATAAAACCATCTTTAAGTTCATTATTTGTTAAAATTTAATACTTCACATTACAGAAATAATTTAGGTTATAGAATAATTTAATTATTAATTATTATAATTTAAGCTAAAGAAATAATATCCATAAATTTTTTTAAGAACATAGATTCTTTTTTTGTTGTTGTTGTACAAAACATTTTTTTTTCTCTTCAAATAATTTGACATATTTTATCGATTTATTCTAATTAAAGAGTTGCATTCATCCGAATCATTATCTAGTTTTATCCTCCGCACAAATACTTCAAGTTACTCATAACACGTTTTTACAAAAGTTGTCCTTTACTTTTTTTCTGTTAAAAAACTCCGGATGCTTCAATGAGCTTTCTTAAATAGAAAAAAATTGTACCGAATTTTTTGAAAAATAATGAAGTCTATAAAATATGGCGTTAGTATAATAGCTAATTATGGAAGTACTTAAATTATTCGAATTAAAAATTTAAAATGTATTTTTCTTTTGTTTAAAAACAACTATCCACTAAACAAAATTGTAAATGAATTAGGCCTAATATTTTTAGTATTTCTTTTGTTCAAAGTACTTATATGCTAGTTCCAATTAAAAGAACTTCATAACTAATTCAAACTTGGGAATTATTTTAATAATATCCGTCGTAAAAGAAATATAGAATCTTAATTTGCTTACATAAATTTTTCAAATCAATTCAATAAAGCTACGTATTTTTTCAATTCAATAACTATGATGAGGGCGTACACATCTGACTTAAATACAAATTTCGTTTACTGGAAAACTGCCCCCGAAAGATATAAAATAAGTATACAAAAATGGTTTCTTTCTTTTGAAAACGCCACACACATAGAGTTAAGATTCATTAAAAAAATATGCTGTGTGTGTATACAGAATTTTAGCAGCGCCTAAGGTGGGCAAAGTTACTTAAGAATTAATTGAGCTTCTTTCATTGAATATTGGTAGAGACAAAATTTATAGCATTTAAAAGTAATCACATAGTTTGATAAATTTTGTGTATGTTACTTTTCTGTATTCGATTTATACGCACGAATTAAGAACATTAATTTTTAGTATAAACAAAACAAATGACAAAATTATTGCTGGTAAGAAAGAAATAATTTACAAATGATAGTCTTAATGAATGATTCAGAAGTTTTGAATAATTTTAGATATGAAACTCATGATGTTAGACTTTAAGGTCTGCAATTAATTACACGCAAAAATCAAAGTAAAAACATATTCTGGGCTTTTTAAAATTTCCGACACGTTCTTATTTTATTTTATTTATATTTTTTTTTATCAATTACCCAAAATTTGAATAATTTTTTTTAGAAGCAGATGTCTTTTAGAAACTGATGATCAACCATACACAGATTGAATAATATGAATAAGCTTCATTAATTCAAATAGAGTCCTGCAATAGTATTAATTTTTCTTATCAATTTCTTTGGGAAGATGTTTATTTAAAAAAAAATTTATTTTTCTGTTGCAATGATCACTTGCTCTATTTTGTTGATGAAAAAAATGATAAATTAAATAAAATATTTTTACTCTGTTTAAGGCTTCTGTGAGATGGATTTAAAAACATAATTAATGATTTTTAAAAATGATTATATCTATAGTTTTCAAAACCCCTTTTTTATATATCTCTTTATACTATGAATTTTCTAAAATTTTCCAATGAATTGATAATTTTCGAGTAAAAGCTAACCTGTTACATTTTTTAAAAAAATATCTCAGTAAGTACTTTATAAAAACTACTCAAAATATAATTTTTGTGCATTATTAGGGACGTCTTAAGGCATGGGCCAACTGGGTCTCGTTATGTGTGTGTTCCCGACTCTGTCTTAATAATATCACAATCCGGATCGATTTAAAGGTCAAATATTATTCCCGTACATATTCTCCCATAATCAGGGGAATTTCAAACTGCATGCCAATTGGCAAAAGTGGTAAGACTGTATTATTATGTGATGATCGTTGTCCATGTCTAGGCCTAGGCTTAACACCATAAACAATCATTTAATCAAAATGCGGCCATTGGTTGAGTCATGCACATTAATTTGTTTCAAATTATTGTTTGAACGAGTATTTGACAATGCATGTTATATACTCTCTACTTTTAAAAATCCCGGGTAAAGCCTTTCGCAGAGTTAGTTGCCCAGGGCCTAAAATTCTTAAGACTTCTCTGAGCACAGGGCCTCAAAGAGTCTTAAGATGTCTCTATGCAGTATTTTCAATATTCATGCACAGTTTTATTAAAGGTATGATATAAAATTTCCTTTGTGCCAGAGAAAAGAAAGGTATGAAGATTGAGAAGTGGTTAAGGGATATTAATATATATTTTCCTAAATAGTAATTTCATTTTTAAATCATTTTCAATTTTCAATAAATGCTTAGTTTGAATGTCAATTCTTACGATCCTATATTTTAAAAAATACTCTGGTATTTGAAATAATTTAAAATCTCTCTTTAATAGAAGAGGGATTTAAAACTCTGGATTGCTTCTGTATATATTTTGAAAACGATACACAAGGCCATTTTGTCTTCTGAAATGTTCTTCAAAGAATTGACATTATACAAAAAAACAGCTTTTTTCACTATTATTTTTCTACATGGTTTTTCTTTTTATCCCAGTTTAATATTTTTTAATTTTCAAATTTTTTCTTTTCTTTTTGCATCATTTTTAGTGCTTAAGAGTATTGATTAAATTCTTAATAGTTCGTACTTTTGCGATTAATTTAGAAATTTTTTTCGGTATAATTTTCTTCTTACAATACGGTTTTCACACGCAATAAGAACTTAAAATAACTGAATTGAGATTAAAATTATATTCAAAAGTATGAAAGAGGGATAAACAAACACTTTCCTGGTTTCTTTTTCTGCTATAGAAAAACAAAAGATAAAATACATTACGACATCTATTATTAGCTTCATACAGTACTAATAGTTTTATTTCTTTTGATATTTTTTTTTGTTTCTTTTCGTTAAGGTAAGTACGACCAGTGGCTTATATTAGTGTGGGGTTAGGGGCTTGAACCCCTTCCACAGAATAGATTTTTAATTTTTGACGTAAAGATTATATCTCAAGGCATTCCTTTACGTTTTTTTTTCATGTAACCACTCTCATGAAAGTAATCTGTAGACGCCATTGCCTTGATCAATAAGAATATTTACATAATTAGTTTAGTGGATTATTATACATATATTGCAGATATTTACTTATATTGACTTTACATATAACATTTTCCCGGTCTGAATTATTTTAATAAAAGAAAAGTATTAAAATTTACCTTTTCAGAAAGAACTTTATATGATTTCATTACAGTTAGAGAATCATTGATTATTTGCTGCATTCACCATGAGTTCTACAACAAAACAATTTAACTTGTAAGTTCTGCGAAAGGTACTATTTAAAGGTTGCATTTTCAAGAAAAGGAAGGGGTTGGGGGAGTTGTTTTAGAACAACCGTTGAAAAGAAAAAAGAATTCAAAGGACACCTGTTCGGCAAAACTATCGAATGCGAACCGAACACCCATTTAAGGCCATTAAAACCTCCATCGTCCATAGGTAAGCATCCCTGCAGGAGCATGCCTTAAGAGGGGCCAAGGGACCCGTAGGGGGTTTCCAAAATGCTTCTAATGATAGTGAAAGCACTCATCCTTCTGCCTTAGGGGGTAGGGTCCAACATAAGATGCTTTGTAGGGGGTGGACGACTACCGTAATCAATCTGTCTCTTCACTCTGGTGTGTGTAATTAAATTGCCATTAGGATAAAGTGGGCGCAGTGCCCTGGAGAGTAGTTTGTGTCTTTCGGTTAGATGCCCCCACCCTCGCAAGAAAACAACGCACCCAACGAGGGGAGGTGCTGTGACTTGATTGGCAATGCGTGGAATGTTGGAGAGTTCGAAGAACCCGTTCGCAGTGGCATGGTTGGAAAATGAAAAACATTACAATCAAGGCGCCTCGGTCGTAAAACTATTTTTTTCTTGTTTCGATTGTATTTAAATCAGTCATTCTAAAGGAACGGAATGATTATTCTCATAAATTTGAAAAGCTGAAAGAAAACTATAACTGGGGAAGATGGCTTGCAACTAAACTATAGGAGAGTACAGACAAAATGAAATGCGAGACTGTAATTTGTAATGACATTCACTCGAATTTCCTCTCAGCGGACTTTTTAATTGGTGAAATTGTAACATAAACATATTAACGTTAAATAATATGTACTTAATTTTTTTTTATCTAAGATAATATTCGAGAATCTACAGAGCTTATTTTTATCAAAAATCAAACAATTAAGTTTAATTTGGGGAAGGAATTTTTTGAAGGAATCAAAATTAATTATGATCCAATTTAATTTAATATTCTTTAGTAAAAAAAAAACTAAATTGAATTAAAATAAAAAGTTGCATAAACACAAATTATGAAATTTCCAAACTGTTATATTAAGTAAATAAAAATGTTTTCAAAAATGAGATAACTAGCCTAAGCAGATGAAAAAATATAAATTAATATTACTCTTTTTTTTTACAGTGAAAAAAAGGCTAATTAAATGATTCAGTTTATTTTCCTTTCTCTCGATTTAACATGATTTTATGCAAATTACATAATGCATATAGTGTCTCCCATCTAACTCTAACATGTGGTTAAACACATTTACTCGAAATTATACCTTAGAACAAGTGTTCTCAAATTTTTCCCACAACATCGACTCCTTTTGAAAAGAATAATTTCCTTCATATTAACCCCCTTACATTTATATCCATTTATCTATGATTATATCCTCTATGTGATATAATTTAATACTAGTTATAGCATACGAAAAAAGTTTAAGAAAAAATTGTTTAACTAAGAATATGAACAATAGAAAAATATTATTTATTAGTTTTAAGTCTTATTTATTAATTTTTTTCATACTGACATTTTATTTTTGATGCACGGATCACACCTCTCTATGAAAATCCGTATTATACTATACATATTAAAGCGAATATTAGAAGATAACAATTCTTAAAAGTTCAATAAAACGTTAAAATACAAAGAACTGCCATCAATCCCCAGTAGACCTCTGGAAAACCAGCCAGACCAGTGATACTCAACCCGCGGCCCGCATGTGGCTTACCGGACCTTTCTGAGTGGCCCGATTATGGTCCGTTGCACTAAAAAATTCAATTATTTAAGAATAATGCATTAAAAATTTAATAAGAAATTCTATCCATCAGGCAATCAAATATATAAATTTTTTTATCGATGTCGTGCTGGTGCGAATTGCGAGATAACTCCCCCTCCTTTTTGTAATAGTAACAGTTAGTGATGAATAACGGAGGAGTAGCGACTATTTCATAGGTGAAACTAATTTTTAATTAACTCTCATGTCTCCCAAGTGAAAAATATCTGAGGGATGTATGTTGTTTCATGGCGGTTGGAATCTTGACTATTTTGTAGAGAAAAAAAAACATGAATCAACAACTTATTTGATTTGTCGTGAAAATGTTATATGTAAAAAGGTATAATTTTGCTCGCCACAATACCACTAAGCACAAATCTTTCAATGACTCTTTTTCTTGACGCTCTCTTTTAAGACCAGATAAATTGGATTTCTTAAAAAAATCTTGGCAACAGCAACAAACATTTGGTCAGTGCTAATATCACAAAAAGCAGAGGTAAAAAATGCATCTGATAAAATTTGTTAATTTTTTTCTAATTGATACATGCTTCTGATGTACTATTTGTGATAAATTCAGTTGTTTGTTCAGATATTTTTTTAGTAAAATCAAAAAGTATTTGAATAAATTTGAGATAAAAATGCACAGACAAGCAAGTTTGAACAAATTTTAAACAAATTATATACTGGTTTCAGTCTGGAATTGAGTAAAAACTGTTTGCTACCGTTTTGCACTGGATGAATTAAAATATCCGAAATAAAAATGTGGTTTTGTTAAAAGAAAATAATCAAACTATCAGCTTTGTTTTACGATAGTAGAATGCAAACAAGTAGCTTGGGATCAGTGATGAAAGGAAATCAAAATTACTTCATAACTGGGAAAAAATACGAAAAGACTATTTTCTGTAAGTTGAGTTTGTGAGATATTAGTATAGTTTTAAAATACAATCCAAAATTAAGAGCTTTAATATTTTGATCAATTTTCTGCATTTTAAATGTATTTGATATTAATGCGTCGTCCTCCCTCCATTAATCCTCAATCCTCATGTTAGGGCCCGCGTGAAATAGTTGTTATGTGTGTGGCCCGGTAAAAAAAAGGTTGAATACTCTTGATGTAGACCCTTTTTAAACTTACGCAGAACTTGATTAGGTTCATCTATACCCTGTTGGGAATCTGTTTTGGAGGTTTCTTGAAAATACATAGCCTCAGTTTTTATCATGAAATTGTTATAACTCCATATGTTATACAGATACAGCATCAACGATTACTTTTTTTTTTTAGCTATCCCTTTCCTACTTCTTAATCTGACGATAAAATAAACGTGCATTAATAATATTAAAAAAACCCTGTTATATTTTTATCAACACTATAATGAACACGTGATCGAATCTGTAAAAATATTCTCCCATAAATACATCTAAATAATAACGCGATTCATCATTCCAGTCAGCCTGGCAAACTTGTGGTCCAAAAATACCGCTTCATTATGCTAAAATGGTTTTTATTTCCTTTTTGGGTACAGTTCCAATCCGTTTAATAGGTAAAGAAATGCGCGCATTGCTTTTACCGTTCCCTCTGAGACGCGGAACGTGCTGTGGTTTCGGTTTCGCGTTGCGTTGTTTTGAGGCGCGAGAGGTTGCCATGACGACCAACTCTCTTTTAGCACGTGATGCATATCCCATTTCGGGTATCATTTTAATATCTCGAGTACTTCTGAGAATATGGGGTAATGGCTGTAAACAGATCGAAATAGATTTTGCTTTGTATATAGGGCCACTGAGAGCAAGATGAAAATTCACAATTAATCTCTTTCATTGTTGTTGTTCATTCTTAAAGGTTCTATCTAATCTACACTCCCCCCCCCGCCCCAAGCTCTCATTTCTACTTAAAGATAAAGTTTCTGGAATTGATGCCCGAGCTCTGACGATAAGCACGTCTTTAATGACATTGTCTTTAGTTGTCATATTACGAGCTGGAGTATGAATGAATTTAACACTCATTTCAGATGTCACTATTTACTATTTTAAACATTAACGATTGATGAAGAGAACATAGAAATATAGTTGTTTTTTTATAACTAAAATATACTATGTTATTTACTCTTCAAAGAATCATCAAAATCGAGATTGTCTGCAACACAGTTCTTGTCTTTTTGCACATTCCTCAACCAAATCCCGTTTCATTTTTAAATGTGCATGCACGTTGAAGAATATAAGTTGCGACTTGTATATGCATGCTTTTAAAAATTCATTTTCTTTGCGAGTAAATGTTTATAAACGTCGCACTATAAAGCAACCCGAGATGCCATTGGCGACGGACTTCGTAATTTTGCATCATGGTCAAGTGATAAAGGCGATAAAGTTTCGTTCAAACATATGAAGTTCCAATCCATGGGCATGTACTAACAAATCTGTAGCCGAGGTTGATTGTTGGAGCACTTATTCCGTCAAGGTTTTTATCTTCTATCTTGAGGGTGGATAGATAGCATAACATTTGAATTACTTGCCCATTTTTATAAAAGTTTAATGTTTTAGAAAAAGGAACTTAAAAGTTAATTAAAGAACATTAAATAGTTTAGATTTCAGATGAAAAAATATATTAAATGCATTTAAATTTAGAAAAAGAAAAAAAGCTTTTTTCATAACTAGAAAAAACTTTAAATTACTAAGATCAGAATGTCTTAATTTACTTGAAGTTTCCTCCGAAATTAGAATTTAAAATGCACTGGAATAATATATATATATATATACAAAGATAAAAAAACACTATAAAAGAAAGATAAAAAAATATCCACAGATCTGATTAGAAAGATAACATGTAAAGCAAATACCTCCAATACAGATGCTCAAGTAGTACAAAATATATGTATATAAAAAAAACCACCAAGATTTATCACAGAAAATCATATTCATTTCAATTACGCCATTATTTTTTCTGTTAATTATATATATATATATTCTCTCTCTCTTTTTTCCCATTCTGTTTTATACAAATGAATCACTAAATAGGAAGGTAGGTTTTGATCCCCATTTTGTAGATAAATTTATACCCAACACAGCAAAAAACAATCAATCTCATCAAAGAGATTTATGTGTGTGTTCATGGAGTGCCCCAAAACAATCCTAATGTATGATTTTAATTTAGAATGAGCGGCGGAATTTTTAACGGGTAGAATGGAACTAATTTTTTTTCCTTCTCATTTTCAGATAGGGAGACTAAAAGAAATTCTACAGTTAAAGGACATGAGAACACGTAGTGCTCTGCACCTCAAAGACGATTTGAAGCAGTTTTTAATTTAAAACTATGTAAATAGGAAATAAACGAGTCACGCGCATAATTTTTGAGTTGTGTAGGAGTTGTAACTTTAATATGGATTGGTATCCAAGCTGGTTTTGGGTAGATAGGATTCGGCTCGTCAGCCAGTATTGTTCTTTGACCACAACACTCATTTTTAAAAATTTTTAATGACATATGAACGAAGATTTAAAACACCCATCGTTATTAGTAACAACTTCAGCATAGTAATCTATAAAATCATCAACAAGTTATTAATATGAACTCAGAAAATATAAAATTGCGATAAATAAAAAGTTTACTCTTTATTAAATTTCGATACGTGTGAATTTATTGTTAGTACTTCTAAGGAAATAACTGAGAAATTTAATATTTACACCAAGTTTAACGCTGCCAGTAATAGCTCTTGTGAGACAAAGAATTCAATTGTGGATACTTTCGCTTGAAAGACAGTATCTTAGAGCTTTAATTTGAAATTGTAAGTTTCAATGAAGAGATCAAAGATAAAAGATGCGTACCATGAAATCAGTCTCAGTCTATCCGTGCATGTACATTTTTCCACTAATTAGAGCTTAGAAAATAATTAAAAATAGTTCTATTAAATGTATTTACAGAGTGGAGGGAAATACAATTTCTAATGGAATGACAGTCAATGTCATTAAAATCATCAGTTTGATTTAGTGTTTATGAAAAATATAATTAAAGAAAAGGTAAATTAAGGGAGGTTGGTTGAGTTCTATAACTTTTGTGATTTTTAAAAATAAATTCTTGGAAAATATGGTTTATAATGTTTTAATATGACGAGAAGCGAGTGAGCCAACCCAGATTCCCGCGCCATACATAAGGGATTCAATCACATTAATATACCATAATTTAAAAATTAGATTTATAGAAAACAATATTCTATTACACTACAGAGACAATTGATAAATTCATTCTTTTAAAATATTCATGAGGGAACCAGGAGAGTAACAGCTGTCGATAATTAGCTCAAGATGTTAAGAGTCTCGAAAAACTCAATAGCTACGTTATTAATTTTAAATATAGGTTTTCTGCGAAACACTGCACCACCACGTGCTGTAATTTTAAACAATATTCTATTGAACTGTCTTAAGGCATGGGCCCAGGGCCTCGCCCTCGGTGGGAGCCTCATTTTGTTCTCTATTCAGTCTTTATTAGATCATAATCGGGATAATTTTAATGGTCAAGTATTATTCCCTTACATATTCTCCCCCCCCCCCAAAAAAACAAGGAAATTTCAAACTGCATGCCAACTGCTAAAAGTGGCAAGACTGTATTATTTTGTGATGACCGTTGTCCATGTCTAGGTCTTGGCTTAACACCATAAACAATCATTCAACTTATTTCGTCAAAATGCTTCCATCGGTCGAGGTGGTTTCTGCCTAGGTGTTTGAGATTGTGAGTCGTGCACATTTATTTGTTTTAAATTACTTTTTGTACGAGTATTTGACAACGCATGCTATATATTGTCTACTTTCAAAGATCCCAGGTTGGGCCTACTTTTGCATTGGGGCCCGGGGCCTCCAAAAATCTTAAAATTTCTTTGGGTCCAGGGCCTCAAAAAGTCTTAAGACGTCTCTGACTTTGTAGAGACAATTATTAAATTCTTTCTTTTAAAATATTTATGAAGGAAGAAGGAAAGTCCCTTTTGGGACCACTAGGACTAGAATCCATGACTCACCGGTCACTAGATCTTGACCATGGCCACTAAGCTACCATGGCTGTATAATAAACGGGGGAAAAGTTAAACCCAATATAAAAATCCCTATCATGTTAACCAATTTGGAGTCATATCTTGAATCATAAAAACAGATAATTAAGGAATAAAGTATACCTCCAAAAAGAAATTATGGCAGCACTCATCTGTATTGCGTTTTCACGCAATGGTTGGCTAAAATATTTCTCAAGCTCTGTTTCTCTTTACAAAACTCTATTTAAAAAAAGAATCTTGAGATACCGTTTATTTAAGAGACGGAAAAACCTTCCAAAAGGTGGGTGGGTAGGAAACCGACGTGCCCACATCATGTAACCTATCCAAAAAGTCCTTTTGCTATCCGCCCCAGCAAGATAAACCTCTCATTTACGTCTGTCCTCATACTGTGATATGTTTCTTCAAAAAGCTTAAGAACTACCTAGTCCGTTAAGAGTGGGCAGTTACAACCTCTTGAAGTAGCCAACCATTTAAAACTAAGTATACGCATGTGCATTTATAGTGACACATGAAAAGTAGCAATTTCCAATTTAATTGGCAGTACAATCCCTTGGTGTTTACGCATACAAGATTACTGTCTTAGCGAAGAGCGCTTGTCAAGCACCTGTCAGAACCATAGATCTCTTACATGCCAACTTTAAACTGGGTGTCTATCCAATTCGAAGTTGACACCCCATTCGCCTTGATGCCTGTTATTTCATGCTCCGATTGTAGCTTTTCTTTTCTCCGCCTGGTTTTTGTAGCAGTGAATGGATTAAAAGCTAAGTTTCGGTCTGATGAAGTTATTTAGATGTGAAATCGTACTGGAAAGGAGACTAGTCGATATTTTTTGTTCAAGAGTAAAGAATATGTTTTGATTCAAATTCTTTTTTTGGCAGCTGCCAAAAGTTTTTGCTTATTGAACCTTGATAGAAATATGGAAAGAATTGAAATGTACACTGACGAAATATGTTGATGTTTGTAAAAATAAAGTTAGCCATATCTTACAGTAATTTTAAATTTTAAAAAGAATGCATGGAAATAAATTTTGCATAAAAATATACATGGAGGTTCAAGCTGATTTATTGAAATAAAAGGAAAGTTAGAATTTTTTTCCCTTCTTATTATTACTCGGGAAAAGAGGAGGGGGTGTTAAATTTCTATAAACAAAGAAATTAAAGAAAATTCATGAATGAAAATAATTTTATTGTTGCTTTATTATCAACATATAGCATATAGTTGAAATTTGTGCATCTGAATGAAAATTCGAATAATTAATGGTTTAATTAATACTTGATAGGAGGCCTACACTTTTGTTCAACATAATTAATAAATATTTTGATTTCTTAAATGTCTCAAAAGAATTCTAGGATTATAATTATAAACTTTTTTACCTACTTCTTCTGCTGGAGAAAAATAATGAAAATGAGTTTAAGTAATTGATATGACATAATTTGATGTCCCCTGTTATAATTTCGATTCAAAGAAATCGATTATTTTATGCATTTAGATGATCCAAGCCATTGGCAAAAAACAAGAATCTTCAAACTCTGAAGACCAATTCTTTAGATTAACCATTCGATTTTAATAAGAAAAAAATACATCATAGTTAAGAGGTTCAACTATTTAATAAATTAGAAATTAACTGATAAAAATTTCATCATTATGTTTCAGAAAAGTTGTATTTCGCAATTACTATTCTAGACTAATTTTTGCTTTAAACCTTTCTGTGGAAAATGCAGTATTAATTTTATTAAAAAGCAAACAAAAAACAGTTTACTTATGAAAAAACTGTATATTACGATCCATATTAAATAACCTATTTGGAGGATTCGATCCTTATAATGTTAGCTTCTAATAAAGGCAATACAAAAACAGTTAGCGAAGGAAGTAATAGCTAAATTAGAATTAAATATACTGTATTTACTTGAATCAAAGCCGTACTATCTTTCCAGTTTTAATGCTACTGAAAATCGGATGCGACTTAGAATCGAAGGCAAAACATTTGTTGGATGGAGAAATTGAATTTTCACCCCCTTCCAAAAGTAAAGAATGTATCCATCCGTTTTATCCCACTTGCATCGATAACTTATTCCATTCCGCAGTTTACCTCCAATATTCAGTCAATTTTAAATATCGTTGTTAGCTAGTATTTAGGAAATTTTTTTTTTATACTCTTTCTTTTAATCACTTAAACATCACAAATATCGATAACATCAAGACGAGTTCACTTTAACTTAAGTATGAAAAGAGAGTCAATTTTATATGCAGGAAAAAACGAAAACAGAGCAGCGGCCACTAAAAATTTGAGACGGATGAAACCAATATTCGTCGATAACGAAACAAAATTATATAATCTCTGCTTGTAAATGTTTAAGAGTCTTCAATAATTCTTTTACTTTATTCTATAATTCTTTTGGAAAAAAATGTTGCATAACAAATATATTGGATGGCACGGAAGACGACATCGTGTGGGAAAATGGCGACACCATCACCAATACCGAAGTCAGTTGTGACAATGAGGGACGAATTCTTTTCGAAACATACGATACTGATGGTTAGAGAAATTATGGGTTCATGTACAGGGATGCCTTAAGACATGGGCCAACTGGGCTTAGGCCAAAGGCCTCACCCACAGTCTCGACTCTGTCTTAATATGTGATCCGGATAATTTTAATGGTAAAATATTATTTCTGTACGTATTTTCTGAAAAACAGGGAATTTCAAACTGCATGTCAACTGGCACAAAAGTGATATTATTATGTAATGACCATTGTCCATGTCTAGGATTAACAACAAAGAATCATTCAACTCATTTAGTCGAAATGCGGCCATCCGTCGAGCGGGTTTGTACCTAGGTTTTTGAGATTGTGAGTAGTGCACATTTTGTTTTAAATTACCATTTGAACGGGTATTTGGCAATGCATGTATACTGTCTACTTTTAAAGATCTCGGGTAAGGCCTACTTTTGCATAGGAGCCCAGGGCCTCAAAAGATCTTAAGATTTCTCTGTGCCTTGGGCCTCAACGAGTCTTAAGGCATCCATGTTCATACATGTATTCGAAAGTTTTTAATATGGGTAAAATGAATGAATTATTAACATTACTTCTCATTAAATTTTTAAAATTTCTTAAGTTTTGGATATCGATAAACCTTATACACAATCTTTTATATTTTCTCAAAAACATGTTGAGAACTGGGGGTGTGGCTTAGAATTGATGACAACATTTTTTCACAAAAACATTCTGAGAATTTGGGGTGTGGCTTAAAATCGATGGCGATTTAGATTCGAATAAATACGGTATGTACCCTATTTTTCAATCATTTAATTTTAAAATTCTAACAACTAATAAATCTGTAGTTTTATTCCTTGCTAAAAATATACTTAACTAATGTCTTAAGAACACAGATCTTTTTTTTTATATGAACCTTTTAATTATTAAAACTTAAGAACGTTTTTTTAAAACACATTTACAAGATTAAAAAAATTTTTATAAAACTTTTATTTGCTTATTGTGTATACATAATGTCCCTTTTAATGATAACTCCTTTTGTAATGGAAGACTTCAAATCTAATTTTTTTTATTAAATAAAAATAATTATGTTTTTATTTATGTAAAAATTTCTCCTTTCGTAAAGTCTCAGCTTCTTTAAAGTATCTCGGTGCTATACAAATTTTTTTAAAAATATGTAGTATATTTCGAAATTAACTTTCTTTCAGCTTTCCGAAATTAAATTTTAAAACACCTTTTAAGTTTCATCATGAAATAGCAAATGAGCTATAATAAGTTGAACAGTAATTCGAAAATATATCATCGTACAGGATTGTTTTTCCTAATTTTTATTAAAGAATATTAATAAGCAGAATATTTTTCAATCGCCATCACTTTCAGCATTATCATTTTATGGATAAAATTATTTAATTATATAAGCTTATCAAATTTAACTCTAGTGGGTGTCAAAAAATCATAGTTAAAATTTTAGGAATAAATGTACTAGTTCAAGCATTATAAAATGTCTCAACAAAAGCTGATTTTTATGAATTTATTATTTTATTTTTTATTATTTTAATTTATATATAAATATATTTTATTACAAAATGCATGATTAATGTATTTTTACTATGCTATTAAAAATCATTTGAGAAGACTTAAGTTAAACTTTTTTAAAAGATAATTTTTAAAAATACTAAGTTTTTCTTAACCATATACTGGTGTGCTAAAAGTTTAGAAACAAAAACATTTCCATTAATTTTTTCAAAAACTTATGAATCATTATTTTTAACGAAAATACTTACAAGTATTTCTAAAAAAGATCGTAAAAAAGATTTTTATTTGCTCAAGTTCATAATTTATGCTCGTGCTAGCATGATGTTCTAAAAATGATGTCGATGGCATTTGTTGGGGGTTTAATATGGAGTATGATCGCTTCAGACCTTAATGCAGTTTTCACAAATTCATGTTGCTTACAAGGCTAATGAAATCTTGGGATACACTAAATCCTATTCCTTTGTCTAAGGCATTTCTTAGCTCTCAGAGTATTCTTGAGGAAGTTAACCTCAGGCATATTCTATGGGATTCTAGTCAAGTCTGGTTGACTTCTCCCATCCTCTGAGTTTCCTCAGTCTTGAGGTATTCGTCGACGCTAACATTAGTACCCATAAACAGAAACTGGGTGTCAACTGCCCTTCATAAAATCCTCTCACAGGATTCTAAGATCTCGTGACTATACATTGAAGCAACCAAGGTGCTATCCTAAAAGACATGCAGCTTTCGTAGCTCTTGCGTGCTCAATAACTCTTATCTTGGATATTGTTCGAGTCTTTTGGAACGGTCCGAGTAATCTGGATTTGATTTGATTTTAATTTATGTAGCATTCTGAAGCAACACGAGGTCTATAGGTGACGGACCTCGTAATTTTGAACCACGGTAAAGTGAAGAGAAGAGAATTACATCTAAGCTGGCTCACTCCTCTCTTAACCTCCACAACATGCTCACGGGCGGAATTTGAGCCTCGACAGATTTAGCATGTATCAGCTTCTCTACATGCTGGGTCTTCATTGGCACTAGAACTCGAACCCGTGACTTGACAACGCCGGTCTCGAGTTCGCGAAAAGGACCACTAGGCTACCGCGACCAATCCTTATTATTGAGCCTTCTTGTTGCCTCCGCTTGGGATTGGCTTGTCTCCATTCTATCCATCATAATCCATCAATCAGACGTTATCTTAGCGCCATTGTTTTCAAAAGTTTCAAAAATAAAATCGTAAGACTTCAGAATTGCAAGCGAAACTAAAGCCGCACAGAGTAATACTTGGCGTACCTTCTTTTGTCAGTTTTCTAATTTTGCATAAAATAAAACAGGAAGATTGAAAATTCAATAGAATTATTATGAAAACATCTTTTTTTTCTATGTTGTGTTTACCAATTTTCATTAAAAAGGTTCTGTAGTTTTTAAAAAACTCCGAGAAAATGTGTTTGTTCTTTAACTTTTGCACTCACCTGTGTGCTTATATATATATTCTGCTCAAAAGGAAGCAGATGTTCTTAACGAAATTATGCAATATTTCTACAGAAAATCAACGTAAAATAAAATATCCATAGTATAATGTGCAATAGAAAGCAGACCAAGCTTCATATAAAAAAATAAATAAAAGGATATGGTTAGCCGCATGCCCTCCCCTCAAAAAGCCCTTTTTTTTCACTGTCTCAGTTGTCTAAGTTTTGCTTTGAGAAAATTATTTAAAAATGTAACAACAATGGTAATTTACCAGAATCTATATGCCATAGCAAATAATTGGGAGTCTTAAATCTACGCAAACACAAGAAGTGTAGCGACCTCCGTTGGAGTGGCAAAGAGTATCATTGCAAAGTTGGAGAATAGATTCCAAGAAGGAAATGTTACTTCAAGTACTTTCTTTTACCATTTTATAAAAAACTCCTTCCACTTTTCGTGTTCATTGTATTATTAAAATATCTACGTATTATCTCTCTGTCTCATATATAAAAAGTATATCAATATTAACAATTAAACAAAAAAATTGGTCTGCTCTAACGGCTTTTGCAATTTCCATTGCAACTGGATAAATTTGACACATAACAGTTATTACTTTAGAAGAAACTAAGTCAAATAATGTTCAGGATCTTATTAACTAAATTATCATAATTAATTTTTTAAAATTTCTGGTTATGGATGCATTTTTTTTCCACGTATCTGATATATTACCCATATTAAAACTAACCTAACATTTCAAATTATGTAAGATTCTGCTGAAAAATTTCTGAACCATGAAGTTTTAAAAATGGGTCTCGTTCTGTTAAAAAAAACAGCCTCAAATGTCTAATAATACACAATTTCCTTTCCAACAAAATATTAACAATAAAAAATAATTTTTTTTTCGAATTTAAAAAAATAAAGATATGAAAAAGTACTTCATAATTAAATTATAGCTTAGTAAATAGTGTAGAGTCCCGAAAACTCGGCTAATGTGGACCGAAGGTTGGCCAAGTTTGTGAAAATGCCTAGTTATCGAGAATGGGATTATAAAAGAATAAGCACGAACGCGCGCGCGCGATTCCACAGAAAATATTGTACTGCACATATATGTATTGTTTACTGGAGAATTCAAAAATAAACCAGCCAAACACCCTTAAACAAAAGAAGAGCACGTACTGTATGAAGGCATAGAGCATTTACCACATGAAAATAAAAATTAATGAATACATAATTTACAATAATTTACCTAATCAGACATATCTCAGAAAAATACGTTATGAAGGCATAAAGCTGTCTATAATAAAAAAATAAGTAGCCGACTTTGCATTTTTTTTAGAGAAATGTTTAATGCCCTGTTGTCTGCCATGTGCTTCACTCTGCGTTTTGCTACTTCATCACGAAGACAACGAAAGAACAGTAAATCCATTACTGACGCACCTTGTTGTCAAAAATACCCCTCACTATGTAATATTCTAGGAGTTTATAAGGTGTCCTTATAAATTAACATCTTTATTATTTTCAGGAATTTTCTCAATAACTGTGACAGCAGCAATAATGTCTGCTGCAGACATAATGACTTTACTCGATATCGAACCTAGAAGAGTGTAACCGAGTTATCTGGACTGCCAGGTTATCGAATACCGAGTTTTTAGGACTCTACTGAAAAGTTACAAAAAAAAAGTTAATTGCAAAAACTGCGATATTTAGATTATTTTTTATGCCAAAAAATCCCCAAATTTAACATTTTTTCCAGTTTTCATTAATTCAAGAAATATTAGAAATTGGAGATTAGGTTACAAGACTTACTTAAGAACCATGTATCACCTTGCTATATAGATAAAACATATGATACGCACTTAGTTTTTTTTTCTAAATTTCTAATACCGTTGAGAAGGGAAGAACCATGAGCATTTCAAACAAAACAATTTACACACGATTATTAACAGAGACTGTCCCACTGGAGATACATATTAAGGTCAAAAATTTAAAATACACTTCGAGAGTTTAATATAAAGGTTGCAAATATATGAATTGGTAAGTTATTTAAAATTTTAAGGTTGTAATTTCTCAATTGTTTTAAATGAGGGAACGTGATTAGCAATCCTTTGAAATTACTAAAATACTTTCTTGAAACTAAATTTGAATGAAAGAGCAAAAAAAAAAAAAGGGGATTGTTTTTTAGCCGGTAGTCTTTTTCCCATACTTCAGAAAATACACTCTTGCAAAAAAAAAATCGAAGCTCTAAGAAGGAAGTGGTATTTTTTAACGAAATTAAACTCATTCACTAATAATTAAAAAAAAATCATGGCTTTAAGGCCCATTTACGACTCACAATTACAGCTAGAATGTTTAAATCAGTAGTTGGTGGAACCGCCTCCAGCGGAAATACATGGTTGTATACACCTCGTTAAAGAGTGATATTCTTTGCAAAAGAGTGCAATTATAAACAAGGTTTACTGACTAAGAAATCTTCGCAGACAAGAATCGTTGGAATAAATAGAGATATACCTTTAAAAAGGGAAGGAATTCTTTATTTTGAATTCTTTTGGGAGCATTTTATTCCACAATGTATAAATATATATTTGAGAAGGATTATTAATAAATAGTATAATATACATATATAACATTATAATAATTCAAGATTATAATTCAACGAAACCGTATAAAAATATGAAAGAAAAAAGAAATGTTGAATTTTTAAATTTAATTCAGAAACAAATGTTTGTTCAAATTAATATAAATTAATGTGAGTTTTAAATGCATTTTGAAAGTTTCAAAGGTTCGAGATATTTTGTGAATGCAGTGTATAAGAAAGCGCAATAAGTTAATTTTTAATTACATCATGTCTTTTGATCCAAAGCATCAAAATTAAAGCACAATGTAATTTAAAATAAATATTAAAAGAAAGATATTTAAATTTAAGTATCGAATATACTTCATGCCCAATGCATAACAAATTTATTGATAAGATATATCATGCTATTTATAAATATAAAAAAACCTCAAAAAAATTATTAATTCCTCTCCCCCGTTTATTAAAAAAGTGTAATTAACTTATAATAATAAAAATACTAATAATTACACGAGGACAAAGTTATTCTATAAATTTGGTTTCCTCCATTCAAGATATATCAAAAGAAAAGCCACCTTTTTATATTATATATACTTATTTATTAAGAGGATATTTTGTAATGTAAAAAAATATTTTTTGCTAAAAATTAATTTTTTGTTAAGGTATTCACTTGTGTGTGCGGGAGTCGAATTATTGTTACTTCAAATAATTACCTAAATTAAATTTAGCATATATTTTACAAGATAGTCTCTAGAGATAAGGAATTTCCTAGCCCAAAGACTTAGTTTGAATAGAATATAATAGGAATGTTTAAGAGAGAATGTTTTATCAATTGAAATTAAACCAACGCTAAATATACAAAATTAATACGTGTATGAGGGGAGGGAAGCCAAGAACAGACTAAGTAAGATGTTGATTAGTCTATTACAAGAGCTCCTTAATCATATATTAAGATTTTAAATAGTTCGGCATAGCTTTGCCAAATAATTAACAAATGTACTTGATCTATATTCAAAAAAATTTTCACGTTCATTTAATTATGATTATAGAAGCATCGTTAAGGAAGGGAAAATCCAATAAGTATTTTTTATTATACTATTGATCATTCATGACAACTTTTTTTTTTATTGAGAACACCCCCATTTATAACCCCGGGCACCACAAAGTATCACACGGGGGCTTACATAGAAGTAAGCGTGAAGCACACATCACAAAGGAAAAAAGGATTACAACACAAACATTCATGCCTTCTCCGGGATTCGAACCCAGACCCTATGGCACCGCAGTCACTAACCGCTATACCGGATGGGTGCTCGTGACAACTTTAAAGTCGAGAATTCCATATAAGCTAGACTTTCTCATACTATAAAATCGTATGGATTTTTTTCTCTCTGTGATACGAGATATAAAGTACTTCTAGTTGGAAATTTTACTGATTTCGAGGCAAAATGCCGAAAGACGTATAAATAAAATGCAATCATTGTATTGTATCGGACAAAGCTTACTTTCAAAAAATGCGGTAAGGTGCAAAGGAGAGGAGGGAGAACAAAAATTAAAATAGCTGCAAAATCCTCCGCCCTTCCGATAAGATTTCACTTGAACTTGACTCCCTGAAGACAAATCGACCCTTGACACATTAATAATTACTCCAAACAAGGCACAATATTATCCCTTCCCATTTTTTTCATTTCACCGGCTCAGCTCGATAAGAGATCGGGTTCAGTCCAAACAGTTTACGTCTGCACATCGCGTTTGTCACGAACGGCGAGAAAACATCAAGAAATCCGTTCATTCAGCTACCGTTTCGCAATGCCAGAGATAAGGAATCCTGCTGCAGCACTTGAGAACTAAGCGTCAAAACATGTTGCCAGATTTCCACCCACACTTGTGCTAATCGTCAGGCCACTGATAAACAGAAAGGTGAACTCTGTAAAGCAAACAGTCGGCTAGATAACGCCGATAGGGGTCGACGAGGTTGAATGGAATTCTGTTTTATCGTTTAGAATTAATTCTTTTGTGGAAGGAGAGGAGGCACGAGTAGCAGAGGGCAAAGGTATAATGCAAAAAACGCCAAACAAAAAGACTGAAGCAATAATAAATCGCTTGTTTTAAGACGAAATACAAAGCACCGATTTCTGATGTACAGCGGAGGTTGACTTTGACGAATGTTAGTAGGGATTCGTGTCCATGGAGATCGTGCCTTGTCTACTGCAACAGTGGAAAATTTTTGACAAGGTCATGGACAGTTTGTTTGTTCTCACATTAAGAAGTTATTTCTTCCTTCGAAATGCTGAAGCCACCCTCTGACTTTAGTGAAGCAATTTCCGGCTCTTCGCAACGGGGAATCTTTGCAAATTGGATATGAAAGAATGGTCAATATTGAGCGAGATGAGAAAATTTGCTTTTAGTAGATCACAGTTTTAGATTTGTGTGGGGAAATATTTCTAAAATGATTCATGTAAAAAATGTTAGCAACACTTCGATGCATTGCTAAGAGCAAGAAAGATAAGAAACCATTATTGCTTTTAAGAATATTCGATTAATTAATGGTTTGTTAACATAGCACTTCGAAGCAAACTAAGGGATATTGGCGAAGGATTTCATAATTTTCAATCTCGATCAAGTGACGAGGATGACATCTGAACTTGCGTACGATTATCCAAACTTCCACGCCAACGTGAGAACTTCGAGTCACGACAAATATAACAAACATGAACTTTTCTACATAATGCCAGTTTTGAGCTAGCAACCACAACCAGTCAATTACCATTGCCTTTAAAAATAACCACATACTCGCATGCTAAACCTTTCATGAATATAACAATTATTGAAAAAAATGGAATGTAATCAGAAATCTAGTTATAAGATAGAAAAATTATTTCATTGGATCAAGAAATTTCGAAAATGAAATTTATATACATAAAAAAAATTAATGACAAGGCCTTGGCTAATTTTTTTAAAACAAATTATAAAAATTATTAGTATTATTAGGAATTTTTTTTATTTAGATTTTTGTGGATCACTCAAATGTTATTAAAGATATTTCACAGCGTATGTTTGATTTACGGTCTAATTCCTGAAATAATTCTTTAAAAAAATTGGAAATGAAGTGTCACACTTCTAGTCATATAATCAATTAAATTGTAACGTTGACAAAAAGTATAAGTAGTAAATAAACAATAAGCGTATTTTAAAATAAAACATTAAAAGAGAGGAAAAGCCTTTTCGTCTAATTTGCATTTATTAATGAGAAGGCATTAGAGTGAGTTAATATTAACGTCGCTCTTTTCACCTACTCAAGGGCTTTTGCTAGCGGACTTCGTAATCTTGAACCGTGGTCAATAGACAAGGACGACACCTGTGTGAGCTGGCATTCTCCCTCTCCTAACTTCCACACCACACCAATTGGAGGACGATTGAGCTTCGACAGATTTAACGTGCATCGCTCCCCTACACGACGGGTCTTCAGCTGTACTAGACTCGAATCCTGACACACCGATTACAATTCCGTTACCTTGACTACTAGGGAGAAGGCATCAGAAGTAGTATATTTAAATTTTGTCTTAGATTAGAACGATGTAATTTAATAGTAAAGAAAATTCAAAAGGAAAATGAAAAATTTAAAAAAAAGTTTGTTAATGTCTAGTGCAAGAACCTATCAAAAGTGTCTGTATTTGAAAAAAACTCATTTTTAAATTAAAATCTAGTGTATCGACGAATGCTACTTTCTTTTCAAAACATGAAATTCAACCTTCGCGAGTAAAAATTTAGAAATATCTTAAAAGTTTACTATACTAGAGCAGAATATGAAAACTCAATACTTATCAAGAAACGAAGAATTGTATAATAAACATTAATTTTTTTAAAATGTCTGTCATTGTTTTTATTTATATGCTTTATTTCCACCAAAATTTACACAATGAAAAAATTTTAATATGATTTTATTTTGTTTCGTTGTTTTTTATATTGTTTTAAAAGCACATTAATTTCAATTAAGCAATTCTTTTAGCTGGATTCAAAGCTAAAGATGAAAAGAATAGAATAGAATGAAATGAAAGATTCGAGTACAAAACAAACTAAGTGCTTCTTAATTATTGCGAATTCCAAAGACAGTTCTCATTTTTTGTGTGTTTAAAATCAAACAATTACTGAATCGAAACTTCAATATCCCCATTAGTGTCACGAATTACAAATTTCCCTAAAGCTTTTCCCTTAAAAAACAGGTTCCGAAAAATTCCCACCCACCCCAATTCGAGACCTTGTAACACCTAGAAACATTGACGTCGATACCTGGTGACTTTTTTTCTTTATTTTCTTACCCTTTTAATGTTTTGTTTACCTTGGAAACCATGGGTTAGCAAAACAAGCCGCCTACACTCGAGACGCTCCAGCAGGTATATAATACCTGCTACCGTTGCGAAAACAAAAACTGCCGAATCGAAGTGAAGTGGGTGAAAAGAAAGATGGATTCGTAAATGACGTCATGATGACGTCAAAAGGCGACCGGGATTCTTCTCCGCTTTCTTTTGTTTATTTTCAGGAATTCCCGGGCATATATTTCCCCCAGAAACATTGCTGCCGACTGCAGTAATTCTATATCCCCTCAAAGTTTCATCACTTATATCAAGAAATGACAAAACAAGCTGTATCTGCTGAAGACGCGACGATAGCTGACAGGTTATACGTAATAGAATGTTTTCAATTTACCAGGAAAAAAAAGAGAAATATCTTACATAAAAGAAGTTTATCAAAGCTAAGCAAGGAAATATGTAGTCATTCCATCTGTTCCCCTTTCATCTAAACATATTTTTTTACTACACAATATGGTCTACGAACAGATTTCTTTTAAAAAAATAATATTAATGAACGCGTAATTTTTGTATTTATGTAAGTTTCTTTTAATTGTTTATTATTATTGATTGGCTTATTAATTGAATAAATTGCTTCCGATAATTTCATTGAATAGATATGTATAAAAAACAAAATTGATTTAATTTTTTTTTTTTTTTTTTTTGTAGTCTTTCATTGATACTAAGCGGTCAATTCGTTGTCATCGACGCTCAAGCTCTCAGCTGTGAAGCTCCGACTTTTTACTAAGGATTCGTCGCATGGAATAATGAAGGATACTGCACGTTTAAAGGAATTGAATCTAAAGAAATATAAATAATTAGGCGCGTTAAAAAGTTTAAATTCTTGGCCAACTTTATACTTCAGTTTTTTTAGTTGTTTTCTACGAAAGTCTGATTCAGTTAATAATTTCTTACAGTATACACACAAAACAATCTAATTTTTTTTTATTTACACAACAAGATAATTTACCGTAACTTTTCATCCCTTTTCAAAAAAGTAAAAAAAAGTAGTTTTCCTTTTTTCACACGATATTCATTGTACACCAACTTATTTATTTTTTATTGTTTCGCAATTTTACGAGGATTTCTTAAAGTCTTATCTGAAAATATGTTTCATCATACTATGTTCATATTAACATGCATATCAAGTTGCTGAACTCAACCAACATACTGAGGAAAGCAAGAAACATACTAACGGGGAGCATATTTTCTTATAACATATGAGTATTTTTCTGAAATAGTGGTAGCATTACAATCTCAAAAAATTTTACAAAAAAAAAAAAAAAAAAAAAAATACAGATTTTATATATTACGAATAATAAAACTGTGAATAGATATAAAATACAAGTTCCTAATCACTAAAGGTTCAATTGTATTTTGTCAAGAAAGTCTTGCAAACAAAGCAATCCTGGAATGGAACCAGGGGCGTTTTAAGACTTCTTCAGGCCTAGGGCCCTTACGCCCTGGGCCCCTACTCAAATGAAAGCCCCACCTATGACCCTTAAGAGTAGACAGTACTTTGCAAAGGTTATCAAAATACTCGTACAAACAATAACCCGAAACAAATGTGCATGATTTACAATCGCACAAACCTGATCGACCGCTTGGCACCTTTTGACTGAATGAGTAATGATGGTATATGGTGGTATGTCTAAGCCTATATATGAACAATGATCGTCATATGTAGCCAGTTGACATATCGTCCGAAATTCCCAGTTTTTTGGAGAAAACAGCTAGAAATAATATTTGACATTTGAAATTATTCGAATCAGGATCTTATTAAAGCCGAGTCGAGAACGAGACAAGGCCCCCATTGTGACCGAGGTTTTAGGCCCAGTTGACCCATGCTTTAAGATGTCCCTGAGTGGAACCAAAAATCCTTGTGGATCCAAGCATTTTCAATCAAATCTTATAATTATCGAAACATCTAGCATTAACTTTCAATTGAAGTTGTTTCAGTGCAATAGCTATCTACTGTATCAACTAAACATTTATACTTTTTAATGGTGGGATAAATCGTTTAATCAAAATAAAAGTTGAATTTTAGCACATAATTTGAGTACAAATATCAGTTTCGATTACAAATTTCACGCACGAAAATTAATTATTGCTATAAATGCATTGGGGATAAACTCAGATTACAAGAATTTCAATCATTCAAAAAAGAGACTAACTTACGTGATACAGTTCACATTTCTTAAAAAATTCTACATTACTTAAATTGGGCATTTAAAATTGGTATATTTTTAATGAGCTCCTAAATTTAATTGAGATTTCAAATATGTGTGGGAAATCATTCCCTCTGTTCAACTATCTCCATTTTTTTTTAAAAATCCGGAGAACATTTTCAAGACCACTCGCTAAATTCTTTTTCTTGCTGGCATGCGTGTTCCGATAAATATTGAAGCTTGAAAAAAGATATCCTCCTTTTTTTCTAACCTTTTACAGTGTTTTAGAAAAAGACAAATTTCATTCCATATCCATTTTTAATATCTTAAAAGGGAGGTATTGAAAAGGGTCCCTTAATTTGTGAGCTGCTTCGACTGTTGAGTTGGACTCAAACGCTCTCTCTCTCTCTCTCACACAGGATAATTTATTTATGACCACTTAGCCAAATAATCCGTGAATTTGTGAAGCATATTACTATTGACACCGAACTTCTTATTCCCTTGATATTTTAATTCCAAGCAAATTTTAATTTCCAAGATTTTTTTATTATTAAGTATATAACAATATTTCGTTCTAGTAATTTTAAACTTTAGGAATTATGATGAGATAATAAATTCTTTAATTGAATAGGAACACCATAGCTATATACATTTACCTTATCCCCAGTTAATCGATTCGTATTTAATTGATGTTGCACTACGAAGCAATGTGAGAGCCACTGGTGCCGGACTTCGTAATTTTGAGTCACGATAAAGAGACGAGAACAACACCCGAGGTGGCATTACCGCACCTATCCAACATGTGGATTTGGACTCCCAATCGATTTTAACACATATCAGCCCCTCTACAAAGCAGAGGATCAGTGATATTAGGACTCGAAACGCCGAATCGGCAGAAGTGAAGTCGGACACAAGCTTTCGATCTTTAATTACTGCAGCCCTTCTCCACAATTATAGAATAAGCAAAAATCTAATCAAATAATTCTAAAATGCTATTCTTGACTTTTAATAAAGAATTGTATGTATCTTGAAAAATTACTATAATATTTTGTGTCATGTTTGTTTCCATATAAATTCAATATGTATTGATTTATTGATTGACTGAAACATAAATGTAAAATCGAAAAATGAACTTTGAAAATATAACATTCTAGTAAATAACACATTACACAGATAATCAGATATTCTAACATTAAAGTATGTGTTTATAACCTTTATGAAATGATAAAGTTTAAATAAAACTAATCTAGGAATAGGAAATAATCTAAATAGGAAATAATAAAGCTCATTTTCCCTTTTTCCTACGGCAAATATTAAAAAAATCATTATTCTTTTCATTTAAGGGGAAAAAATTAAGGTTTATAGATATAATTAACGAAATTTTATAACTTGAATTAATATACAGTATCTGTATGGTCTTAGAAATACTTTAAAGCTGCTCGTGGTGATCAGTCAGACAACCGGGACGTCATCTGCTAATACCGCATTTGCATAACTATTTATACAAGTCGCATGAAATATTGAAACTAAACGTAGTGGCGCAAGAGCCCGTGAGGGCCAAGGCCTACTGTGCCCATCTCAGTATGCTTGACCTTGGTCACTGAGGTGCATGAGCAGATGTTCCGGTGAGGTCGTCAGTCTGGCGTGAAACCTCAAGTGTTAAGTCCCCGAGCAAGCTCTTGGTACTCATTTATTGACCCACTGAAGGGATGAAAGGCTGAGTCAACCTTGCTCATCCCGGGGATAGAACCCCGGACCAATGGTGTGGAAGTGCGATACTCTACCACTCGGCCACTGGGTGAGTGAGTGAATATTAACGTCGCATTGTTTAGCTACACGAGGGCTTTTGGCAACGGACCTCGTAATTTTGAACCATGATCAAGTGACGTGGACGACACCTGAGCTGGCACCCCCTCTCCTAGCTACCACACCACACACCAACCGGAGGACGTTTGAGCTCTCGACAGATTTAACGTGCATCGCTCCCCTACACGGACTCGGGCACTGGTCTTAAATATCTGATGAAGTCCACTCGGCCATGAGATATTTAAAGCCCAGATAAATTGAACCCACCCATTATTATGCGAGATATGGTGAATTTTTTTGTGTGGAAACAATGCCGAATCGAATTCTCGCTTCCCACTGCAAAGGACACTTTCTCTAATAAGCAATTGCGGCCCATCTTAGTAATTAAAATTTTCCTTAAAATCAATGTCAGATTAATTTAATTCTTTTATCTGTTGTTGAATGATTATTAACAATGCATTCTGAAGGAATACCACCGGCGTGTCATGAGTTCGAGCCCAAATGCAATTGATCTGTCGAGGCTCAATATCTTCCCGTTGGCGTGGTGTGAATGTTTGGAGTGCCAGCTATGGAGTCGTCCTAGTCATTTTACCATGGTTCAAAATTACGAGGTCCGTCACCAATAGCCCTCGTGTTGATTTAGAGAACGACGTTTATTAAACGCTATTGATGAAAGATCTCCCAGTTTCGAATCACGGTCAAGTGACGAAAACGATGGTGGAGCTGGTATTTCATTCAACAAACTTCTATACCACACCAACGTGAGGACTTTGAGCCGCGACATATTTAACGAGCGTAAGCCTCTCTACACGGCAAATCTGCATGTCTCAGGATTTTTATAAATGCAACGTGGGTTGTGTGTGTATGTGAGTTTACAACCCCGAACACTCGAGTATGCGGTCACAGCTTTTATCTATGGCAAATTAATCAAATTTCACTATCAAACAAATTTTTCAGTATAAAATCGTGTTTTTCAAACTTAAAAATAAGTCATATGGATTTATGAATTCTTTTTAATAACGTTTTTCTTTTTTCTTTTTTGATTTTATTAATCAAATCGATTAGCAAAACCGATTAGTCGAGTTTTATCATTGATTCAATAAAACCCCTTAATGATTAAAATTTTGTTGTTTTGCTTAACTTTTTTTTAAAAAAATTCCTTCTCATTATCAGTATTATCATTAATTTTGATTTCATTTGGTAAAAACTAATTTAGTAATCAGCAGTAAAAAAAAAAAATTAACTAGAAACGTCTTTACGGCCACAAAGCATATTATTTCCTTCTCTTTCAACGCAAGTCAGTACCTTAAAATAAGAAATTGTTCTGCTTAACTGTTTATATAACTAAAATAATCACCACAAAACTGTTACTAGGCATATCCGATTTTCCCACCGCTATTATTATTTTGAAACTCAATAGTAATAAACACGAGAGAGAGAGCTAATTAGTCTATATTGAATTTCCTCTTCATTTCCTTCAGCTATATTTTGTGCTAAAATTCTATCTACCGATGACTTTCTTTTATATTTTTGTATAAATTGTCTGAATGTGAATAACAAAAATATTAAAATGTTATTTTTTGAATAACGAAAAAAAAAAAAGAATTTATACACTTTTTTAGTTCACACAGGAGAAAATAACTGCTCAATTTCTGAAATATTTATTTTGTTAAATAATTTTTTAAGAGCACCACTCTCACAATGAGAGGGTTATATTAACATCGCACTTTTGAGCAGCACGACAAGTTATAGGCGACGGACTTCTTAATTTTAAACCATAGTTAAGCGACGAGGAGAGCACCTGAGTTGACACCCACCAGACCAATGGAAGGACGTTTGAGCCTCGACAGATTTAACTTACAGCTGTCTTCTCTACACGGTGGGTCTTCAGTGGTACTAGGCTCGAGCTCATAACACACTTTGAGCAATTAGGCTATCGTGGCCACTGCACCACTCACACAATAACTGACCGACCACTGTAGGCATATAGTCGTGAAGTCGTGACCGGCTTTGTTTCGAGCCACAGGTTCGAGTAATGATACTTGTAAAGACTCGTCATGTACATAGGCTAATGTACGTTAAATATGTCCAGACTCAAAATCCTCACGTTTGGCGTGGTATAAAAGTTTGGAGAGCGGAACGCTGGCTCAAGTATCATCCTCCTCCCTTCCCCATAGTTAAGGCCGCGGTAGCCAAGTGGTCAAGGTATCGGATCATGGCTAGCGTGTCATGAGTTCGAGCCCAGTACCACTGAAGACCCGCCGTGTAGGGGAGCGATGCACGTTAAATCTGTCGAAAGCTCAAACGTCCTCCCGTTGGTGTGGTGTGGTAGTTAGGAGAGGGGGTGCCAGCTCAGATGTCGTCCTTGTCATTTGACCATGGTTCAAAATTACGAGGTCCGTCACCAAAACCCATCGTGTAGTTGAACAGTGCAACGTTAATATTCACTCACTCACGCTGAAATTATTAATCTGGCAAATCTGCGGAAACTAAAAATAAAAGTTAAGGATTTTATAATCCTTTAATAAATGTAAATCTACTAAATAGGACAATTCAATTAATGTAAAAATGAACTTGGCGAAGAAAATTTGAATTCTGAGGGTAAGAATGTTATAATAGAAACATGAGTATTGTAGAATACGAGTACGTATAATCATGAATGTAATTATAAAATGAAAAAATTGACTCGCGTGGTAGGAATTCAAATAGGCTTAAAACAGGAGAGAGCTTTTCTTCTATGAGAAAGGGACGAAAGCATTCTAAGGAAATTACAATGTCGTTTTAAAATTGCTCATCAGGTCTAGTAATTCTGAAAATTTGGTTTTAAGATAGGGCTTGTATTTGTCAAAACGTCATGGGAAGATAGACAGGAAATAAAAAGAAAAGGTAAAAGATTAAGATTAATAGTTATATGATTATTTTATTTTTTTTCCTTTTGGTGCAAGAGTAATAATTAAAGCATTTTCACGTTGGGTGAGTTATATTGGCGTAGATAGTTCTGAGTGGGCAGTGTATCAAAATTCTTCGAGGGCCCTTTTTACGGTTTTTTGCTTACACATTTTGTGGCCCTTGGAGTTTGGGGGGGGGGGGAGCGTATCATTGATATGGTGGTAGCTACGCCTTTGGTGAATAAGTGAATATTAACATCGCCCTATTCAGCTACACGAGGGCTTTTGGTGACGGACCTCGTAATTTTGAACCATGGTCAAGTGACGAGGACGACACCCTGAACTGTCATCCCCCTCTCCTAACTTCCCCACCAACGGGAGGACATTTGAGCTTCGAAAGATTTAACGTGCATCAGTCCTTCTACACGGTGGGTCTTCAGTGGCTCTAGTCTAGTTCAAACCCTAGTATACCAATTCGCAGCCCCGTTGGAAAAAAAAAAAAAGAGTTCAAACCCTAGTACCGTGGAAGACCAGCCGTGTAGAGAGGCTGATGTACGTTAAATCTGTTGGGGCCCAAAGTCCTTCCGTTGGGGAGAGTGAGGTCAAGCTATGAGGCGCCCTCGTCACTTAACCGTGGATAAAAATTACGAGGTCCGTCGCCAATAGTCCTCGTGTTACTTTATAGTTAAAGGCATGGAAGTTTATTGACGTCACACTGTAAAACATGTATCAGCACCAGGATTCGGATCCGCAACACGACAGTCACGAGTTTAAGACAATAACCACTAGGTTACCGCGGCAACCATGCACTGTAGGGAATACCGACAATAAAGAAGATTCCATGTTACTACGGTAAAAGATAGCAAATCGAAGTTTTAAAATGATCAATTCATGAAGCATTTTTAACGTGGAAAATTAAGAATAACTATTAAGCAAAACAATAAGAAATATTCTATTTTTGTACATTTTTAATGCATATAGTTTTTCATAAATTCGAATAATTTATTCTAAAACAAGGAAAAAGTTACAGAGAAGAATGAAATGTTCCTAAAAAGCATGGACACCAAAAAAATATAGTTTGATATTATGTAAAATAAGTCTATTAAAATACCTTTTAAAAATTTTATTTTATTGGTAAGAGATCAGAGTTTTAATAAACGCTCTGAACATTAATTTCAAGGAATATTTATTATAACGGATTTTTGTTCCAGTTATAAACATTTTAGCACCTATGACAGAAAAATGTGTTATGAAGCTTACATTAAACATATCTTCATCGGTTTAATTGTTTCTAGATTTTAAAAAGGCAGAAATATTTTCAGTCTAAAATCATAAAATTTAAATAATTTATTTAATTAATTCGAAATTTTTTTAATGTTTTCAAACAATTTAAAAGTAAACTAAACCTTAGAATTAAATAAAAGACTTCAAAAAAAAAATTCTAAGCAATTAGAATGCAGAAACTTCTGAAATAAATGTGGCGAAAAATATCTAATCGTAATCTATCAATGATTAAACAGTCTATTTTCAGTTGTTAAATTCTACTCGGTTAAATTCTTGCAGAATATCAAAAGAATTTAAACAGAACACTCAAATATATATATAAAAAAAAGGCTTTTTCCCCCAAAATCTCAGAATATTGATAAAAAAAAATCTCACCCAAATAAAAAAATATATAAATGTTTCTAGATTTCAAAAATTTAGCCTTTTATTCATTTAAGCCTTTTTATTAATAATTAACGAAAAAATTTCTTTAAAAATGTTAACTTATTTTCTCTTTTCAAGTTTTTTTTTTTTTGTTCTTTTTTTCCATTAAAAATAAACCAAACAAGTATGAAAAATTTCTCAACTGCAAGTTTTAAAACGTAAAAGAATAATAAGATACCAAAAAAAGGATGCACGATTCTTTATAACAAATATCTGGATTATATTTTTGTTCCATTACTAACGTATTAAATTTAAACATAACTATTAAAAATAATACATTTATTTTTTATTAATCCTTACGAAACATATAGTTAACGAAGTAATAAACAGTTCTTTTTGTGCAAATTAATAAATTTAATAAATACCAATCTTATAAGGAATATAAACTTAGTTTTAAACGAATATTTCGATGCTTAGATTCTACGCCAAATAAACATTTATTTGTAATATAATAACAAAGAACAAATTAGTACTGTAATTTAACCTTGTCTCTATTTATGCAACCCAATTTCCGTGTCTTAATTTTTCTAAATTCATAATTAAAGTTTTTTAAAAAAACGAAATAACTTACCGCTCTATCACAACTCGACCATCTCTGGTAGTTAACCTAAGCCATTCAAATAACTTTTACCGTGTAGGCGGCAGAAAAGCAAAAGAATATAACACTTTAAAGTGTAGCTACAATCTACATATCTAAATGGAGATTTAAAGTCGCCTTTAGCTGTAAAATTTATTTATTATCCATTATTTCGAAGTCCGCCTACACTTGGATAAAAATTATGATGTTTTTTTCGTCCATCGATTAAGTTAGATTTTAATCTTGAACAAGAAATAAAAGAATAAAACGATTCTCTCATAAACAGCGCCATCTTTTGGTTACTGATGATTGTTTTCCGCTTTAAAACAGCTGCGTTCGATAACCGGAGTTTTGTTTTGAAAATCGAATTATTGTTTCTGGCCATTAGATAAGTTCCATTGTATAATATTTGCAAGAATTTTCTGAGGAAGAAAAATGAAAAATTATTCATCGTTGTCAAATGAAAAAAAAGTGCTGTAATGTTAATTGAAAACTCGCAAAATCATTAAATAATAATGCATTTTAAAAAGCATTCCGTTCAAATGCAAAAAAAAAAAAAAGGGGGGGGGGTAATATTTCTAAGTAGCTTGTGGATTTAGTTCCTTTAATTTACTTATCTGCAATTTTTTTTACTTCAATTAATTTTTAATTAATTTAAACTTTTTTTTTCTTAAGAGATTATAATTTTTTTTATAATTGCGTCATTTAAAATAAAACTAATCGATGTGCATTAAGCATTTAAAATGGTTTAATTATCGTTTGCTAGATGAAAAATATTGTAGTTCTTTATTCCTATAGCAAGAAAACAAGCATTCGGCCTTATAAAATTGTAACAAAAATTTTTTCCTCGATTTTTACTTTTATTTTCTGATAATTTGACATTAGAAAAAATAATGTTTTTTAGCAACGGTATATGAAAAAAAATATCAAGAATTAGGATTTATTTGATTCGTAATCTATAAAATCTTTTATTTATTTTAATACATGGACTAACGTGTTTCAAAGTCATGAAAATTTTCTTAGAGCTGTAATTTTTTTTAGAGTTACTGTATGAGAAAAAAATAATTTTTTTTTCTATTAATAATTTTTAAGAAAAACTATAAGAAAAACTTTTTTAACGTAATATGAGTAAATACTTTTTACTAATAGAGAGTTTTAGCTTTTAAACCATTTTAGCGATAGTATATTCCCATCTCATATTCCTTTAGCAATTTAAAAAATCCAATTGAATTTTTTTCCCCAATTTTTGAAAAAAAAGTTTGTTTTTAAATTATTTAAAATGTTGACTGCAAAAAAAAAAAAAAAAAAAAAAAAAAATAGTGACTAATTTTTTTAACAAAAATCTGAATTTAAAAACAGTATTAAGTTTTTCTCCACGTTTTTTTTAAAACTTATTATTGTACATAAATAAAATTCAAGGTGTTAGTATTTGATTTATGTAATGTAAATTATCATTCTGTGATGAACTTTTTTTTATCAATTGCCAATAGTTTGTGTAACACCGCTTAAACATTATTTTATGAATCTCCTTTTAAAAATCTGATTCAAATATTAAAAAAAAAGTTGGTTCAAAAGTTTAATTTTTATTAGACTGCATATGCTAGTTATTTTTAGAATTTTATTCTTACTTTTCAAATGTCTTTTATTTATATTAAGATTTTAATACACTTTGAAAATTATTCTGATTGCTGATATTGATACGATTTTTGTGTCTTTAGCTAAAATTTTATAAATAGTAATTACGTAATACTGATCATGATTGCTTTATTATATTACGGGTATCAATGGGACTAAAACGTTGCTTAATGTTACCAATATCAAAAGATTTTTCAAATTACATCTTTACTGCAAAAAAATTATTAATTAAAAAAATTATTTATTCTCTCAGAAAAGAAATAAATAAGAGTTATTTCAGCGTTAGACTGTGAAGCTACATTTGGGCTATTAGCAGCGGACTATGTAATTTTGAGCATTGGTCAAGTGAAGAGAGCGACACCGGAGCTGGCATCGCTCTCTCCTAAATACCACACCACATCCAAGGGCGTATGTTTGAGTCTCGACACATTTAACGTGTTGCATCGGTCCCCTACACATAGGAAATCTTCAGCGACATCAGGCTCGAACTCATGACATACCAGCTACTAGACCGCGACCTTCACCACTAAGCTACCGCAGCCATCAGTGAAGATATAAATGATATAACTATAAGCAAAAGACTGTGTGTGTGTGCGAATAAAATCTTTCATAACTTTTGTCATACGGTAGAGCTGCCGATTAACTAGGTCATGTTCCAATGTCTGCTTCAAATTTGTTGTTTTTTCATTGTAGATAGTGTTTATAAAGCTCGATAAAAACTTGCTTTTACGTACGGTAAAATCCGGCGTATAACTCGCACCTATACTTTCAAGCTGCATTTTTTAGTTTTTAGGTATATTCGGCTTATAACGCGCACTTTCTTTTTTACGATGGAACCTGAATTGTTCAAGTGCAATGCTGTTATGTTTTGAAGTCATTTATTTGGGGTAAAACTTTGAAAACTTTTGAAAAAATAGTATACTTATAGAACTACAACCCTTTAACTTCATTAGGTATGCCATTTCTTTTAAATAAAAGTAGCATTTCAATCCATGTAGAAGTCTAATTTTTTACGTTTATCTCTTTCTTTATTTTTGAAGCTATATATCATTTTTATACCCGATCTTGTTTTTTGTGTTATAAGTGCGCGTGCTATACGCAGGTTTTTAAGGTAAATAAGATAACTCAATCACAGCTTGATAATGGGAAGAAATGCAAAGTAGCTGCCTAATATAGTTTACATGAACATAAAAACTACAAGTTCAAGATTAGTCAAATCTTTTTCAACTCCGGATTTTGAGGTGAAGTTATTCGAGAATTTGAGTAGTGAGATATCAGCTCAGGAAAGGAATTTGTTATCTGACAAGAGTTGGATGTATATAAAGAAATTTAATTACTTACTAAACCATTATACATAATTTCAATAAAGTACTAATTAAAATAAAACTAAATGATAATCATTCCGCACTTATTATTCCATGAAATATTACTAATAAGCAAGCTATTTAACTAAGTTATTTATTAAATTTTTGGTTGCATTAGAGCTTTTAACATAGTTTTCTTATGGTAATTTATCTTAAAGTCAATATCTATTTTTCTCAATATCTATAGTCGCCCATCCGGGATAGTGGTTAGCGACGCTGACTGCTGTGCCGTAGGACCTGGGTTAAAATCTCGGAAAAGGCATGGATGTTTGTAAATATATAGTGCCTTTGTGGCATGGGATACTCTAAATAGCCGTTCTACCTACCTCTCGTGAGGTTGGTGGAAGAGGAAGAGAGGATCGGGGCCCCTAACCCACCTAGGGTATTCTCCCTCTAAATTGGAAGGGAACGAGCTAAATCGTGCTGTCACATGTATGGTGTTCAAGGCTACGGCAAACGACAAGCGTACATCTAGCCCCTTGCCATAATGAATTTCGTGGGCTTAGACCTGACGCAGTCGAGATCAGGTGGCATAAGAAGCAATAACATTTTTCTTTCTTTTAGTATACAACACCACACAAGAATCAAAAAAGAAATGAAAATCATAAAACAAATGACTCAATTCGTTGCAGCAGTAATTGCAAATCTGATAGTATAACCTGCTTTTTCTCGATACAAGTAATTTTGAAAGCAAATAAACAAATACTAATAAGTTCAATACCATTTTTAATAGATATAACAAGTTATTTTGTAATAATACAGATAACACTGAAAGAAAAATAGTTGAAAATAAATGTATTCTTATGGTATTTTAAAAAGCTATTCGTAGATTTTTATCTCAAAATATTAAGAATATCTACCAGATTACTTAAATATCATGTACAAGTCAATAAATACCACGTAACTCGTCTTTTTTATTGTTTCCAAGCGTAGTGGCACAGATTGGAAAAATTTCAGTTGTATCTAAAAGCGTTTTATGCTATTTTTCTTGCAGAAGTTGTTTTAGGTTATCCTAACTCATTGTTTTATGTTTTTCATATCTTTTTCGAGCATAGATTTTAAACTTTTAATGGCATTGACATCTGGAGATTATGGTGGAAAACTTAATCCCTGCTTATAGTTATAAAAATACCACATCTATATACGTTTTACCCCCCTGTATGTTTCGTGTCATTATACTACAGAAATATGAAGTTTCTATTCAAACCTAGCTTATCGGTGTCGTATCACAAATTATTCTTCATATTTAAACAAATCATATGGTTCATAATACCTTCAATGCACACTCCTCTTACGGTCATGCATTTCTAAACATCAAGAACCTCTTCCGTTCTCCTGTGTGGCAGTTTGACATGAGTATTTTGGATCAAGAGAAGTGTTCGGCTTCTTTCAAGCAATGTGAAAACAATTGCTACCAAATATATGGAATTTACTAAAGTGTATAAAAAAAGCTATCTCCTTATCTAAAAGTTATAGGTCTTTAGCTGGCGTTTTAGTTAGGGTTTGCAATTCCGTGTTATATTTTCATTCCCGGGATAAGTATAGCATAATTTTCACGAAGATTGAAATAACAACATGGTTAGACTTAACACGTATTTATTAGGACAGAGAGTTCCTTCAACTTTCCTTCTAGTTCCTTCAACTGGAGGGACTCAGCTTTTATAAAGCTAGAAAAATATTCGAGAAAAAACTGAGCATGCGCGATCACGCGCTGCATCTAATTTACGTACGTACGAGAAATATCTGAATAGTAAAGAAAGTTCTAGAATCAGCCAGATTCAGAGAAATAATAAATAATATTTTTAAATTAAAACTCCAGTCTTTGGATGAAAACGCACTGGTTCGGATTCGAATCAGCGATCGACGGATCTTCAGTCCAGTGCTCTAACGACCAAGCTACAGTGAATGATTGCACTTCTTCCTTTATACGGCAATATTTATGAAAAATACTTGCAAATTAGCATAGTTAGAATCACATAATGAAAATGAAAACATAATTAAAATATTGGTTTAATATTGTTATTTATTGAAACGAATCGAAACAAAATTTAATTCATCATAACAA
>BMAO01030249.1:0-17550 GCA_019973975.1 Trichonephila clavata
CTCTAACATTAAATAAACATGCGTTTTGAAATTTTAAAAATGTGTGTAATGAAAATAAATGTTCCAATTTTTCATTTATATAATCAAAAATATGATCGCCTTTTAATATATTTATTTTTATTTACTTTATAAATCTTATTTTGTAAACTTAATTTAAATAAAAAAAATTCTTAAAAGTATTTTCTGACATACCTACTATTGAAGCAAGTTAAAAAATTTTTTATATTCGAATGCATTTCATTTGCTAATTTTAAATAATCTACATTTTTACTGGCCGATATTAAGAATTACTATTATGATGGATTCTAGAGAGAGAGACACACACAAGCTATTTCTCATAGACTTTTAGTATTATTCTCTGTGTTTCATTTGTAAAGTTCAATTGCATTACAACAGTTCGAGTTAAATTTTTAAACATGCCAATTGTATTAAATATTCCCGAAAGTTCAGAAAAGAATACTAGTTTTTATTTTTTAAAACATATTATCCATGTCTCTTTTAATACCAAATAGTATTATTTAATTTCTGTTCGCAAGACTTAATTGATCAAGATGAGATCAAAGCAAATAATAATATTTTAAAGACTACTTTTTTTTGAGTTGTTGGGAACGAGATTAAATCCAAAGTTTAGTTGTCCTTTTTGGCAACTCAAGTTTTAAGAACAGTTCCGTTTTTTGAATTTGCAATAAAAGGACGATGTCGAATTCAGTCTAATTCAATGCTCAAAACTAGATAGATGTATACCAGCAAAATGCATATTTAAATCACTTTTTAGATAGAAGAATGCTGCAAATCTAATCATGCTTTGGTTAAGTGCCCTACAGAAATCTACCTTTTTTTGTGCAGGTTATTTCTTTTGCATCAGCTTAACCTTAACTCTTTACCTACCGCATTATGATTTACAGCAATTTTTTTGTCATGCAATAATTGTTTTTGAATCACTACACTGGAATTAAAGGATATACATAAACAAAATACTCAAATTTGGGAAATTAATCCGGTAGAGCTAATTAATTAATTAAAGAATTCAACTGTAAATTAATTAATACAATTTCACTAAAAATAAATAATCAAATCACTTTCTAAGTCTTCATTAACGTACAAAAAAAAGACACCTTTGACATTAACTACTTTTTCGGAACAAAAATGAAAATCTTCGCAATCCCATCAAAATGTCTGCTGAAAACGCAATTACTGCAAAAAACTATATTCGCTTTCCCCGCTAAAATACTCATCATAGAAACTGTGCTGCCAAATATCGTCGAAGAGTAGATTTAAAAGGATATTTCTGCGGAATAGTCAAAAATGGAATAGTTGCAAAAATGGTTATTCTATGTAATTTTAAAACGAGTGGTATTTATAAATACCATCGGTAGATAAAGGGTTAAGGCTATAAATAAGTTACAGGAATGTTTCTCTTTCTTTTATGCTAAATGAGTTTTCATATTCTCATTATAAGATTCTCCTACACGAGTCTCATTTCGAATTCAATAATACAATACTAACCCAACTTTCTTCCTCAAAAATAAGCAGCATCGAATAAATGAAATCCATGAATCTAAAAAAACACAAAGTATTGAAAGTTTCTCTGGAATTACATTTTTCCTTCAAGTTTGAAAATATTTCTCAAATGCCATCATTAGAACATCAAAATAGATCTAAAAGTAATTTCAGAAAGAGGGAAAAAGTATTAATCCAGATAATTTCCACTTTTTTTTGTTCTTTGGATGAATTATTTTTTATTTAAATTGACGTATTAGTTGAGGGGGAAATTAGAGTGTTCATAAAATTATTTTTACGTTCACGACTCAAATGTAGGTATATTGAACCTTAAAATGAAACTTTTCATACTTATACATCATAAGTAATTTTTAAGGAGCATGGTATGATAAAAGAGCTATATATTGAAAATGTATGGCTTATGTTACGGATATTTTTCGAGGAAAATGCGTTCAAAGTTTTCGTTTGTTCCTCATATTAGGCTTGCTTATTAAAGGATGCAATTTCCTAATTTATAAGCATGCATGAATTCCAGAAGTTTCAAAAATATGGTAACATTAAAGTACCGAATACCCTAAAATTGTAAAATGTTGCCCAAAAGTAAAAATTTTTTAAAATTTTTATTTTATAGTAAAATACCAAGTTTTATTATTATACGTTCACTAGAACAAAAAGTACAAGTGTTATAGTAAAAGCAGATACCGTTACTTTAAGCAAGATTCATACACTAAAACACGTTTTACTTGAAATGTGTTTTTTTTTAAAGTTCTCAAACGCGGGGACAGCGATTGCTAAAAAAATTTGAAAATAATGAACTTATATTTTTGTGTGTATGTTCTGTATAATAGTAGAAGTCTTTTAACCTTCAGACTTATCAATCACTGCTTTATTACAGAACTTACAGTCCCTAATGTTAATATAATCATTGTTTTTTTAAGCAATTTCATGTAATAACTAAGGTAAAGTGCTCTGGTTTTTGTAAAAATTAAAATATATCTTATCCTGAAGGTCATTTTAAAAATGTATAACATATTAACATATCAGGATGAAAAACTGAAAATTTGTTTATAGACGTTTTTTACAGAATGGGCCATGTTTATGTTATTTGTTGTAAGTGTTTACTAATTTTTTCCCATTTTTTAGTAATAATAATTTTTTTTCTCTTCTTAATTTTAGCATATTTCTCTTAAAATGTTCTAAAATGTTTCTGAAAATGTTCTACGACATCTAAAATCCACAAACAAATCCCATAAATCCATTTTTTTTTTTTTTAAAAAGCATCGCAAAAAGACGGATAACTTAAGCGAAATTTTTAAAAAATTGAGTATACTATTTGTTTTTTTTTTGTGGTTTTCAAAGCATCTGAAGCATTATCATCTTAATTATCTTATCTTAAGGGCAAAGCTTCAGCTCTGGTGCATAATCATCATCATCTAAGAGTCTTTAAAAGTCATGAGAATAATTCTAACCCATGTATGGTCGATATTTTTAGGCAAATAGAAGCTGGGCTACTTGAAAGGTTATTTCCATCAATAGTCGTAGACAGCCATGATTGGTTACTGAGAGTAGAAGTTAAAGGATTAAAGTACGTCTTATATGAGTAAGAATTTATTGGCCGATTTTGATACTGCCTACAAATTGGACTTGATATAAGATGTACAAAATATGTATCTAGTATATACAATCAGAGCTCTATTTTACTAACCTCTATTTTTGAATTTTTTCTCTAAAACAAGAACATTATGCGATTGAAATATGAATCTTTTTTTCTTCAGGATTTAGAAACTCTAAAAGAAGTTAAAATAACTTTGCACACTAGATAAAAAAATTGTTTTAGGCTGACATATTTCAATTTTATCAAATGATCGAATCAATAATGACTACTTTTATTAAAATATACTTTATATTTAAGTAAGAAGTAAAACAAATATAAAAGACAGAAACTGAAACAAATTATTTACCTGAAGTTTGATATTGTAATTCAACACTTTAAATTGTCTCCAAGAAATAATTAAATTGATACCATAGATATTTATAATAGTTTCTGCAAAAATAAAATATGATTATAAATTTCAAAAAAAAAAAAAGAGAAAGAAAGAAAACCCCCTTTTTTATTCAAATATTTTCATTTGCATAATTTACGAGCACAGAATTGCAAACTTAATTAGAACGGTGTACAAACAGTAACATAAAATTCCAAACACACTTAAAATTTATCATATGTACGTATTAAAAACTCCAGTATTTTTATCCTTTATTAAAGTTGTTGTTTAGTTTAACAGGAATGCTTTAAGCACAATGCAATAGATCATGAAATTTAAACTTTAATAAAATTTTAGCAAAATGGAAAGACCAGGTTGCATTCTTTCTATCCTTTTATACAACGTGAAGCTCTGCATATTAACGCTTTCACTGACCATCCAGAGTTGTCGAGAATAAAAAGCTTTGTTTTTGTTGTGAGCTGGATTTAAATCATGAATTTTAAGTACATACTATGCATTATTCATCGTACTTTAAAAAAGGTAAGCGTTTCCCTTTTTCTTTAAGATTCTAGCACCTAAAATATTTTTATCGGAATAACATGCCAAGGAAAATTATTTTCAGCTTTCTTTATCTTCTGTCTCTATCTTTTTTACTGGAATTTTAGTTATATTTTTTCCGTTTCTTGTAACAGTCAGGAGAAATAATTTCCAAGCTAAACGATATACTTAAAATATACTCAATTATAAAATTAGCATACATGAATGCTGATAGAGTTTCGATACAAAAAAAAAGCTGATTTTCTACTTCCTTTTATATATTGTTTTGAAGGAATTCATTAGAAAGTAAAAATGTTAAAGTATTTTTTTCGGTTGTGACGTGTTAGAAAAGCTCACACAGAATTCGTTATTATGGTAAACTTAAAATTAACTCCTAGAATTATGGTATTATATTTGAAACTCCTTGCATAAAAAGAAAACGTACAGTAGCTTTAATATTTCTGGTTATAGATGTACAAGAAAATTATTTAAAATGTATTTTTTCCTTCAATTTTTTGTGATGAGGCATTTATGCATAAAAACTTTCTTATTTTTGTTATATAAATTCTGAAACTCATTTTTTGCGTAAGAATATAGTATTTGTAGATAATATCAGCATTATAAATTTAAAAAAAAGTCACTAAAATCATGAAAGTTAGATTCAACCTTGATTGTTACCACTGAAGAACTTGTACTTTCTTAGAAGTTATATTTGTTACAAAAATTTAAAATTAACCCGGCACTTCACGCGCGAAAAAAAATTACCTTAATTTCCCTCTCAGGGTATCTCATACCCGAGGGTGTTTACATTCTGCGTTTACCGTAACATTTGCAGACAAAGGTGAAAAATGAAGAAATGTAGGAGATACAATATGTTTATCACGCTTTTCACACGTCAATTTAGTTTTTCTGTTCTTTTTATTAGGGCATTTAGTACATTGTTTATACACTTCTTTAGTCTTCATCGCGAGTAATTTTTTTTTTTTTTTTTGCTGGATCTTATTTATTTTTTTAAATTTTGTAGAAGCATTGCTTGTTGGTTTTTACATTGTTTACATCCTTCAATAAATCGAAATCCAAAACACCTGAGAAATCAATACCAGGTTTAATGTTCAGAAGGTGGTTTCTGACTGTTTAATAAAGTAATTTTCGCATTTACTGTCGCAACGTAGAACAAAACAAAATGTATTGTCATAGGCTAACGATTTCTGGCCATTGAATATGATGCGGTCATTTTATCAAGGACGATAATTGATCCTTCAATTAAATTTTCTGGATAGATTTCAGTAGAGGAATCGTACTTGCTATCATACTCTTCATCATTCAATTCTTCCTCGTCATCCCCGCTAAGAGCCTTTCTTCATCCGAAAATACTGTTGTACTATATCTATGAAATACTGTATCTATTAAATTACTTAAATATCAAATTTCTTCATCATAACTACAATAATGCGCCATGGCATAGGAAAGATTCTAAGGCGTGCTCATACATTCAGAACTATAACGGCGAATCAGGCGCAAAGTATGACATACCCGAATAGGCGGTATCCAAAAATATATATTTAGAATTCGTCTATAAGCTAAGGCTTCTCAAGGGATATGAGCGTAAAGTGAGCTACACCAGAATCTATTCATTTTCTGAAAAAAATTTAGATGGAATCTTGAAAAAAGTTAGGTGGTAAGTATGACATACCCTGCACCTGAAATACCGGGTGAAGAATCATTGTAAGAGAAGTAAAATACTTTCATGGCACACTCTTAACAATTCCTCATTATTTTTAGTATGCCATAATTTTCTGAAATTTCGGCACAAGCCATAGCAAAATTTTGAAATCAAAGCTCATGGTGAGATAATAATTTTAAAAAGAACTTATATGGATTTTACGTGTTAATAAATAATGCTACAGTAGAAGTCCGATAATCCGGCACGTTCGGGACCGGCTCGGTGCCGGACTACCGAAAATTTCGGTCTATCAGGCGGTAATTATAAGAACAATTTGGTTAATAATTAAACTACAAATACAGTATGCAAATACATACAACAAAGTTTATTTTATATTTCATATAATGTATGTACACGTACTGTAAAACATATTTCACTTAGATTTTAAAAAGTCACGAATGTCTTTTTGTTTTCTTGACTTTTGGCGTTTAGTATAAAATTTATTTTTAATGATATGGAAATCAATAATTTCTGAAGCACTGTAGCTAGTACTAGCCTCAGCAAAAGAGATAAACTTATTTAGTGATTCTGCAGCTTCTGCCCAGCTGATTTTTTCCTTTTCTTCCGTTTCGGCATCTGAGTCACTTTCTTCAAGATTTTGAGTAGGCTGAGGGTTTACTACAATGTTGATAATGTCCTCATTGGTTAGTTCTTGTTCAACAAGCTCATTCTCGTCGATTAGACGCCACTCCTCTACCTCATCTTCAGGCAGGTTTTTCAAGGGATTGTCAGCACTTCTAACGACATCCAAAACATTGGTCAGAGCGTCTTGATGGTTTTCTTCCTCCTCGGTCTGTAGAGTTAGGTCAGATGCAGGGTTTGCAGCTGGCCAAAGTTTTCTCCAGCATTTTTGGAGTGTTGTATTTTTTACCTGGTTCCAGACAGTGCAATAGCATAGACGGCATCTTTTACTGTAAACTTTTTTTGAAAATCAGTCACGTCACAGTCGGCATTTAACAGGCCTTGAATAAAAGACCTTCTATAAAATCATTTAAAATTTTGAATAACCCCTTGGTCCATGGGTTGAATCAAAGATGTTACGTTAGGTGGGAGCAGAGTAGCAACACAATATTTCCAGAAACTAACTCATCTACTGGCGGGTGGGCTTTGCAATTGTCCAAAAGAAGGATGGCTTTAGTATCTTCTGGTAGACCAAGGCTTTTGAAGGATTCCTTGACCTCAGGCACAAAGTGGTGAAAAAACCAGTCTTTAAAGAGGGCGGCAGTCATCCACGCATTTGATTGAGCATCGTATTGGACAGGCAAGTGTGTAACATTCTTAAAAGCCCTGGGTTTTGCAGATTTACCTATCACAAAAGGGGTCACTCGGTGGTTTCCAGACGCATTAGCACATAGCAAAACGGTTAATCTGTCTTTGTTTTTTTTAAACCCTTGGCTGCTTTTTCTCCTCCCTCAGATAGTGTAGATGTTGGTAAACATCGCCACAATAGCCCTGTTTCATCAGCATTGTAAATCTGTTCAGGTGTTAAATCATTATCAGCCACGATTTTCTCAAACTCGTCTTTGTATTTTTCTGCAGAGTTTTGGTTTGCTGAAAGTGTTTCTCCAGTTACATCAAGTCTTTGAATTCCTTGCCGAAACTTAGTTTCTGAGCCAACCATCAAAATAATTACATTCACTTTCAGCAACTCCTAAATCTTGGCCGAATTTCTTTGCCTTTTCAACAATCATTGGCCCTGTTACCGGCTTTCCTTCAGAAAGTACTGCACTAAACCATTTGAACAATACACTATCTACCTGTTCCAGTTTTGGATTTTTTAATGTTTGTCTAGAAGCCAATTTTTCAGTTGTTACCGATTGAGAAGCAAACTTCATTAGTTCATCTTTTTGTTTTTTAATGTCATAAATTGTTGATGATCCAATATTAAACTCATTCATTAAAACATTTCTATTCTGGCCTTTTTCTAGCCGTTTGATGAATTCTAGTTTCTGATTGAGAGTCAGTGTTACGTGTTTTCGTTTCTCTCCTTTTGAACTCGAAGGCTTAGGTTTTGAAAACATGCTCACTGTACAGTTAGAATGAAAATCACTTTTTGTATAAACAGTTTCAAAAGTTACGTTTACTGCGATGTGAAAGGACACAAAACAACAACGCACAAAAAAATGGCAAAGACGCTTCGTGATTGATTAACGGAGCTGTACTGCACCTGAATTTGTTGTGACAGCTGAGACTAGCCGGCCGCTAAGTGTTTCCGAACAATACCGAGCGCTTCCGGATGATCCCGAACTACCCCGAAAACTTCCGAATAGCTCTCGAGCGTTTTTATTTGCTTTAAAGACACACTTTTGGAGAAAACCAAAATTTTTACAATTTTCCGGAGCGATGCCGGACTATCAGGCATTCCGGACTGTTGGATACCGGACTAATGGACTTCTACTGTATTATTTATTGATATATAAAAAAATCATGTTTAAAATGTTAGGCGTTATATAACAATCATTTTTCTGTTCATATGTATTTTTTGTATTTAATGTACACAGACCTGTTTGGATCTTTTTTTAAACATATAATTTGAATAGTTCTAAAACAATTTTTAATTTCGTTTCAAGCAGTCAACAGTAACTTTTGACATTGATTGTTAAATAATTATTCGTGATTTTACAATGGATTTATTTTTATCGAGATAATTTACAAATAATAGTAATAATAAAGTTCTGTGAAACATTCCCGAAAAGATTAATTACACACAATTTCCAATGCTTTTAGTGCAATAAAATATATTTTATATACAAGCGTGAAAACTGTAAAAACTTAATATATGTGACTTTTTATTTTTTTTTTTTACATTTTATTCAAAATATTTGATTATATATTGAAAACAATTACATTGTTTGTTTTTAATTTTTTACTATTAATTTTGATTATTCGAATTATATTTTGTTGCTTAATTCACTATCTACACTAAAACCACTTTAACACACTTTCTCTTAAAAATATTACGCACACAATTTTATTTTACAGTCACTTAAACCAAACACTCATCATACAATACCTCATAATTTCTAGTCTGTTTTCTCTAGACTGCTCCTCACTCTCTTAATTATATAACCCCTTACTCCCTCTCTGTTAGAGATTTAATTGTATAACACATCTTTTGAAGGAGTACTCCCTATGTCTTAAACATATATTTAATGTTTTCAAATTTTTAATAAAAGTATTTGGGAATATAATTCAAACTCAGTGGCATACAGCCCATAGAAAGCTGAGTTCTTCTGTGACCATCTCAGTTTTCATGACCTTTGGCACTGAAGTGCGTGAAAATATGTTCCGGTCAGGTGGTCAGTCTGACGTGAAATCCCTCAGGGTTTAGTTCCCATGTAAACTTGGTTATCATTTATGTACAATTGGCTGTTTCCAATGAATCTCTTAGATCTAAACCAAAGTTAAGAGAATAATCTTAATGCGTCATTTCATTTATTTTACATAATACGAAGATTTCAAACTTTTTTTGGATATAACAGAAATGAAACATATTTTTTCCAGTTATATCGTTATTTTTACGTTAAATACTGAATTCAAAATTACGTTATACATCGATTTCAGAATTTTATGAAGACATGACAGGTAAAATGTTTGTCAGAAAGGTTTTAAGTTTTTAAATATAACTTATAAAAATTAATAGAAATAAAAATAATTTCTTCTCACTTACATCTCAGAAAAAATAAACAATTTAAAAAATGAATATTTTTTTTGGTTAAGGAATCGTGCATTTTTAAACTAATAATTAAAAAAAATTAAAATCAATTATTTTCACAATTTACATTTCTTTCTCTCACATATTTTTCTATTTCATATTTTAATATAAAATATCAAACACATTATTATCAGCCAAATTAGACATCTTTTAGAGTCCTCAGTCAAATAATTACCGTGGTAAAACACATATTACTAATTTCTATTCACTTGCTTTTCCTTTTAGCAAATAGATTTGAAATTGTTTAGCAGCTATATAAACTTATCTTTCACAGTGAAGAATCGAACATTATTAAAATCAAGTAGATTAAATATAAATTAAATTGCTAATGCAACGATATTTAAATTTAGCAAAAAAATATGGACATACACGATTAGTCATTACGGACAATTTTATCATCTTCAGCATTTTTATTTTTTATGAGTTTATTTTTATTGATATATTTTTTATTACTCATTTAATATATTTAATACGCTGTGATTTATTTATAATAAAAAAATTAATATTTCATATACAAATGATTTTTTAATAGATGAAGTGGCCCATTATTTACATTCTCAAAATTCTACTTTTAATCAATAATATCGCGTCTTAGGAATCAACATTGTGATACTCTAAACATTCTATAAAAAAAATTGATTAGTATCGATTGACGAATTAAGAAAGCCCTCGTTTCTTCTAATCTGATATTGGATGACCATTAAAAACAGCTGCCAGATAATTACTATCATGTTTCCCCTATCTTTTATACTTCCTTCAGAATCAGCAGCGAAATTATTTTCTTTTATGAATGAAAATAACACTAAGTGTTTAATTAACTTATTATTCTGAGTATGAAGATATTGAGAGTATTGGACGTTAGGTATAACTTTGAGTTCAAAACCTTATGATGTATAAAAAGTTGAATTATATCAAGTAAATTATTAAAATGAACAAAAAAATTCATTTTTAATATATATATAATTTCTTTTCATTATATTAGACCAGTGGCACGCATAAGAATTTTTTCATGGAGGGGGAGGGTCCAGGGTTGAAAATCTATCATTCTCGTATCAACCTGCAATACTTCACACAACGTATTCTTTTAATTTTGACGATTTTCGGGAACAAAAAACAGAAAAAAATGATTATTGAATAAATAATTAGCATTAATTAATGAGATTAGTAAAAAAACAAATACTTAGTTAAATTGTAAATACTTTATACATAGGGTTATAAGCAATTGAAAAAAAATTCAAGAGCTCTGGGGGTTCCGGAGATCCGCCCCCCCTTGTATGTGCCACTAATTAAATATTATTTGGTTTTAAAAAATTGAAAAATTTAGTTCTTGGTGCCAGTAAGAACATACCATGTACAGAGGCAGATACACGTTATCTATATCGGGACTCCAACTCCTCATCTTTGTATAGAGTGGAAATTCGAAGTCTGGTATGGCCTATCGTGGCGTCTTCGTCACTTGGCATAAGTTCAAAATTGTGAGGACTGTGCCAATAGTCCTCGTGTCACTTCGATGTGGGACGTAATTAATCGATCATTCATTGGTATAGAAGTCATATTTAAATAATTAACAAGTAATATAAAAAATTTTTAGTCAATTCCTACTTTGAATGGATGAATAGAAAGTATTTTATTAACGATTGAAAATTTGAACAATATATATATATATATATATATATATATATATATATATACGATCATTTAGCGTATTGTTCTCGTACGTACAGTTTTTCCCGCTCTCCGGTTATTTGCATTTTTTCATGTAAGTTTTTGCTTCATTATTCCTTTTCAAAATTATTTTTATTTGTATTTTGTTAGGATTCATTTCCTTTCATATTTTCTATTATTTTTATTTTATTTTTCTCTTGGTTGCAAATTACACGTGGTTGGTTTTAGGCCTAACTTTTCAATATTGGTATGTTTTCCTGTTATGTATAAAATTTCTGCTGAACAGGGGAAGGTAGGATCCATAAAATATATTTAACCCTAATTTTGCTGGTCCTAATTCAGCAACAGCTTTAGAAATCATAACAGGTCTTCATTTTAGTCTATTGACTCTTTTGGCTTCTTACATTTTAAAGTTCTAATTCTGTTCCATGTTATACATACGCTTAGTTAATTCTTCTATAATAGACTCTTCCATCATTTTTAAAGTATGTTTCTTTAAATCTGGATTGAATCTTCTAGCTTTCTTAGTGATATTATTTTGTATTATCAATTTTATTATGCCATGTATTTCTTTCATTTTATGTTACTATATATATATATAACTTCCTTCAAATATTTTCTAATACTTTGGTACAATACTAATGCGGTAATCTTAATCTTAATCTAATTGCTCCTGCGCCTTTGTAACCAATTGCGACTCCCGTTAGAAAGGAGTCGCGTGACCTTCACCACCAGTGTATAAACCCAGAGTGTTGTGTGCTCATTCTCTTTGTCTTCTCCCCAACAACATGTCCTCGTTGCTGGTGCTTGTTGCTTCTGCTATATGTTCGTGTTCGTTCATATTCATTAATTATTTTAATGAGCTTAAATTACCTATATCTGTGAACACGAATAAAATATTAAAATCAAAGAAGTAGTTCTCTGTGTATCAAGAAATCACCATCACCAATGTTCATACAAGTAACCAACAAAAATTGGCCTTGACTATACGCAACATATATATATATATATATATATATATATATATATAGGGAGAGTGTGAACTAAAATAGTAGGGATTGGAAAATGAGCATGATTTGTGTCTACATTGTTGTAACAATGCACATCCGGTCAGGCTAGTTTGGCTGAAAGACCGGTTTTCGATGCCAACTTTTTTCATTGTTTAACACTTTCATTGTTACAACAATGGAGATAAATTTAAGTTGGTGCTTAAAAGCGGTAATTAATTAAATTAAATTAATTAATAGTTGAAAATGTAATTAAATAAAGTGTCATCCACTACAAGTTAAAGACCCTGATTTTAAATTAAGGAATGACAACAGGAGGCATATAGAGCTCATCTGGTTGACGAATTTCTGGAAAGTGAAGATATTCACCGATAGGATTGACCTATTAGATCTCCGGATTTCATTCCTATAGAGATTTTGGTTATATTCTGTCAATGATTTTTCATATATTCTGACTTCGATGAGTGTTACGCACAATAAGGCATATGCATTTTAACTGTAGAATGATTATTTTTTTGCATTATATCAGCCCTAAATACGTACCAAATTTTATTAAAATCTGTCCAGTAGTTCTAGAGATAATCAACAAATCTAAAAATTCTCTTATTTTGAACATCCGTATATATATATATATATATATATATATATATATATATATTATCCGATTCAAATTGGTCAGTAGACAGCACTTTTAAGAAAATTGGACACAAAGACTTTTAATAAAACTATATAAAATACTTTATACTTTCCCCATTATAAAGCAATTTCTAATTTAGCTTTTTAAATCACATTTTTATTTAAGAAAAAATAGAATTTTATAGTTATTGTTTTAATAAACTCAAATTAATTGATATATATAAATCTAAGTATGGATTCAAAGATTGAAGCAGAATTTTTTTTAAAAAAATATGTAATTCATAACATATGAAATAGAAAAAAATTCGATGCATAATACTTAAAATTGCTGCAAAGTATGCCTCACTCTTTTATATGGAAAAATATGGGAATTCCTTTTCTTTTAGAAGACCGGAATGAGATTTTAAGGTTTAATAAATCAGAGGGGCATACGGAAGTTTTAAAACAAACAAATAAGTTCCAGTATTACTTCGGAGAAAAATCCAGTTTTCTATAATATAATGAGAAATTCACATTTTCAATAACGCATACGTATATTCAAGTTTGATAACGTTTTATACAAAAATGTTTTGAGAAAATAAAAATAAAAAGTCTATTCCTCTGTTATTATTTTAAATTTAATATAACCCAAAGGAATTGTTTCAATTTAAACTTTTCTATGAAATTGAATTTGAACTTTTCTTAGGCGTAGGCTGTTGTTCTATCTGACTATTTTTAGTGAAATTTCAATATACATTCTTCTAATAGTATTTTTCAAATAAAAGTTAAATAAAAATGAATTATTTTTTGCTAGCCCAGTGTTTCTTAATCAAAGGGTCGCGTAACTTCGTCACCAAAAGTTTTAGGATTTTAAGCATATCTTTTATGCATAATAATAATATTTTTATATTGATATAAAAAAAAGAAACGAGCCTTACAGTAGTCGCATACAATATGTAACATCTGACATGTTATCTTGGTAAATTCGCAATAGCAACTTAAATCCTAAAAAAATGAATCTAGTATGATTGGAAATAATTTTCTATGGAATAATTATATCTTTAATGTGCGTGAAAACTTTACTTAATTAACACAAGGAGTAATGCAATTTTTTATCAAAAATAATTATCCTTGTTCAGTTTGGGGAAGAGCGGTAATGATAATTTATGATAACTAAAATATGACACATACTTGTGTTTTCAAAGTATTTAAAAACAGTTGGAAAATAGCGTCAATACAGTATCACTGTTAGTTGTCGAAACATTTCGATTTGTGTTCAGTTCGAGCTTGAGTTCATCATTCAAAAAAGCTATGAGGGGCTCGGCTTCTAGTAAACTGAAGTTAATTTTAAAATAACCACTCAAAATCATGGGAAGCCAGGGATAGTTTTTTTTAAAAAAGAGCAGAACCACCTTCGGTATATGGTAAAAGTACAAAATGCAGGAAATCTTTAACTTTTTTAACCGTTTGATTCGGAGAAATGTATACGACCACCGAAATCACTGTTTGTCCATTTTCAAATAAGCATTTTGCCGCACATATGTCCCCAATATCTTGACTAACCAGTCCACTTGTTTGACTATAAGTAATATCCATATGTCGAGCCACAACATGTGAGTTGTTCTGTTTACGATAGATCGCAACACCAGCTGCTCTGTGGCCCGGTCGTTTAATTTGTACGCAGCAATCGAAGTCAGGTATCGAAACACGTTCGTCATTGTCTAACCACGACTCTGCCTAAAGGACTTAGCTTCTTCTCTGATCCTAAAGTGAGAAAGCAAAAACAATGATCCCATGGATTAGACCGCAGGGGGTGGGGGATGGGGTGGAGCCCCTCCCGAATGAAGGAGAAAAAACAGAACTTCACTGAATAGCGCGCGCTTCCCCAACTTCCTGTTACGCATTTCCGTCCCGTTTCACGAAATCACTCCCATAAATCTCCAGCAATCGAGAGGAAAGATGTTACACATCAAAAATGAGGATTTAATTAAAAAGATTTTTTTTGAAAAACTCTGATGAGAAAAGGGTCATTAGACATGTTTGTCGCAACGCGTGATTTTTTATGTGAAAATAATCAAACGGATAAAAAAAAGAGGAGTCAGAAGTAACAAATGAACATCTTCAGTGTCTTGAGAAAAATTTGAAGAAATGTTTCCCTTTTTTATAATGCTAGGGTGGAAGAATTTATAAGGATTGTAAAACTATTCAAAATTACTGTTGAAAATATCACCCTTTTGCCACTAAAATCACAAGAACCTGTTGAGATATCAGCAGATTCGAAGTTATAAATTGATTTTAATAGGAAATCCGTTAAGAGTTTTGGCTAAGAGTTGCGAAAGAATTTCCAACTATTTCTGAAACTGCAATAATACCTTTTAGCTTTTTCTGCGTCACCCATCTGGTACAGTGGTTAGTGTGCTGTGCCGTTCGTCCTGGGTTCGAATCCTGAAGAAGGCATGGATGTTTGTAAATGTATAAGTTCCTTTGGGCAGGGAGTTACTCCATAACAGCCGTCAAGCAACAAGTCATCTCGTGAGATTGGTTGAGGGGGAATAGATGTGGAGGCCCCTGATCCACCTTGGATGTTCTCCCTCAGAGTTGGGGTGAAAATAAAAGCAAAACGTACTGTCACCAGAATGATTATCAAAGCTACGGCTAATGACAGGTGTACATCTAGCCCAAGGGTGTCACACCCAAAGGCAAACTTGGGCGAACCAAACAAGGTTTAATTTAAGATGGGCCACAAAAAAATTAAGTATTTATAGAACCGTATGTTTTTTCGATTAATACATTGTAATAAGCATATATAAAGAACAAAAAAAAAAATAAATGTTTTCTTAACACTTGACATCATTTTTCCGCTAATATCTTTCCTATTTCGGAGAGTTTTTATTTTATATTATTATATATTATTGTGCGCCGATATACTGGCCGCGACGCTAAAATGTTAGCGGTAGGCCGCCTGTGGCCCTTGGGCCGTGAGTTTGACATCCTTGATCTAGCCTTTTACTGCGATGGATTTTGTGATCCTAGATTCGACATCGTCAGACATGAGGCATTTGTAACAACAGACACAGCAACCTTTTTCTACAACTTATTTAATGTGAGACATTTTCATTTTTAACAACCCTAAAATAAAAATATCAATCACATCTAAGAATATAGAGGAAGTATATCATCCGGCAGTGTCGATTAATATTTAAAAATTTAATATCATAATAAAAGTAATGAAGCGCATCATTCCCTCAATGATACTTAAATCTTACATATACCGATATAAAAAAAAGGAGATGCTCTCAAAAGTGAGCTTACAATAAAAAGATTACAATTCATCTACAATTTACCGCTAAATTACACTATACACTGTTTTTTCGGGGAAGGGGGTAGGAGCTTACTCCCTATGCTTATGGGGTATCACAAAATTTTGTACAAAAAATGGGGTCACCATCCTAAAAGTTTAAGAACCTTTGTGCTCGACCAACAATTTAAAGTCGTCGTAATTTTGCATTTTATGGAACTATAAATGCATTGTAATAATTATCATGCATCTTCCTCAAATTAGTGTTCATTTAAGTACTTTAACCTCTTAACAGTCGATTAAAAGTTACAGAATTCACTCCCCGGTGCCAATGTTTTTCACATAGGCACTTATATGCCATGTGTTGGAGGGAAAAGAAAAGGCATAAATAAGCAAATTTTTCTCTGAAATAAGTAAATAATTCGCAAACACACTGTCAAATCATTTTATTGCATTTCAAAGTCTTCGAATAGTTTAACTGATAGCAGTACAAAGAAAATAATCGTATTTCAGAAAGACGTATATATACGCCCGGGGCATTTAATGTACCTGTTGAACGATAACACACATGCTGGTGCCCCAATTCAAGGGTTAATATTATTAGCATCTTTCTTTTTTAATAATATATATTCATTAAGGAATCATATTACTAATGGACTAATGGCAAAATAAATAAAAAGGCCTCTAAGTTCGAGTCCTGTGCTACTGAAGGCCCACCATGTAAAGGCTGTGATGCACATAAAATCTATAAATGGCTCAAAGTCTTCATGTTGATGTTAGTTCAGGTTTAACCCACGTGAATGGAAACTGATCAATTTCTAATTGCTGCTGGTATAACTTACTAATTAATTAAATATTTAACAATAACTTTTAACCCACCCTTTAGAATTCATGTTTCAAAATGATATCAACACACACACACACACACACACATTTTTCTTCTCAAATGGAATTACATAATCAATGTAAAATATTTTGAGAATAATATAACTACAATATATATATAATGAGAAAATTATTGAGAAATTAATATTTTATAACAATTAAATATAAATTTTCACTCTTTATTTACATAAAAAAGCATTTTATATTTTGTAATATAACATTCGTATTGATTCGTTTTTGTAGCGTGTAAAAAAATGTTCGTTATTTTTCCATCATAAAATATTACATCGTTTTATATTTTCCCTTTTTTATTAACCAAAAACTGTTTTTTATCGCATACATATTTTGTATTGTTTATTTTATAAATTTTTATTCATTGTTGTTAAACCATAAGGATTATATTATTATTTTTAAAGAAACATTCATTTTTTATAATAAACGTTTGAAACAAATCTACTATTAGAATTTTATGCATATAAAAGCATTTGAAATCCATTCAATGAATATACAAAGAACAATTTAATTTAAAAAGAAATTTGTAATCATAATACGAATAATATTTGCAAACATGAAATTTATGCATTTATGGATTTTTTTTTACAAAATATTAAGTATAGGAGAAA